>JAHRHZ010000248.1:54493829-54530789 GCA_024137785.1 Ginglymostoma cirratum | reverse complement strand
ATCATTTCTGATGAAGGGTTTAGGCCCGAGGCGTCAAGTTTTCCTGCTCCTATGATGCTGCTTGGCCTGCTGTGTTCATCCAGCCCCATGCTTGTTGCCTTTGGTCCAACTTGTCCGCTCCAACCAGTCGTCCCAATCTGACCAAGTCTAATTTTCCAGCATTTGGCCCATATCCTACTAAACCCTTCCTGTTCATATATGCATCCAGATGCCTTTTAAATGTTGTAATTGTTATCTCCGTCCACAATTTTCAACTTGCAGCTCGTTGCATACATGCACCATCCTCCGTGTGAAAAAGATACCCCATGGATTCTCCTTCAATCTTTCCCCTCACACCTTAAACCTATGCTGTCTAGTTTTGGACTCCCCCTATCTAGGAAAAAGACCTTGGCTATTCAACCTTATCCGTGCCTCTCATGAGCTTCTAAACCTCCATAAGGTCACCTCTCGGCCTCTGACACTCCAGGGAATAAAGCTGCAGCTTCTCCCGAAAACTTAAACCCCCCTACCCTGACAACATCCTTGTAAATCTTTTCTGCATCATCTCAATTTTAACAGCATCTTTCCTCCAAATGGGTGATCAGAATTGCTTGCAGCATTCAAAAAGAGGTCTAACCAATGTCCTATATAGCCGCAACATGACATTCCAAATTCTGTATTCAGTGCACTGACCAAAGAAGGCAAGCGTGCCAAATGTCGTCTTCAAAGCGTGCCAAATGTCGTCTTCAACACTGTCTACCTGTGACTCCACTTTCAAGGAACTATGAACCGCATCCCAAGGTTTCTTTGTTTAGCCACACTCACCAGGACTTTACCATTAAGTGTAAAAGTCCTGCCCTGCTTTGCCTTTCCAAAATGTAGCACCTCACATTTATCTAAATTAATCTCATCTGTCACTCCTGGGCTCATTGGCCCATTTGATCAATGTCCTGTTGTACCCTGAGATGATTTTCACTGTCCACTACACCACCTGAACTCGCTAACCATACCTTCTTTATTCACATCCAAATCATCTGTATAAATGACAAAAAGTAATAGGGAACAAAGAACTGTTGGAGGAACTGAATTGGTACTTTGCATCAGTTTTCACAGTGGAAGACACAAACAGCATACCAGGGCTTAAAAAGAGTCGGGGTAGAGGTGAGTGTAATGGCCATCACTAAGGAGAAGATGCTGGGAAAATGAAAGGTCTGAAGGTGAATAAATCACCTGGACCAGATGGACAACACCTCAGAGTTTGGAAGGAGGCAGCTGAGGCGATTGTAGAGGCATTGGTGGTTATGTTTCAGCAATCACTGGATCAGGGAGGTTGCCAGAGAACTGGAAAATGGCTAATCTAACACCCCTGTTTAAGAAGGGAGGGAAACAGCAAACTATAGGCCGCTTAGCATGCCATCGGTTGTTGGTAAGACTTTAGAATCCATTGTTAAGGATGAGATTATTAAGGTTGTAGAATACTTGGAAGTGCATGGAAAAATGGGGTTGAGTCACAGTGTATGATTTCTATGATTCTATGAGAAGTAATGAGTGACTTAAAGGAGCGTCAGTCAACATAATCTATTTGGATTTCCAGAAAACCTTTAACAAGGTGCCATGTAGGAGGCTGCAAAATAGGACAACAGCCTATAGTGTTAGGTGCTAGATACAGGCATGGATAGAGGGTTTGCTGACTGACAGAAGGCAGAGGGTGGGGATAAAGTATGGCAGTGGGTGACATGTGGAGTTGCGCAGGTGTCAGCGTTGGGGCCACAACTGTTCGTGGTTTACATTAATGGTCTGGGCGAAGAAACTGAGGGGATTGTTGGTAAGTTTGCAGATCGTATTCATTTCAAAACGGCTAGAATTCAAGAGTAGAGATGTACTGCTGAGGCTGGATAAAGTTCTGTTCAGACCACATTTGGAACATTATGTACGGTTTTGGGCCCTGTATCTAGGAAAGAATGTGCTGGCGTTGAAGGGGGTTTAGAGGAGCTTTACAAGAATGATCCTGAAATGAAGGGCTTGTCATTATGAGGAGCGTTTGAGATCTGTGGGTCTGTACTCGATGGAGTTTCGAAGAATGGGGGGGGCGGAATCTTATTGAAGCTTACAGAATACTGAAGCTGGAATGGAATGGATGTGAAGAAGATAATTCAACCAGGCAGAGAGACTAGGACATTACGGCACAGTCTCAGCGAAGGGATGATCCTTCAGAACTGAGATGAGGAAGAATTTCTACAGTTAGGTGGTTTATCTGTGGAACCCATTGTCAAAGAAGACTGGAGGCCAAATCATTCTGTATATTTAAGACAGAAACAGCTAAGTTCTTTATTACTAAAGGGATCCAGAGTTCTGGGGAGAAGGCAGGTGAATGGGGTTGAAAAACACATGAGAGAGCAAACACGATGGGCTGATTGGTCTAATCATACGGTCTTATGGCTCACTAATGTGATTCAGGTAAGGAAATTTGCCATCCTTACCTGGTCTAGCCTACATGTAACTCCAGACCCATAGCAATGTGGTTGACTTTCATTTGCTTTCGGAAATGGCCTAGCAAGCCACTCGGTTGTAACAATCGCTATGAAGTCTCAGCAAAGAAATGAAACCATCGACCCTGGCGCCGGAAATGACAACGGCAAAGCACCCCTGTCGACTCTGCAGAAGTCTCCTTACTAACATCTGGGGGCTAGTGCGAAAATTGGAGAGCTGTCTCACAGATTAGTCAAGCAACAGCCTGACACAGTCATATTCACGGAATCGTACCTTGCAGACGATGACCCAGACACCACACTCATCATCCTTGGATATATCCTGTCATGGCAGAACAGAACTAGCAGAGTTGGTGGCACGTACAGGAGGTACTGCCCAGGGAGTCCTGAACTTTGACTCCAGACTCGAGGCAGTCTCACGGCTTCAGTTTAAGCCTTAACAAGGAAACCACCTGCTGGCCCCCCCATACCATCTTCCCTTGGCTGATGAATCTGTACTCCTCCATGTTGAACAACACTTGCACGAAGCACTGAGGGTAGCCAGGGTGCAAAATTTGGGGGATTCCAATGTCCACCACCAAGAGTGACTTGACAGCAGCAACAGCTGGTTGGGTCCGAAAAGACACACCTACTAGACTGGATCTGCAGCAGGTAGTGAGGGAACCAACAAGAGGGAAAAACATATTGACCTCACCCTTAATAATCTACCTGCTATAGATGCATCAATCCATGACGACGTCAGTACCATCACCAGTTTTTATGGAAATAAGGTCCCACCTTCACATCGAGAATGCCTCCAATGTGTTGTGTTGGCACTATCATTGTGCTAAAAAGGACTGACTGTTAACAGATCTAGAAACTCAGAACTGGGCATCCATGAGGCACTATGGGCCATCAACAGCGGCAGTATTATACTCCAACACAATCTGTAACCTCATGGCCTGGCTTATATAAGCATGGACAAAAAGTGCTGTGAGAGTGACAGCCCTTGATATCAAGCTCTCTTTTGATCAAGGAACCCAAACAGAAGTGGAATCGTTGGATATCGGGGGGCAAATTCTCCACTGCATGGAGTCATACCTGGTACATAGGAAGATGGTTGTAGTTATTGGAGGCCAGTCATCTCAGCTTGAGGACATTTCTGCAGGAATTACTCTGGTCCTGAGTTCATCTTCAGTGGTTTCATCAATGAGTTCCCCTCCAACATAAGGTCTGAAGTGGGGATGGTCGCTAATGACTGCACATGAACAATGTTCAGCACTATTTGCAACTCCTCAGATACTGAAGTAGTGCATGTTCAGATGGAACAGGATCTGGATATTACTGAGGCTTGGGCTGACAAGTTGTAAGCAACATTCACACCTCACAGATGCCAGGCAAGTGACATCTCCAATAAGAGGCAGTTTAACCATTGCCCCTCAACATGGAATGGTCACTGAATATCCGCTGTCAACTTCCTGGAGTTTACTATTGATCAGAAACTCAAATGGACACACCATTATAATTACAGTGGCTACAAGAGCAGGTCAGAGGTTGGGAATACTGTGACAAATGACTCATCTCCTGGCTACCCAAAGCCTGCCCACTATCTACAAGGCAGAGTCAAGAATGTGATGAAGACACCCCACTTGCCTGGATGGCTGTAGCTCCAACAACACTCAAGAAGCTTGACACCATCCTGGACAAAGCAGCTTGCTTGATTGGCACTACTTCCACAAGTACCACTCCCACCACCACCGAGGCTCAGCAGCAGTGTATACTATCCACAAGATGCACTGCAGGATTTCACTAAAAATCCTTAGACAGTACCTTCTATAACCCACAACCACTTCCATCTAGAAGGGAAAAGGCAACAGATACATGGGAACCCCATCGCCTGCAAGTTCCCCTCCAAATCACTCCTGAGATGGTCTTGGGAAAATATCATCATTCCTTCATTGCCACTGGGTCAAAATCCTGGAATTCTCACACTAAGTCCATTGTGGATCTACCTACAGCACATGGACTGCAATGATTCAAGATGGCAGTTCATCACCGTCTTTTCAAGGACAGGTAGGGACAGGCAATAACTGCTATCCAGCCAACGACACGCACATCCCATGAGTGAACATAACAATTGAGGCCACAGCCAGATCAAGCATGATCTTACTGAATGGCAGACATGCTTTTGGGACTAAATGACCACCACCTTCTCCGAATTCATATGTTTGTAAATATCAAGCCAGACAGGACTTTTCTAACTCTGTATCCATACAATTTCAAACAGTTTGCTCTGTCTGTCTGAAATAGATTCGCAGGTAGACAGGGTGGTGAAGAAAGCATTTGGCACACTTGCCTTTATCGGTCATTGCATTGACGATAGGGATTGGTATGTCAAGTTGTGACTGTGCCAGAAATTCGCTAGGCCACTTCTGGAATACTGCGCTCAATTCTGGTCTCCCTGCTATAGGAAAGATGTTGTGAAACTTGAAAGGATTGAGAAAAGATTTTCAAGGATGTTGCCAAGGTTGGAGGGTTTGAGCTGTAGGGAGAGGCTGAGTAGACTGAGACTGTTTTCTCTGGAACATTGGAGGCTGAGGAGTGACCTTCTAGAAGTTTATAAAATCATGAGGGGCATGGATTGCCAAGGTGTTTTTCCCGGGGCAGGGTATTCCAAAACTAGACAGCATGGTTTTATGGTGAGAGGGGAAAGATTTAGAAGGGATCTAAGGGGCTACTTTTCCACATAGAGGTCAGTGCATGTATGGAATGAACTGCCAGAGGAAGTGGTGGAGGCTGGTAGAATTATAGTATTTAAAAGGCATCTGGATGGGTATATGAATAGGAAGGGTTTAGAGGGATACGGGCCAAATGTTGGCAAATGGGACTAGATTTACAGAGAATATCTGGACAGCATGGACAAGTTGGACCAGAGGATCTGTTTCTGTGCTGTACATCTCTATGATGATGAAAAATTCAGAATGCAGCCTTGGATCGTAAGTGCAAATTAGAGATGAAACATAGGAGTATAGGCCTTTCAGCCTATCGAACTTGCCCCAACAATTAATACAATGATGGCTTATTGAGCACTTCAAAGCCTTTTACTCACCCATTCCCATAACCCTGTACATCACTGTAATGAGAAATCTGTAAATCTCATCCTTAAATCTACTGAAAGACAAGACTTCCAATGGTTCACAGCCCTCTGAGTAAAACCCTCCTCACCTCAGACCAAAATCTCATCCCTCTTATTTTTAATTGTGCTCCCTGCTTTTAAGGGTCTGCAGCCAGGGAAAACCTCTTGCCCACATCTACCCTATCTATTCCTTTCAATGAGATCACCTTTCATTCTTCAAAACTATGGAGAATATTGGGCCATTTTGCCCAATTTCTCTTCATATGACAGTCCACCATCCCAGGAACAAGTCTGGTGGATCTTCATTACACTTCTGCCTGGCAATCATGTCTTTCTTGCAAAAAGGAGGTTGAAACTGGCAACAGTACTACAGGTGTGGTCTAACCAAGCTTCTTTTCATTTGAAGCAAGACTTTGTTACTCCTGTAGGCAAATCCTTTTGTGATAAAGGCTAACATGGTGGCTCAGTGCTTGATACTGCTGCCTCACAGCGCCAGGGACCTGGGTTCGATTTGAGTCTTGGGCGACTGTGTGTGGAGTTTGCACATTCTCCTTGTATGCATGGGTTTCCTTCAGGTGCAGTGGTTTCCTCCCACAGTCCAAAGATGTGCAGGTTCGATGAATTGCCCATAGTGTCCAGGGATGTGCAGGCTAGATGGAATTAGCCATGGGAAAGGCAGGGATACAGGGATATGGTTAGGGGTGGGTCTGGGTGGGGTGCTGTTTGGGCCAAATGGTCTCTTTCTGCACTGGAGGGATCCTGTCATTCAATGAATATTCCATTAGCCTTCCTAATAGCTTGTTACACCTGCATGTCAGACTTCTGAGCAGAAGTTAGGCCATTTGGCCCATCGTGTCTGCTTTGCCATTCAGTCATGGCTGATAAGTTTCTCAACCCCATTCTTCCCCTTTTCCCCTGTAACTTTGATCCCCTTGAAAATAAAGAACCTTCCTGTCTCTGTCTTAAGTATACTCAATGACCTGGCCTCCACAGCCTTTTGTGGCAGTAAATTCTATAGATTCATCACTCTCTGGCTGAAGAAGTTTCTCCTCATCTCTGTTCTAAAGGGTCTTCCCTTTACTCTAAGGCTGTGCCCTCAGCTCCTCATCTGTCCTGCTAATGGAAATCTCTTCACAACGTCCACTCTGTCCAGGCCTGCTCAGCATTCTGCAAGTTTCAGTGACTTATTCACAAGGACAAGGACCCAGCGGTGACTTCCTACATCTACTCTGCTCATTGTCATAGCAGATAACCTCGTATTTTTCCACATTATATTGCATTTCTTATCTTCTTGCCTATTTACTAAGCTTGTCCAAATCCTTCTGCAGCCACTTTACATTTTCCTCACAACACACATTTCCACTTAGCTTTCTATCATCTGTAAATTTTAATCTCAAACTATTTAAATTAAGTCCCCACATCGAATCGTTGTGAGTCCCAAATACCAATCCTTATTGCATTCCCATTTAATCACAGCCTGTGCATGCGAGAACTACCAATTGTGAGGCTGGATCATTCAGTATATTTAAGGCTGAGAGGGGTTTTCAGTCACTAAGGGAATTGAGGGTAAGGGGAAAAAGGTATGAAAGTACAGTTGAGGGTTATCACATCAGCCATGATTTCTTGAACGGTGGGGTGGACTCAATGCGCTGAATTGCCTGTCAGCTTGTGTGTCTTGTGGTCTTATTCCTACTCTCTGTCTTCTGTCTTGTTAGCCAATCCTGTCTTGTTACTCTCTGTCTTGTTAGCCAATCCTTAATCCATGCTAACACATTTCCTCTTATACTTTTGCTTTAACCTTTCTGCTTGTCTCCTGTGAGGGCTTTGATCAAAAGCCTTCTGAAAATGTAAGTATTAAATATCCTTGGTTCTCCTTTAATAAGTTTGTTAGTAACATGTTCAAAAAAAAATCCATGTTCAGCAAACACTATTTCCCATTATCAAATCCATGCCCGCCTATGCACAATTAGATCATTGTCAATCACAACTTGCAAACTGTCACTTTGAGTCCTGACCCAGTCTTCCACTTAAGTGACACCCTTTATTTGGAAATCCTGCTGAAAGCTTTAAGAATTCATTCAATGTATAATTAATTGACAGCATCATTTACCACAATTTTTTTTGTGTTTGAGAAATTAAAGTTTAGATTGACATTGCTATATATGACTTTGATGTTAAAATTGAACATTCTGCTGAAGTCGAGTGTAAAAATTTAAGATATTCCGTTCCTGAACAGTAATTTCCTTTTATTCATTAAAACAAAATTTAGCAGAAATGTTTTTCTCACCTTTGAAATGAATTTTCCTTTTGTACTTTATGCTTTTTCCCTGTTTTAAGGCACATTATTTTCTTTGTTCTCTTCAGGTTTTAGCATTAAAGCTGTTCCATTTCAGAATGCTATCCTTAATGTGAAAGAACTTGGAGGTATGTGTAGTTTAAGCAAAGTATGCCTTTGAATTACTAAAAACATAAGAATTTAGTTGTTTGTGTTCATGAGCAAAAAAGAAGTTTTAGTGGAGGATTGCAATGTCTTGATCATGCAAAGGAGATGATAAATTTATATTTTCAGTTTGGGAGAAACTGAAGAAGGACTGGTAAATAATAATAGTAATAACTAAGTGGAGGAAAGTAACTTTGTTAGGCTATTAAAGAGGGAATAGTAGTACACAATGCAACCTTTCAGTTTGTGTCAGAGTTGCATAGAGAGGAATGGTGATATGAGCTCAGAAGACTAAGCGGCTTTTCTTTTCTTTGAGAAAATACTGCAGTATTAAGCCACTATATTTTCTTGTGGGAATGACTTTAGGCAACAAAACATACATAGATAGTTTAGTGTGGAGCTGGAGGAGCACAGCAGGCCAGGCAGCATCAGAGAGCAGGAAAATTGACATTTTGGGTTGGGACCCATCCCGAAACATCAACTTTCCTGCTCCTCTGATGTTGTCTAGCCTGCTGTGCTCCTCCAGCTCCATACTGTATTATCTCTGACTCCGGCATCGGCAGTTCTTACTATCTCTGAAAACGTACATAGCACGCTTCTTTTTAAGTAAAAATTTTTTAGTATAGCTATTTCTATCATATGTTACTGGAATTCTGTAATAGCTTGCTCGAGAGTTGTCCATTCGTGGATTGTGGACATCAGCATTTATTACCCATCCAAAATTGTCCTTGAGAGCCATGACAGTCAGTCATGAAAGTACTCTCGGAGTAGAGTTAAGGAGAGAGCTACAGGATTTTTGACTGAGGAACAGTGGAGGAATAGTCACATACTTCCACGTCTGGATGACGTGAGACATGGAGGCGAACTTGAAAGTGGTGGTGTCCCATGCACCTATTACCTTTGTCCTTTTAGGTGAAAGCAGGCACTGGTTTGATAGGCGCTGCCTAAAAAACTTCAAGTTTCTACAGAAAATATGGAGATCGTATATACTGCACTCTTGATGTGCTGGTGGAGGCAGTGAATTTTTAAGATAGTGAATATCTATTGTATAGTAATTGACTGGTCACTGGTGGACATTTACTGGAGATGCACTGATACTACATAATGTGTTCAGAACAAAACCAGTTGAGTTTGGAGATGTGTATTTGTGATGTGAGTATCTGTAAAAACAAAATTTATAGAAATGTGTAAAGATTAAATTCCAATCTGTTACGAAGTTGAGTAGAGTACTTGTGGATTTGGAGACAGGAAGTTAGAATTTGGTGTTTGTCAAATGTTAAAGGGAAAAACAGTGCATGGTCCTTTAAAAGATGATGTGCTTTTTCTATGCTTAGAGATTCAAAAAATTTGTCTGTGGCCAGCATCTTACAGGTTTGCACGTGCACAGAGAACTTGACTTGAAACATTTATATCAAAAGGCTGTACAGTTAGCAGGCCAAGCAACAGTTTTGTTTTGTTAATAAGACAACAGATTTTGAATTTAGCCAATCAATTTGAACTAGGCACTTAGACACCAAAAACCAATTAAATTTAAATCTCATGGTTTTGACAACATAGGACCAGTCCTGTTGTAAGAAATTGATGTACCATCATGGGTATAAAAGGAGAGGGCAGTTGGAAAAAGGCGGGAGTACTAATTGCTATCTGCCGGGGTTAATAACTCTCAGCTCTTGAGAGAATCGCTGACTCTCACAGATTCCTTTAGGTCTTAGAGAAAGCACCACCTTAAAATCAAAGGTACCAATGGCACCATTAATTAATATTCCTGTCCGAAGAATTGATAGAGAAGGCATTCCTGACAGAACATTTGATGGAGAAGGCACAGAACATTCTGGAAGACATATAACCTGGCTGTAGTTTCGAGAGACTAAATTCTATTTCTTTTTTATTTTATGTTATGTAAGTGGGACTTGTATTTATTGGAACAGCATACCATTAGAACCTTGTTTTATTCGGGAATAGTTAGTAGTTAGAAAGGAGTTTATTCAGTTTGTTAATAGTTTAGTTAATTTGTTCACTGTTCGCGTTAGATAAATAAATTGTTACTTGTTGATTGTAAAGTGAGTGTCAAGGATTTATTTCATTTAACCACTAGAAGTTGCTGAAAGGTAGGTTACACCACTTTTCATACTCCTTTTTAACAGATTACATAGGGCAAGGTGGTCCTCTTTGGGTGTTTCGGTTTTAGTTCTCAGAGGGGGGTCAACTTTCACTTTTTAACAAGCTCTATCTTTCATCATTTGGACACCAAGAATATATAGGGATGAGGTGTGAATCAAATGGGTCGTATTATCTTAGATGGCCTCTGACCGTTATTGGAGCTGCATTTATTGAGAAAAATGGGAAATATACCACCACATTCTTTCTTTCAGTGTTAAAGACCTGCACTGCAGAACAAATGTGTCACTGGAAAAACGTTTTTCCCAGTACAGTTACAATGCTGATATCTAATTGAGAATGTGGATAATCAGCAATGTATCTCTTGTCCACAAGATGCAGGACCTGTCCAGCTTGGACAAGTTGTGCACCATCACTCTACTCAATCATCTGCAAAGCCATGGAAGATTTCATTGAAGGTGCAGTCAAATAGCAATTAGTCAACAATAACCTGTTCACAGATGCTGAATTTGGGTTCTGATCGCACCAACAACTCCAGGCCCAAGTCTGAAAATGGCCAAAAGAGTTGCATATCAGAAGTGAGTAGAGAGTGACTATGCTTCATATCAAAACAGCTTTTGCTCAAGTTTGGCAGGCAAAAGCCTTAGCAATGAAATTGTAGAGAATAGAGAGGAAAACTCATCATTGCTGTGGAGTCTGATCCAGCTGATAAGAAGATGGTCGTAGACATTGGATGCCAACTATCTCAACCCCAAGACATTGTTACAGGAATTCCTCGGTTGTTTCCTAGGCCCAGTCATCTTCAGCAGTTTCATATAAGTAACATAAGTGCAAGGCAATGGCTATCTTCAACAAGAAGAAGCTGACCACTTCCTCTTGACATTCAACAGTTTTACCATCACTGAATACCCCACTATCAACATCCTGGGCTTACAATTACTCAGAAGCAGAGCTAAGAGCAGCCATAAAAACATTGTGGCTGACAGCAGACCACAGATGGAATTTTGTGGAAAGTATCATGCCTAACACCCCAAAGTCTGTCTACTATGTTCAAAGTATGTCACAAATGTGATGGAATATTGCCTCTGAATAATGTTGCTCCTGCAATGTTCAATTGCTATGAATTAGCATCCACCACCTTAAAATTTCATTGCCTCCACCGTCAACACAGTGAGATTATAATATGTATATATGTTTTGAACATCATCCAGAAAAAGAAGCTCACTTGATTGACATCCTATCCACTACCTTAAGCATTCACTCCATAGCACTGTTACAAAGTGTGTACCGTCTGTACGATGCATTTCTTCAATTTGCCTAGGCTCCTTCAGTTTCCAAAGTTTCAAAGAATGCAAGGTGATTTCATTTAAACTTACGAAATATTTGGAGAATACAGGCCCAAATTTACCCAAACTGTCCTCAAAGGAGACTGTCCACCATCCCAGAACAACTCCGTTGAATCTTTTGTTGCACTGTACATGGCAACAGGATATTACCTGAGATATGGAGGTCAAAACTATGCACAGTATTCCTGATGTGGTCTAACCAAGCTCCTATACTTCATTACCCATAACATCTACCACCTAGAAGGCTATGGGAATAACACCATGTGCAAGTTCTGCTACAAGCTGCATACCATCTTGACTCAGAAACTTATCACCATTCCTTTACAGTCAGTGGGTCAAAGTCCTGGAATATCTTCCTTTCTATCTTTTGTGAGTGTACTGTACACCAGATGGACTGCAGTGATTCAGAAAGACAGCTTATCAGCACCTTCTCAAGGGAAATAAATGCTGGCCTTACTAACAGAATCTGCAGCCATGAATAAATTTAAAAACAGTACTGAAGTCAAAGACGAGACAGGTCTTCAAATACTAAGAATCAAAAGATATGAAGATCGTGCAGGATGGGAGAGTTGAGGTAGAAGGATAACCATGATCCTGTTGAAGGACATGGCATGTTCATAGATCAATTGTTGTCTCCTACTTTTATTTCGAACAGTCTTGTAAATTATGTTCATTTTAAGCCTGTTTGCTCAAAAGTTGCATACCCGCAGAGAATAATAATCTGTTGAGTTTCCTTTGGTATTTTAAGCTTGTGTTCATTCTCATTCTGTGCATTTTGATGTGTAAAAGTTAAAATTGTTTTGAGTATAAGTAAAGAAGTCATTGAAAGTCACTAATTATTTAAGTCTATGCTTCAGCAATTGTAAGTTAGGCTGTATGAAGGTTTGCAGTGAGAGATGGCAGACGTGTTGTACTGAAGTGTGAGATCTCGTAACTGAAGAGTTTATTTGTCATGTTGTAATTATCTTTTTCTGTTGCCTAGTGACAAAAATGTAAATCAAACTGAGATGATGCCCCACTTTGTTAATCAACTGTTTGACACATTTCCATATATTTCCTTTCTTAATTTACAATGATCACAACTCAATTAGTTAACAATGGATTGCCAGTCTGCCAGTTTTTAGTGAGGCATGAAAGCAACCTGCTCCTGCCCATCTGTCTGTGTATCACTCTGTTTTGATTGTGTTAGACAATAGTTCTGATATTTCGCCTGCATTGATTACATTTTTGAAGTGTTAGGTTGTAGGAGGAATGCTTTGAGTTTGAATTTGAAAATTCTGAAATTGTGGAATCATGTTCATTTTTCACATAACTATATATACTAATGTGGTTGGTTAAAATAAATTTAAAGATGACAATGCTATTAGTTCAACACAGCTAAGTAAATCAACAAGGACGCCATCAATACATTAGATCGCTGGCAAAGTTGCCACCCTTTCCATGATCTCGCTGAGGAAATTCAATATCTTAGTATGATCTATCAGTTAGAATCATAGAACCCCTACAGTGAGGAAGAAGACCAATTGGCCCATTGAGTCTGCACCGACCCTTTGAAGAGCATCCCATGCAGACCCAGCCCCACTACCATATCCCAAATTCATGTCGTAAGCTTGTGAAGAATGTGTTTAATTTGAAATATGAAATATTATAGATTCCAATACAATTGATTTTAGGCTGCATAAACAAATGCTTTTCAGCAAATATTCTATTTTTTAAAATATAGTAGTAACAGTTATAACAATCAAAATTAATAGCATTTGCATAAGGTTTCAAATAAGTAGTAGAAAATGATTAATGCAGACAATTGAGCAAATATTTTGATGAGCTTAAAGATGGGTGTATTCAGAGAATCATTACAGCATTAAAGCAGACAATTCGGTCCATCGAGTCCACATCGATCCTCCTCAGGGAATCCCACCCAGACCTACCCTGTACCCTACCCTTGCATTTCCCACCCTAGATGCTATGGGCAATTTAGCATAGTCTATCCACCCAACCTGCGCATCTTCGGACTGTGGGAGGAAACTTGAATATGCAGACTTGACACAGACAGTCGCCTGAGGCTGGAATCAAACCTGGATCCCTGGCACTGTGAGGCAGCAGTGCTAACCGTTGAACCGCTGGGAAAGGATTATTGCTTTCTGTCAATTTCAACAAGAATATGGCCTGCATCCAGCCAAGATCTGATGAGGCAAAGATTAATTATGAATCATTACCCAGGTGATGAAACTGTTGGTACATTTTTGCCCATTACGACTGTGTTTGAGACTTTATTATTTTGTAATATTGGTATGTCATACCCATGGCAGTGCTAATTTCAATAGTTGTAGTTGAATGTCATCGTTGAAGTTTTCCCCAAAAAAACAATTACTTGTTGTTAGTGCTGTATATTCGCTGGCTAACGGAACCAAATATTTGTAGACTGGTTTTCAAAATTCATACTGAAAAATCAGCTACCTTGTCACTTTACCCCACAAATATGCATTGTATGGACCAAAACATTGCATTGCCAACAACACTTATAAATGTAGTGGTATCCAAGTGATTTAACAGCAAGACACCTTCTGACCAAGTGTAGCATTAAGGAGACTAAAGCAGTGTGTGTCAGAGAATGACCCATCTCCAGCAAGAGACAACCTTAACCATCTCCTCTTGATGTTGAATGGCATTGCTGACACTGAATCTCCTCAGACCCCGACGCTGCTTCGACGCCAGAAAGAAGGGGAGACTCCATGGTTTCCAACAGCCTTTCCAGCTGTTTTGAGGGGGTGAGTATGTTCTGCTCCGGCTCCATTTGCAAGTTTGCAGCTTTCATTTGGTCCACAGGCTTGTTCAGGACCACCTCACCAACCTGAACTTTGTACGTCACAGGACCTGATCTCACATCAACCATGTCCTGACTCTGCAGGGCCATTTCTATGGGTTCGGCACCAAACTTCGTCCCCTGAAGTAAACTATCTCTTTCACTTAGAGGAGTCTTGTACCCGGCATTGGACTGCTCTTTCTGCCAGACCATTGGATGATGGATGGTATGCAGCTGTCCTTTTATGCTGAATGCCATTCAACTTAAGAAAATACTTGAATTCCCTGCTGGTAAATGATGGCCTGTTTTCTGTGACCACCACTTCCAGGAGCCCATGTATTGTAAAAGTTGCTCGCAGCTTTTCTATCATTGTCCTCCTATTTGACGAGTGAACTGTATATGCGTTCAACCACTTTGAATGGGTGTTCATAATGACTAAGAACATTGTGCCCTGAACGGGCTGGCATAGCCATCATGTAACTGAATTCAGAGCTTACCTGGCCATTTCAATGAATGTGGGTAAGCTTTTGGCGGTAACTTTTATCCTCGGCACTCTGGACACTGCCCCACCAATGCAGCTATGTCGGCGTCTGGTCCTGACCACCAGACATAACTTCTCACGAACATCTTCATTATGGATACGCCTGGATGACCCTGGTGGAGTTCAGCCAGTAACTGGTGGTGTCCTTTGCTTGGGACAATCACTCCTGCTCCCCAGAATAAAATGCTGCCCCCTACGGTGATATGGTCTCGCCAGGTCCCGAAAGGTTTCATTTTCCCCATTACCACCAGCTGTTTTAGTTTTGCCAGGATGAGATTGTTTTGCATCCACAATCTGATATTGTCAGCGGTGACAAGGAAGCATGTCCAGGCAGTTTGCAACCAGAACAGACACGTGCAGTGGTGGCACCACTGGTGAAATATCTGCCAGCAGAAGGCTGCTCAAGGCATCCGCATTTGCTGCTTAGCCTCTCAGATGGTGTTTTAACTTGTAATTGGTGCACACTTAGAATGAGAGCCCACTGCTGAATTCAACCTGAAGGTATGGGTGGCGTGGCATGGCATTAACCTCTTTGAGTAGCTCTCACAGGGGTTTGTGGTCTGTTGTTATTACAAATTTATGCCTGTAATGGCATTGGGGGAACTTCCTCACACCAAAGATGACTGCCAAACCTTCCTCCTCTATTGGGCATGAATGCAGTCTGCATCAGCCAAAGCCTGAGATGAATACACAACTGGACAATCTGTGATCCAAGACTACACCAGTACCATATGGGGAGGAATCGCATGTCAGCGCCAGATCTCACTTGTGATCATAGTGTGCCAACACCTTAGTCCATGATTGCTGCTCCTTCTCTTCCCTAAAGGCTACTTCTTGGCTACAAGGCCATTTGCAAGGCTGCTCCTTTTTCAATAGCAGTTGACAGGGTGCCAGGATGGAGGCCAGGTTATGTATGAACTTTCCATAAAAATTCACCAACCCAAGGAAAGACCTAAGCTCCAGTACAGATGTTGGAGCAGAGCACTTTTGATTGCCTTCACTTTATCTTCCATCAGATGTAATCCAGTGATGTCAACTATGTAGCCTAAGTAGGTCACTGGGGGCCAAAAACAGAAGTTACTAGAAAAGCTCAGCAGGTCATGCAGCATCTACGCTTCATTTCCCCAATGTAGAAGACACCACGTCGTGAACAGCAAATGCAGTAGACTAAATTCTGGGAAGTGCAGGTGAAGTGTTGCTTCACCTGGAAGGTATGTTTGGGACCTTGGGTACTGGGGGGGGGGGAGGTAAATGGGCAGGTGTTGCACCTTTGCCAGTTACAGCGGAAGGTACTGTGGGGGTGTTGGGGGTGAAGGAAGTGTGGACCAGGGTGTCCCAGAGGGAACAATCCCTGCGGAAGGCAGACAGGGGAGGGGAGGGAAGGGAAATATGTATCTGGTGGTGGCATCTCGCAGGAGGTGGTGGAAATGGCATCTAGACTGGGTGACTGCTTCATAGAACATCTACATTCTGCTCACAAAAAAAGACCCTGAGCTACCTGTTGCCTGCCGCTTCAACACCACCCTGTTCCCTGGCCAACATCTGTGTCTCGCTGCAATGTTCATGTGAAGCTCAGTGCAAGCTGGAAGAACAATGCTTCATTTTCTGCTTGGGGACCCTGCAGCTGGACTCAATATCAAGTTGAATAGTTTTTGGGGCCTAAACTCTCCCATGTCCCAGCCCTCTACCCCACACACCAGGCCTTGTTACCACATAGCCTGCCATTACACACCACCTGTTGTTAGTCACTAACAGTCCCCATTAACAACTATTCACCCTCCCAGCTGGATCGTTATCAAATCCTTTATCTGTCCAATTGTTCTCTCTCTTTAGGCTCTAGCCTGTTGTTTACTCCCTACTCCACCCCCCTCCTATTTTCTGCATATAAACTGACATTTTCCCAGCTACCACCAATTCTGAGGAAGGGACACAGGACCCAAAACGTTAATGCTGATTTTTTTTCTTCATAGATGCTCCCAGACCTGCTGAGCTTTTCCAGCAACTTCTGTTTTTGTTCCTAATTTACAGCATCTGCAGTTCTTTCAGTTTTTTATTTAGTAGGTCACTTGGGCTGCCTGCAACACACACGTTTCCCTTCTAAGGTGTTTGCCTGCCTGGGAGAAACATCTAAGGACGATGTCCAAGTTCTCTAAATGCTCTTTAGAATTAGAATTGGGTTTATTGTCATGTGTACGCAAGTACAACAATACAGTGAAAAGTTTACAGTGTCGCCCCTCATGGTGCCATCTCAGGTTCAAAGCGCCTAGATACAACTGTCAGATATAAAATTGAGAAATAAAGAAGAAAAATGTTACGTTACCTTTACAGTGATTCATAGTATAAGTTAGTAAATAAGACATGGATAAACATGTCCTAAAAGGATAAACATTACCGTTCGATAAACCGATTGCATTTAAACATTACGTCGGAGTAGATCAGCGCAGGGGCTTCCTGATGTGGTCTGCCTGGGCTTGCAAGCCCGCTCACCACCTGTGCTAATCCCCAGTCCGACAACTATCCCTGCCCCACTCCAACTCACAGCTGCTCTGCTCCAGGTCTCAGCCACTCCAAAGTAAGTTTTCTTTTTCAAAAAAAAACTTTAAAATCTTAGAAAGGTAAGAGGAAAACATAAGCAAACAATAAGCAGACAGATGGACAAGCCCCTGGTTGAGGAGCTGAGATGCTGCCCTCCGCCATTTTCAGTGGTCTTCTCTCTTATTAGCACGTCATCTAGATAAATGGTACAGGCTCCAATATGCCAAATGGCAGTCATTTGTATTAGTACAGACCATTATGGGTATTAATTGTAGCATACTGGGAATCCTCATCCAACCATAATTGCAAGTCTACATGCCTCCTGTCCAGTTCTTGAAGGACGGTGCCACCCCCACCAGTTTTGCGCATAAGTCCTCTATGCGAGGGATTGGATATGTATCCAGCTGCAAGAAGCAGTTTACAGTTTCTTTAAAACTCCCACAAAGTTCGAACTGACCTTCGCAATCTAGCCTCATAATCAGTACGACTAGTCTGTCCATTCCACAAACTACACTGCTTTGATGATTCCTTCGCTATTTGGCCTCCTGATTTCTGCCTCTACTTTTGCCCATAAGGCAAATAGGACTAGACAGGCATCGCAGAATTGGGAAATTACTCCCTGGACAACATGTAAGGTGGCCTTGGCTCCTATGATGGTCCCTAGATCTTCCTGTAAAACTTCTGGGTATTTAATTAGGATTTTGTTCAGGCAGCCATTTTCTAATCGAAAAATGTTGAGCCAATCAAGGTGAATCCTTCTCAACCAATTTGGTCGCATCAGGCTTGGGCCGGAGCCTTTCACTATAATCAACTGCATCTGATACAAGACTGGAACCGAAGTTGTGCCCCTAATGTGTAAAGGTTCCCAGTAAGTATACTCAGTTTAGCTGAGATCTTACACAGACATAAGGTTTGAGGTCCAGAGTGATTTTCTTGTTTTTTTAAAAACCTGGTTCTGCAATCATTGATACAGCCTTGCCGATATTGACCTCCGTCAGAACTGGATGACCATTTGACCAGATGTTTATTTTGATTCATTCTGATTTAGATATTGCTAACCAACTTAACTGTACCAAGACAGGGGTAGGTGGGCTTTCCAGGGTGTGCGCACTCCTGGATACTAGCTTATGAGTTCTCTTAAAAACCAAAAGAACTGCGGATGCTGTAAATCAGGAACAAAAACAGAATTGCTGGAAAATCTCAGCAGGTCTGGCAGCATCTGTGGAGGAGAAAACAGAGTTAACGTTTCGGGTCCGGTGACCCTTCCTCAGGTTGAAGTCCAGTTGGGCTTCAGCTAGTAAATGCTTTTGCATGGTTACATTATTAGTCCCATGTACCAAACAATCTCTCAGCAGCTCATTAAAGGTTAAACCAAAGTCACATGCCTCTGCCAGTCATCTTAACTATGTTAAAAATCCCAATACAGATTCCCCTGGTTCTTGAATTGTCGAATGAAACTGATAGTGTACCAGAATTAGAGGAGGTTTGGGGTCATAATATTCCTTAACTAATCTGTCAACTTTGAAAGGTTTTAGAATGTGATGTCTCAGGCAACATTAGGCTCCTAATAAGTGAACAAGCTGCGGGTCTACAAGCTGTCAGAAGAATTACTCCTTGCTTTTCATCTGCCGCAGTGTCATTTGTCCAGAAAAAAATTAAGACATTGTTTCCACTTACTGGTCCCAGTCTTCACAATAGGATTGAATGAGTAAGCTTCCCAAATAATGGCATGGTGCCAGAAATGCTTACCCCAACTCAAAGATAAACATTGCGAGCAAATTTCTTCAGGAGTGTATTATTTTTTCTCTTATTGCCACTGAAATGACTCCACAGAGACTGGTATCCTGTCACCAAGTCACTCTTTATCTACACGTACATAGTTCTTGACACTGGTCCAGCTTCCTCAGAGCCAGCTGAGTCACTCTTGTGTACAACTGTCAGCTGCTTAAGTATAGTTCCCTTCTCTGGTACAGTTGTGGTGAATGTAACCACCTTTCTGTAATGCAACATCTAATAATGCACAGCTTACTCTAACTGTGGCCTAACAGAAGTTTAATTCATCATTACTTCATCTGTGCTCCTTTTACTGGACAATGACTTTGATATTCTGACTACCATTTGAGCAGGTTAAATCAATGATAATCCTCATCTTTCAAATTAGCCATTGGTTGTTGGTGATTTGTCTGGCCATGATTCCGAGTCTGGCCTATCCCAAATTTATGTCTCTGAGATGCTCAGGGTAAAATCACTTGGCGCTAAAACTGGCTAAGACATACCACTTTCTTATGACCCTTGCTGGCAGTGTCAGGGGGATGAGGTCAGGTCTGCATTGCCAAAGAAGAATGGGCTGGGGTTTCCAGGGTATTGTCCATCAAAATTCAGTTTCCTGAGCAATTCCCACCAAGTGTGCTGAATGAGGAATTCCACTTGGACCTGACGCACAACTCTCTGGCTATTGGAATATCTGGGCCATGATGTTTTGACCCTTTTTTTTTAATGATTTGGCAATCCTCAATTTCAGAATGAGAAGGAATCTTACTTTGTGTAGTATCAAGTCAGGCCTTAACTCTGGATATAAAAAAAACTTCATGTTGTGGTATTTTCCAGATGCCCAGTGCTGGCACCTTGATATTGCCAGCTTTATCAGTGTGTCATACTGGAACTTTTCTATTAAACTGTGGTTTTGTTCCTGAAAATCTGAACTTTAAGTGAAATAACTTCTAACCACATGAAGGCATCAATGTTAAAATTAATTGGTTTCCATAGGGCCCTAATTAGCAAAAAAAAACTTAGAAGCAAGGCAACTTGCATTAAATGTGAAATACTGTATTGAACTGACTAAATTGCTACATCAGTAAATTAAATATTAAAGTAATATAAATTTAAAAATATAAAAGGAAAATGTAACTTTCTACTTACAGTACCTGGTGTAGTAGAACCTCCTGAGAATGGAGCTTGCTTGCTTATTTGCTCACTGTCGCTTGCTTTCGCTTCCCAGTTTTCTAATTCTCTTTCTCCCAGTAGACTTTTTTTTTGAAGTTTCTTCGAAGAGTTGGTAATCTAGAGCCAACAATCAGAAATCATCTCTCGCTCTTGTGTTCTCTTCCCCCTTCCCAGTTCTCTGTGCAAGGCCTGGGTGGCTTGTGGCTCACAGTTGGTGGGATAGGGAGCTGTTGAGCTTGGTTATGGCTGCCATCCTACAAGGTGTTTGGGTTGTGAGAGTTCTGAGCTGAGGTAGCTCAAGCGGGCAGTCAGTGGCTTGGTGACTGGGTGCTCTCTGAAACAGGCATCCAGGCAGCGTTGTGGTGTGGGGTGTGGCCACAAGTCAGAGTCATGAAAATCATGTCAAAATAGTGCAATCATGTCAGGTACAGCTAACAACATTAAAATGGAACTCGTGACACTTGCATTAAGCATTACAATTAACGTCCCATTAAAAATCATATTTTCAGTTTTCGGCTATGTATTCCTGGAAGATTGGGACAATATTCTTTCTTGAATTGTAAATAAAATGTGTCTGATCGTATCTTGAAAATATGTCCTGTATCTCTTTGGCTGTGCTAAAACTGGATTGGAAGTTGTAAGACAGGATAAAACCACTTTTCTGCTTCAAAAAAGGAGGGATTGCATTCAACATTATCAACATCTTGGGGGTTATCATTGACTAAAAGTTAACTGAATTCACCACATAAACTCAGTGGCTACAAGAGCAGGCCAGAAGCTAGGAATACTGCAGCGAGTAACTCCCCACCTGACTCTTCAACGCTTGTCCACCATTTACAAGGTACAAGTCAGGAGTGTGATGGAATACTCCCCACTTGCCTGAATGAGTGCAGCCCCAATAGTACTGAAGAAGTTTGACACCATCCAGGACAAAGCAGCCCACATCGACAAACATCCAGTCCCTGCACCGCTGACGCTCAGTAGCAGCAGTGTACACGATCTACAAGACACATTGCAGAAATTCACCAGGGATCCTCCGAGAGCAACCTTCCAAATCCACGACTGACTTCCATCTAGAAGGACAAGGGCAGCAGGTACATGGGAACACCACTACCTTCAAGTTCCCCTCCAAGCCCCTCACCATCCTAATTTGATGTGGAAGTGCTGGTGTTGGACTGGGGTTGTCAAGGTCAGAAGTCAAACGGCACCAAGTTATTGTTCAGCAGGTTTATTTGAAATCACAAGCTTTCGGAGTGCTGTCCCTTCAGGTGAAGTGAAGAAAAGCACATGGCCACAGAATTTATAGGCAGAGAGATCAAAAAAATCATACAAATGATGTGAGTGGAGTGTCGAATAATAAGTCCCTGCAGGTGATCAAAAGTGTTAGATGGTGTGAGTAAAGTGTCAACAGTTGAATAGTAAGTGATTAATTGAGAGATAATTACAAAATATTAAAAATTAGATGGTGCTGAAGACAAACCTGGAATAATATGACGGATATGAAAGTTGTATGCCGAGGGTCTAACCAAAGTAACAAGTAATCCAAAACTGTACAAATGAATTAAGGTAGAGAGATCATAACAGGTTATCAAGTTTATTGGTGTTAAAGCAGGACAGTAAGGAAAATTTTGCAAATGTAGAACAGTATGAACAGTAAGCACGAATGAACCCAAGATCATGGCTGAGGCTGTCTTTCAAATAAACCTTCTGGACTATAACCCGGTGTCATGTGGCTTCTGACCTCATCCTGACTTGGAAATATATCGGTGTTCCTTCACTGTCACTGGGTCAAAATCCAGTAATTCCCTCCTTAATAGCATTGTGGGTCAACTCACAGCAGATGGACTGCAGCAATTCAAGAAGGCAGCTCACCACCGCCCTCTCAATGACGACCAGGGCCGGGCAGTAAATGCTCTCCAGTGATGCCCACGTCCCAGAAATGAGTACATTTTAAAAAATTAACTTAATTGGATTGTGGCAGTAAATGCATCTATTTGAAAGTAAGTAAATAGGACGTGGCAGCATAAGTTTGAGATTCAAAATGAAGCAGATACTGAAAATCTGTAATAATAGGTTTCATAAAAGGTCATTAACTTAAAAGGTTGATTCTGTGCACAGATATAGCTTGAATTGAGGATTTCGAGCGTCTTCTGTTGGAAAGTTTTCTTTACATGTAGTGTAGTAGTCTGGGACAAATTAACAATCGAAATGCTACTATGAAGAGCCTTTTATGGTTCTTCCGGAACATTTGAGTCACATGGCAGTCCTCCGGTATATCAGGTTTGTGTTCAGGTTAGGCTGCTGTGTCTCTAACATTTCACCTTAATTTAAAAGAATACTTTTCCAGATTATAAGAAAAGCTTGGAGATGGGTGTTGTCTTGAAAAACTCAAATGGTTCAGAAAATGTGAAATATCATCTGACTAAAAAGCTGATTGGAAATTTTCCAAACTAAAAGAGGATTTAATCTGACGATCCTCTAGTTGTTTCAAGCATACTGATTGCTGGATATGATCCAGTTTACTGTAACCACTCTTGTCTCAGGATGTAAGCTTCAACCTCAAAAATACAAGTTTGGATTTTGCCTATTCTGAAGAAGTGCTTCTTCTGCAAACTAGATAGTTTTCCCTAAGTTAATGGATTTGTTAATTTAATTTACACACAATTTATAATATTAGCTATATTTATGTTCCCTTTTTCTGTAGCAAAGGTGGTAGGGGAGGGAAGGCATAGATGTTCCCACTGCCCTTTCAGGAAGGGTTTTCACCCAGTGACAGAAAAGGAGTAATGATTTAGTTCCAAGTCCTTGGAGGGGAATTTTCATTGGTGGTGTTCCCATGAATCTGCTGCTCTTGTCGTCCTATGTAGTAAAGTTTGTGGAGTTTAAAGATGCTGTTGAGAGAGCCTTGGTGAGTAGGTCCAATGCATTTTTAATGTCACACTGCTGCCACTGTGCTATGGTAATGAAGTAATTGAACGTTGAACTAGATGATCTGGCAATCAAGTTGACTGCTTCATCCTTGATGGCGTCGAGCAGCTTGAATGTTCGAGCTGCACCCATCTAGCCAAGTCAGGAGTATGATGGGGTACTTTCCACATGTGGCCTATAGATGGTGTAGAGGCTTTGGGTTGATGGGCGACAAGTTACTAGGAGTATGGTTTCCAATGTTTGACGTTTTCTTGTGGCCAAAGTATGTGTATGCTACAGTTCAGTTTCTGGTCAATGGTAACACCCACCATGTTGTTATTGGGAACTTCAGTGATGGTAACATAATTGAATATCGAAGGATAAAGGTTAGCTTCTGTCTTAAATAAAAACCAAAATAACTGTGGATGCTGGAAATAAGAAACAAAAGCAGAAATTGCTGGAAAAGCTCAGCAGGTCTGGTAGTGTCCGTGGAGAGAAAGCAGAGTTAACATTTAGGGCCCATTGACCCTTCCTCAGAACTGGTTTTGGTTTAGATTTTCTCTTGTTGGTGATGGTCATTGTCTGCCACTTGTGTGGCATGGAAGTTAAACCAGTCATCGGCTGAAGGTTTTTCAGAATCTTGTTGCATGCAGACGTGGTGTTTCAGTATCTGGGGAGTCGTGAATGGTGTTGCCACATTGTGCAGTGATCAGTTAACATCCCTACTTCAGACCTTGTGGTTCAGGGAAGGTCAAAAGTGCACGGTGGTTAACACTGCTGCCTCACAGTGCCAGGGATTTGGGTTTGATTCCACCCTTGGGAAACTGTTTGTGTGGAGTTTGCACATACTCACTGTGTCTGCCCAGGTTTCTTTCAGGTGCTCTGGTTTCCTCCCACAATCCAAAGGTGTGTGCAGGTTAGGTAGATTACCCATGATAAATTGCTCATAGTATCCAGGGATGTGATGACTAGCTGGATTAGCCATGGGAAATGCAGGGTTACAGGGATAGGGAAGTGGGGTGGGTCTGGGTGGGATGCATTCCAGAGGGCTGGTATGGACTTGATGGGCCGAATGGCCTGCTTTCACACTGTAGGGTTCTATGAATCGTGAAACAGTTGAATACTGGGGACTTTGTGGTAGAGTGATAGTGTCTGTACCTCCACATCAGGAGGCCTGGGTTCAAGTCCCACTTGTTCCAGAAGTAGTAACATATCCGAATGGATTGATTTTTAAAATTAATCAACTCTGAGAGTTCCAGTAGTGATATCCTGTGACTGTGGTGATTGACCATTGACCTCTGACCTCTAAAAATCATATTCATCTTACTATTTTATAATTCGTTCATGGGATGTGGGTGTCGCTGACTAGGACAACATTTCTTGCCCATCCCTAATCGCAAGCGTAGTTTAAGAATCGATCGTGGTGCTGTGGGTCTGGAGTCACATTACAGACCAGACCAGGTAAGTTTGCTTCCTTAAAGGACATTCGTGAGTCAGATGAGAATTTCTGACAATTGGCAACAGTTTCATCGTTAGACTCTTAATTCCGGAACTTCTTTTAAAATTTGAATTCAAATACCATCATATCCCATGGCCTCATTCAACCCAGATCCTCAGAACATTACCTGGATTTGTGGATTAATGGTTTTGCAGTAATACCACTAGGCTATCACCACACCTGAGAGAGTTGGAGTAATCTAGGTGAAAGGAAATTCCTGGTGCGTGAATCTCAAAACCATAAGTTTGCTTGTACAGCAAGTGATTAGAAAGGCAAATGGAACATCATCATCTAATGCAAGAGAATTTGGTTCAAAGAAGTTTTACTGCAGTTGTGCAGGGCCTTGGTGAGTCTTCATCTGGAGTACTGTGTGCAATTTTGGGTCTCCTTATTTAAAAAATTATTTCCTAGCATCAGAAACATTTCAGACAATATTCACTACACATTCTTGGAATATTGAACAGTGTTTTTTTTTCTGAAGATGGAGTTTACAAGAATGTAGAGTAATCTTCTTGAAATATGCAAGTTTCTGAGGGAACTTGACAGAGCGGATTCGAAGAGAATGTTTCTTTTGTAAGAAAAACGAGAACTTGAGACACAGATTTTAAGAATAAGAAATTGTGCTTTTAAGATGGAGGTGGGATTTTTTTTTTTCCTCAGTCGTTAGTCTGAGGCATTCTCTTGCCTAGAAGGAAGTGGAAGTCATTGAATTTATTCAGGGCAGAGTTACATTGATTGTCAAGAGAGTCAAGGGTAATTGGTTGCCGACAGGAAAGTTTTTAGTTAAGATCACAACCAGATCACTGATGATTTCATTGAATGGCGGAACAGTTTCAAAGGGCCAGAAGGCATACGCCTGCTCTTTGCGCAAGGTATGACTCCAGCCAGTGCAAGGCTGCTTTCATGTCAAGTGCGATCGCACACTGCTCACTTCTGGAATTCAGTTATTTTATCTGTGTTTGAACTAAGTCTGTAATAAAGTCAGGAGCTGAGTGGCCCTATCAGAACCTGGTGTGAGCATCAGTAAGCAGGTTAATGCAGAGCAGACACCACTTAATAGACCTTCGAGGACTCCTTTCATCACTTTGATAGTAGACTGGAGCAGCAAGTGGCTGGCTTGGATTTTTATAAACAGAAAATACCTGGGCGAGTTTCCACATTGTGAAGTAAATGCCAGAGTTATATTGTACTGCAACTGTGTGGCTAGTGGTGTAGGTAGTTCCAGAGATCAGGTCTTCTGTACTGTTGCTGGAACGTTATCAGTACCCATAGAAGTGTCCACTGGCTCCAGCAATTTCTCAATATCACATGGACTGAATTGAATTGGCTGAAGACTGGCATTTCTAATATTGGGATTCCTGGGAATAGGCCAAAATGGACCATCCAATAGTCCCTCCTGGCTGAATTAGGTATAGGATGAATTTCAATAAAGGAATAATGTTTTGTGTAATATGATTTATTATTTTCTGGTTCTATTATTCATGAAGCCGATTTGAGTGCAGTTTTTTTAACAAATTAGGATTTGATGGATAGGTACTTTTGAACGTTGTTAACAAAAATAGCATGAAAATTATTCGTGATTTTAAATGCAACAGTGAGCATAAGAGAATGAATGAGCATTTGGGATCACAGGGAGCTCTTCATGTTGTGAGAATTGAGATTTTTCTGAAGTCCACCTCTTGATCCAAAACCAGATATTACAATTCTCGATTTAGAAAGAAACTGCATTCGATTATGAAACGATTTTACTTTGTCCAAAATTTAATTTTTTTGAAAATACCGTATTTGTTTAGTGAGATGATTGTTATTTTTCAAAATGGCTTACCTTTTGAAGAGGTTCATTTTCCTTAAATAGTTTTTAATTATCATCTAATTCTCTTAAGGGGCAGACAATATACGCAAATACTGGAGTCGCTACTACCAAGGATCGCAGGGGGTTGTGTTTGTGCTAGACAGTGCGTCATCTGAAGATGATCTGGAAACTGCACGGAATGAATTGCATTCAGCCCTTCAACATCCACAGCTATGCACTTTGCCATTTTTAATATTAGCCAACCACCAAGACAAGCCAGCAGCACGTTCTTTACAAGAGGTAGGTTTAGTAAATGGCCATGCCATAACTTTTCATGGGCTTAATACAGTCTGTAATTATTCTGGCTGAGAACAGGATCACTTTTACTATATTAAGTTATTGAAAAGTAAACTGTTAATGGCTTGAAATCCTTTAAAATCGAAGCCAGTCAATTATTTAAATGCATTTAAAATAATGTGCAGTCAAATTTGCATTATTCAGTGCTCTATCAGCTAGAATCTCCAGTATCCCCCAGGCTGCTTTTCCTATGTGTAAAATGCCAATGTTGTCTATCTGAATATTTGTAGAAGAATTGGCTGAAAGTTGAAGTACCTTTTCCCCCCATGTTTATAGTGAAAAGAGTCAAAGACTCTAGACCTTTGCCAGTTGCAGAATACCCCAAGTCATGTTTTTGTGTGACTCCTACTATTACCTCAAACTGCAAAGGTTTAGCCAGTATGCTCTGGAAATTTTACTGCATTTTCATCAATTGTACTGTCATGTATGTGGGGTAAAATATTTATTTTCATAATTTAAATTTGTCATTTGTTCCTTGCTGCAAAATAATGAAAAATGAGCAAACTTCTTTCAAGTTTACCTATTACTCTGGCAAGTTTAAGTTCTCTTGTAGTAGTCAGGATGATGACTGTTCTTAATAAACAGCAATTAAGTTTTATTCTTGGAGAATTTATTACAGTTGTAAGTAATGTTGATTTGCCTCAAGTGTAACAAAACCATCCAATTCTCACATGAATCTTTAAATTTATAAGAGTATGTTTGTAGTGTTTCCCCTTTTCTCCATCCTTTGCTATTGACATAGCCTTTGATCGCCCTGCTTCCCTTACCCAGATATTCCAAGCATTATGCTGATGTGGCTCAAATCCCCATTACTCCATTCCCCATTACTCCATTCCCCTTCAACATGACCAATATATCCGCTGATTGAGGTGACTAATTGCTGCAACTTGGTCCGAGAAGTTGGCATAGGATAAACAGCCCTCCCCAAAATTTTTAATTCCTTTAAAAATACCTCGAGAAAGGTATAATTTGCATCTACTTTTAATTTTTAATGCTTTTTGAATACTTGTAATAGTAGTTCTATCTCACAGGGTATGACATGAATTACAAATTGTATCTATTCATAGAATTCTATCTTCATAGAATGAAGATACAAAATGCATATTTCTTTTCATTGTTTGAGTTAAATTGCTTTGGGAGTCAACGGTGAGCCTTCTGAACCACTGTAGAACAGCATGATATAATTTCATTCTTGGTAGGCCACTCCAGTGAACAGTTGAGAGTCAGCAGTATCAATATGCAATTTGGGGTCACACATCGACCTAATTAGGTGACAAGTTATATTCTCTCATTGAGCATCTGTACGTCAGTTGAATCTTTGGGATAATTCTGTAGCTTGTGATTATGTACTACTTTTTTCTCCTTTTTTGTTGACAGCTGAATTCACATTCTTGAGCTATCATGTTGGGATTGGAATTTACATTCTCTGAATAAATCCATCAATACAACTGTTGTGCTATTGCACCCAATATTTAAGCATGAAAGTCATAAGATTGCATGACCATAAGATATGGGTCTAAGGTGATTCTAAACTAAATGACGGCTGTGAGTTGAAATTTCATAGATCTTGTGCAGGGAGCTGAAATTTGACCATTCTGGTCCATGCTTGCCCCTCATTCCAAGTTTTGAAAATGCTCAGCAAAGTCACTGCTGGTTTCATTTATTCTGCCAAAATGAATAAACCATAACTTCATTGAATATGTTTTTATGGTGTGAACACATGTTTTGATTGCAAAATAATATGTGAAATAATTTACCTTTTTTGAGTCAGCTATAAGTTACTTATTTTGATATAGAAATGCTCTCTGGAATGATTACAGCAAAGAAAGTCTTCAAAAGTAAAACTGAGCTGGAGAAACACAACAGGTCTGGCAGCATATTTGAAGAGAAAGTAAAATCGATGTTTAGGGTTCACTGACCTTTTCAGAACTGATTGTAGGAAAAGGTTGATATGTATGCTGAGGATGGGGTGGGAGGAGGAAGAAGAAGTAACCAATAGGTAGAGATTGGGCGCAAAGAGAGAGGGAGATGGAAAAACAGTTGGACAGCCAAAGGACTGGGTAAAGGTCAGCGTGGGAGAATCAGCAGCAGCTAACAGGGACTGCTGACACCAGATTGATTTTGTTCAGGCCTGAAAATTGTCGAACTCAATATTGAGTCCTGAAGGTTGCAGAGAACACAAGTGGAAAATGAAGTGTTGTTCTTTCACCTTCTGCCGAGCTTTGCTGGCGCACTGTAGCAAGCTTGAGACAGAGATGTTGACCAGGGAACACCAGTGGTGTATTTAAATGGCAGGGTCATTTTTGTAGGCAGAACATAGGTGTTCCACAAAGTGTTCGCCCCAATGTAGGGGAGATCACATGTGAGGACAGCAAATACAGTAGGCTTGATCGAGTGAAGTGCTTCACCTGAAAGGTGTGTGCGAGGCCTTGGATAGTGAAGAGGGAGGAAGTAATCGGCAGGTCTTACACCTTCTGCAATTGCATGGGAAGGTACCATTGGGAGTGGAAGAAAAGTGGGCCGAGTTGTTCCAGAGGGGATGGCCCCTGTGGAAGGCTGAGAAGGGAGGCCTGACATTTCAACACATCATCATTTTTTCTGGTCAACAAGTCTGCCCTGGGCTTGCAGTGCACCAGAGAAGCTCAGTGCAAGCTGGAAGAACAGTGCTTCATTTTCCACTTGGGAAGTCTGTAACCTTCCGGACTCAACATAGAATTCCAGAAATTTAGGGCCTGAGCACCTTCTCCCATGCCTTTGCCCCGGTCCCCACACACCAGGTCTTGCCATTACCTGGGCTGCTACCATAAACAACCCACCGTCAACTATTAATGGTCTCCATTAGCAGCTACTCATTATCCCTTGCTGACCTTTTGCCCGCTCCTTTGGCTTCCCAACTGTTTTTCTCTCACTGGGCCCCATGTCCACCTATCGTTCCTCCTCCCTCCGCCCCATCTTCAGAATATATACCAGTCAGTTCTGAGGAAGACATGATGTAGAGGTGCCACTGTTGGACTTGGGTGGATAAGGTCAGAAATCACATGACAGCAGGTTGTAGTCATAGAACATAGAACATAGAACAATACAGCGCAGAACAGGCCCTTCGGCCCTCGATGTTGCGCCGCCCTGTGAACTAATCTAAGCCCATCCCCCTACACTATCCCATCATCATCCATATGCTTAGCCAAGGACTGTTTAAACACAAGCTTTTGGAGCCTCACTTCCTCTTCTCACCTTCTAACACCTGAAGAAGGAATGAGGCTCCAAAAGCTTGTGTTTTCAAATAAACCTGTTGGACTATAACCTGGTGTCATGTGATTTCTGACCTTCTGACCTTCTGAGGAAGGGTCACTGGACCTGAAATGTTAACACTTTTTTCCCTCTCCACAGATGCTGCTAACATGCTGAGTTTTTCCAGCAATTTCTGATTTAGTTTCTTATTTCCAGCATCCATAGTTTGCTGGTTCTTTTTCTTACAAATACTGTTCAATTCCCTCCCTCTTTGAAAATATGGGTGTTAACCTTTTTGTTTAGGTTCCTGCTGTTTTCATGTGATGCTGCACCTTTTAACACTATCTCTTGATTATTTGGTGAAGGTTCCTTGATGAAGTTATGAGCTTTTATTAAATCAACTTGCTTGTGGTTTTATGCTCATGAATGGACGTTCATTTTATCGCTCCCTTGTTTCAATCTTTAAAATAATCCTTTGTTAAAGGATTATCAATAATGAGGATACTTTATTTATCTGTGTGTGTGTGTGTGTGTGTGGTGTTCGTGTAGTAAAGATCTTTGACAGTTTTATCATTTGGATGATTCTGGCGTTCCTCCTGTAATTAACGTTTTACTTTCAAACCTATGTGTGATATTGCACTGTCTCTTTCCAAGCCGCGTTTTCAGTGATTAAGCTATATTTATACTTTTTTTTGTTGTTTGTGTTGACTACTCTTCTATTAAGTTAATTCATAGCATATGTGCCTCATCTCCAATCCCCCCCTTCTAAGTATGTTCTAATTTCAAGTTGACTTTTCCAACTTTCCCTGCTTGCTGTCATGTCTTTAATGGTTAATTTCTGCATGATGTTTTATCTTTTAAAAGTGGTTAATACCTATGTGTCCTCCTAATTAGTTATACTTACTCCTCAATCAGATCTATGTTTCTAACTAGTTATTCTTCTAATCCCATGCTTCTCTGTAGTAGCTGTGGTCTGACTCGTGCCTTGGATAGTTTTGTAAGACCTCCCTATTTACACTCCATTCTCTTTGAAATAGAGGCCACTGTTCTATTTGCCTCTCCTATTGCCCACTAAACTTGGACTTTAGGTTTCTATTTATGGATGAGGACTACCAAACACTCTGAGCTGTAGCATTCTGCACTCTTTCTCCAACTAAATAATGTTTAGCTCCTTGATTCTTCGTGCCAGAGTGCAAAATCTAACATTTTCCCACATTATATGTGATGTGCCAAGTTTTTTTTTGTCTACTCACTTAACTTGTCATCTTCACCACTTAACATCTCACCTATTTTTATGTCATCTGCAAAATTGGCTATGGTGTGTTGACTTTCCTCATCCAAGTCAAAATATGTATTGTCAGCTAATGGCGGACAGATTGGGATCCAGTTAAATTTGGATGGACAGGCGTCTGGGGGTGTGTGGTGGAGTTGTGTGGAGACTGGAAGATCAAGAAGTCAGAATTCAAACAGAACCAGTGATAAAGCTTTGTGAGGCTAGAGGTGAAAACTGAGATGGGAGGAGAAGGCCACTGAATAATCTAAAAACAAAGAACATAATGTCTAGGCATTGCTTAATCGGGAACCAATTTAAGCACAGGTGATGAATGCATAAAATATGTCCAGTTTTATTCTATTTTGTCTTTTATGGCCTGAAATGCTGTAGATTAAATTTTAAATTTGCATTTGAGAAGCCAATAGGATAAGTTCCAGAGAATTTGGTTGCTTTTTGAAATATTTGCTGTTTGTCCTAAATTGAGGTGGAGAATCTTACTGCACTTAGTGTACGTGGTAAACTGATCCTTCTAATACAAGTCCAATTTCTTTCAATAATGCAGTGTCATCTGCATCCACTTAAACGTCCAACAAATCTTTGTCTTTGACTGTGTGTATCTCTTTAGTTGCACAGGGTTGATTGAATTATTGTCACGTGTACCAAAATACAGTGAAAAGCTTTGTTTCTGAGCAATACAGGCGTATCACAGCAAGCAAAGGACGTACAGATCAAAAAGACTTCGAGGCATACAGGTTACATTGCGGGTTACATGTGAGGCTAGAGTCCATTCATCAGTCTGATAACGGCTGGAAAGTATCTGTTCCTGAACCTGCTTGTAGGTGTGTTCAGGCTTCTGTGTCTCCTGCCTGATGGAAGACATTGGAGGAGGTCATTACCAGGCTGTGATGGGTCTTTGATGTTGGCTGCCTTTCTATGGCAGTGAGCCATGTAAATAGAGTCCATGGATGGAATCTTGGCTTCTGTGATGGTATGGGTTGTGCACACCACTTTCTCTAGTTTCTTACGGACCTGGGCAGAAGAGTTGCCATACCAGGCTGTTATGCACCTGGACAGTATGCTTTCAATGGTGTGTCTATAGAAGTTGGTGAGGGACCTTATGGACATGCCAGATTTCCTGAGCCACCTGAGCTAGAAGAGGCATTGTTGTCTTCTTGACTGTTGCATTTAAGTGAGAAGACTTGGGAGAACATTCTTCCTCCTTTGTTCACACTTTTTGATTTGCCATGCAAAGCCCTCTGTGACAACTTTGTGAAGATTATAAGTTTTTGGTACATTATTAGTGTGACTTTGCTGATTTTTGTTGATTTTTTTTTTTCCAACTTTTTCTAATTTGAAGCAATCAGTATTGTTCAGGTAAGTTGTGTTTTTTTTGATGAGGATCTCCAATATTGCAGCAAAGGAGAAGGTCATTACAACCCATTTTCCAAGGTAACCAATTCAGACATAAAGAGAGAGATACATGTATGCATTTGAAATTTTCTAAGCCTCTAATAGGAGTGTGATATCTACAGTGAACACATGATATTGACTTATGATCAATAAAAGAACACACTTTGAGCGCATAGCTTTTTTTGTTGTATTCATAGAGAAGTCACGTAATGTTATTTTCTCACTTCTTCTAAACAAGGTGGAGAGTTTAGAAATCTAGGATAGTTTTTGTGCTTTCTTGGAATAGAAAAACTTGATTCTCATTTGTTAATTACATAATTTTATTGTTGATGTTTGACTCCCAAACAGGTTCAATATTTTCATTTTAACTTTCAAAACCAAAATTAAACTCAATATGCTTGATTTGAAAATTCAATAAAGCCCTTTTATTCTGTTCGGAGGTTGAACATTCTGAGACTGAAATATTTAAAAGTTTATGCGTAATGTCGCAGAGCTCTCACTGCTGCACATATTTCATTTTAATTTTAAGTAGCTATTAAAATATAAAGCTGTGCGTGATTTTTTTTTTATTTAAAGTTGTGTTTCCTGAAACAGAGCCAGATTTATTCTGCAATAAGCCCCCAAAGCAGATAAATGTGCCTTTATGCAGTGCTGGCTATTGAATTTCCTGTAGTGCTTGCTTTTAGGATTGTCATAAGTTAACACGTTTTACGATGTGTATAATTGCCTCTGCTTAGTTATATTATGAGGTGAAGAAAAATATAGAGAAATCAGTAGGCTTAGCAAAAGTTCATATGGCCAGTATGTAACATGGATTAGTGTTTTGGGGTAGACTGCTGATTACCGGAAGGATTGGATGGCATATTTTGTAATGAATAAAGTTTTTAAATCCTGCACAGGTGCTGAAAATGCATTAATGGTCTGTGACTATTTACTCCACACTTAAGCTAATAGTTAGTGATTTAATGGATGCTTCTTATTTCCTGAATAGAGAAGAATTGCTCTATTGTTTGCAAACATTTTTCTTAGGTATTCCCTTCCATGCCACATCACTGTTGCTTGCCCACTTTGGATTTGTATTTTTTCAACATAGTTAATAAAACTTGGAGGATGCAATTAAAGAACAGTTACAACACAGGAGATAATTCAGCCTGACGTGCTGACTTTGCTGCAAGAGCAACTTGGTCTCACACCCTTTTCTCTGTAGCCCTGCAAATATTTTTGCTTCCACTATTTGTCATCTTCCTTTTGAATGCCATGTTTGAATCTACATCTACCATACTTTCTCAGTGCATTCCAGATCCTAATAATATATAGTCTTGGGGGTGGGGGTGGGGAAAAGTTCTGTTTCTGTTGTCGTATTTTATATTTTTGCTGTTGGCCTTAAGTTGGTGTTCTCTGGTTCTCAGTCCTACCAAAACCTGGAATAGTTTGTTCGTAACTGCTCTGTTCAGATCTGTTATGATTTTAATACTGCTTTCATATTTTCTGTCAACTGTCTTTTCTCAAAGAGAACCAGTCCCTCCAAACCTTCAGTCTATCCTTGTAACTGGTACTTTATCCCTGGAACCATTTTCCAACTTTACTGCACGTTTCTTCACAACTTTACTAGTCTTTGTTTTTGGACACTGTGTGCCTCTATTTATAAAGCCTAGGATCTCTGACAGCCACTTTTCCAAACTGATCTGCCGCCTTCAATAAGATGGATATCCCAGGTCTGTCTGCTCCTAAATCTCTTTGAGCTCTATCCTTTATTATATGTTATGTCTAATTATTCTCCTATTAAAATATATTACTCAGCACATCTTCATTCCAGGAGCTGCAGCTGGAGACAATTCCTGCACATGTTCTGTTCCCAGGCTTTGGAACTGTGTCCAACTTCCCATGTAGAGCAGGAGGAGTGCATCTTAACCTTGAGCTGTCCTTCTATGACTTTAAATTAAACCCTTGGAGTGCCTTTATCAATCAAATAATATTAATTACACTTGGACCCTTTTTCTCTGGACTTCTGCACCATTGTCCTTTCAAACTGTAAATCCAAAGGGCACTCAAACTACAAACAATAAAAATAGAATAAATATTCGACCACTGTTTAGTCACCCAATCAGCTGCTTCCTCTGGTCCCATGTCAGTTTTTGTTACTCTTCACAGGCTGCTTTACTGCAATGCTGACTGTTGGACATTCTCCCTCGGTTGATTCTTTGTCGCCGGACTTCTAATTTTTGAACAAAGAACGTAACGTCTGCAATTCTCTAGTGCTCTGATTCCAACTGGTTGTCTTTGGAAAAGTGGAAGATTATGACCAGTGCTGCTGGCCATAATTTCCATCCTTCTCTGTCTTAGTATCTTTCAATGTAACCAGAGAGACCCTGCTAAGCTATGGAAAATGCTGGTGGCTCAGCTTAGTGTAAAAATGAATTATAAAATTCACCATCCAGAAATTAGATCTTATAGGCAACAAACAAAGGAATTAATTGATCAGTGCATCAGTAGGTGCTGTGACAAGGGTGCTTCCTCAGAGGCTGTACCATTTGAAGGAATAATGGAGATGGCTGTAGCTTCCAAACCCATCATTACTGTCCAAAAAGACCTTTGGGAGAAAACCTAGAAGATAGCAAAGAAAATGGAACTATTGCAGCAGCCACATGATCTGTAAGCATTAGTTGCATTTCCCATTGTTGATACAGTAGCCAGGATGCAGAAAGCAAGCTAATTGTTTGGGAATTGTTTTCTCTTACATCCACCGCGAAGTTGTCCTGCTTTGCAAGGCTTTGCTAATCATGCAATGCGCAATTACACTGGGCTAATTGATGCCAGCAATCTGGTTCCAAAGGTGCAACCAGAGGCTACGATCAGACATATTCAGAGGCCTGAATAAGCACAGGCTCGTGGGGTTTTCAGCAGGGTGGAAGTGGAAGTGAAACTTTCACCCGAAGATGACACCTCTTCCACGTTGTGAGTAGAACACAATGTGTGGACAAAGTCAAATAGTTAGAAGTTTTTGCCACAATTAGCATCACATACCCAAAGATACTTCCTGACCAAGGTGATCAGAGGAGTTTGTGCAAGCGTCCTGCCAGTCAGAATTCTGAGGATAGGTACCTCAAGTTTTTGGAACTCAGTAGTACAATCTATAACAGCAAAATTGACTGTATATAATTGATCACTTGTCCCTGGCATTGGTACATTAACAATGGAATGCAGTTATGACAATTCTGCCATAACCACACTATTCCATCTGGTGGACATGTATGGACTAGCAATTATAGCAAGACCAGGATGTCAACATTATGACCATTCAGGAAAACACCAAAACAGGTGCGGTGGAAAGTCAGAGATAAAAGGTACTGCAGATGCTGGAGAATCCGAGATAACAAGCATGGGGCTGGATGAACACAGCAGGTCAAGCAGCATCATGGGAGCAGGAAAACTTGACGTTTTGGGCCTAAACCATGCTGTATTGTCTTTTGCTGTGTGGTTTTATGTCCACGTCCAAGAGTTTGGATTCAAGACAGGTTGAAATGAAGGCAAAGTCAAGAACTACCTTTAAGTTTAGGATTCTTTATAGTACTGTTTATTGCATGTTGAGATTAAATCAACTATACATGGCAATCGGAGACACACTGGGATTTAATTTGACTGTTATGTTTTTGAGATACTATTTCATATATGTGCTTTTCTTTATCTCATAGCTAACTCTGCAATTATAACCAGTGAACTGCTCTACAACATGAACACAATGTTGCTTCAAGGTTCTAAGGCCTATAGGCAGCATTTTGCATCTCAAAGTAGAAGCAGTTCCCCCTCACACAATGGAATGTTCCCATGTAAAGAAAGTTAAGAATGAACTGAGTCATACGAAACATAGTGGCATCATCCATTGTGTACATTGATACACTGGGACCGTTTTTATTACCTGTGTGCTAAAAAAGGAGACAGAAATGGGTGTGTTTGGACCAAAGATGTCTACATACTAACCTGAAGAGTTGCCCACTTAAAATTCTGATTTTAGCAGAATTTAATTCCAAATTCACAGCCTGCTCTGATATTCAACATGATCATGAGTGATCTATCATAACGCCAGATAACAAGCATGGGGCTGGATGAACACAGCAGGTCAAGCAGCATCATAGGAGCAGGAAAACTTGACGTTTCGGGCCTAAACCCTTCATCAGAAATGGTGGGT
>JAHRHZ010000248.1:54435191-54493429 GCA_024137785.1 Ginglymostoma cirratum | reverse complement strand
TGCTTGTTATCTCGGATTCTCCAGCATCTGCAGTACCTTTTATCTCTATCATAACGCCATACTGCTGCCCCCTCCCCATACCCCTTGGTACCCTTACACTCTGGCAATCTCTTTATTTCTTAAACATATTCCATGACTTGGCCTCCAAAGCTTGCTTTAATAGAGAGAAAGGGTCACCGGACCCGAAATGTTAACTTTGATTTTTGTCACAGGGTCTAAATTCTTGACCAAATTTGATGCCCAGGTGGATAGTAATTGATTCACTTGGCAAAGAAATCCCAAGAAATCACAACTTTATGCACATCATTTGAAAAATATTGCTTCCAGAGTCTAGTTTGCAGTCTGTCAGTCAGTCACAACCCTTTGCAGCAGCATATGGACGGGATTAAAGAAAACATTCTTGGAAGTGTATGCTGATGGCATTCCGGACAAAAACAAAGAATAGCTTGATGAAAATATGCACTTACTGACAGTAACAGCCTATTGTGAAGAACTCTTCATAAACAATAGGAAGTGCCAGATGAATGTGGATTACATCAATGTTTTTAGTTTTTTTTTCAAAATGGAGAAGAACTTAGATGTTCTAGTGCAAAAGCTGCAAAAGGCTACTAAGCAGGTGCAGCACATAATCAAGAAGCCCCTTGAGATGCAACGCTTTATTATAAGAGGAATTAATCACAAAGTAAGGATATTAAGTTCAGTTATGCAAGGCATTGGTGAGACCATGTCTCAAATACCATGCACAATTTTGGCTCCTTATTAATAGCATGTAAATGCATTTGAAGCAGCACAATGGAGGTTTACTAGATTGATACCAGGCAGAAGTGGCTTTTTTATGAGGTTGGCTTAGATAGGCTAGGGAGTTTCTGCTGGAGTTTAGAAGAGGAAGGGTGACTTGATTGAAATGTGTAAGATATTGAATGCTGTTGACAAGGTGAATATGGAAAGGGTGATTCCGCTTGTGTGGTTTCCTGAATTAGGAACACTATATTCTGAAATATAGTGCTTATACTTTTAGGGGAGGGATGAGGAGAAATTTTCTTTGATGTTTGTATGATTTTGGAACTTTCCTGCTCAAGATGATCATTTAGGTCATTGAATATTTTTAAGGCACTGTTAGATTCTTTTTAGGTAGTGGAACCAAGAGTAACTGGGGTAGATAGGAATGTGGAACTCTAAACAAATGAATGACAGGCAGCTCGAGGGGCTGAATGAGGCTCTTCTGCTCCTATTTCGTATATTTGTTTGAGTGGGCCATTAGGCACATTGAACCTGCTCTGACATTCAGCATGATCATGAGTGATCTATCATAATGCATATTCCTGCTCTGTCCCTGCACCCCTTGGTACTTTGACATTCTGGCAATCTGTTTATTTCTTCAATATATTCCATGACTTAGCCTCCAAAGCCTTTTTTTAATAGAGAATTTTACAGGTCTGCACCCTTCAAATGAAGAACTTTCTCTTGATTTCAGTCCAAAATGTACATATCCTGAGACTGTAACCCTTTGTTGTGAACTCCCTGCTTCCAGACAGTGTCTGTACCCAGCCTGCCCTGCCCTGTCACAAGCCTGTATGTTTCTGCAAGATCTGCTCTCATTCTTCTGAACTCCAGTGAGTACAGTCCAATTGACCCAATCTCCTCTTGTATCATAGAACTGCTATCAGTCTGGTGAACTTTTACTGTACAATCTGTATGGTCAGTATATCTTTTCTTGGGTAAGGAGACCAAAACTGCGCACACCACCCCAGGTATGGTCTGTCAAAGCCCTGTAAAACTGCAGTAAGACTTCATTGTTCCTGTACGCAAACCTTCCAATGGTGAAGGCCAATGTACCATTTACTTTCTAATAGCTTTCTGCACCTGCATATTTGCTTTCAAAGAATGGTGTACAAAGACACCCAGATCTCTTTGTACATCAGATGTCCCAATCTATCACCATTTAATGTACCTGCATATTAATTAATAATGGCTTTCTGTTTTTCCTACTGAAATAGGCAATTTCACACTTCTCTGGATTATCATGCATGTGCCATTCAATTTGTGTAAGTCAACCTGAAGCCTCACTTCGTCCTCCTCACCACTCATACCCCTCCTTAGTCAGCAAAATTTGAAAAATTACACGTGATTCTCACATTCAAGTTATTGATATGTATTTTGAATAACTGAGCGCATGCACTGATACTTGCAATGTCCCACTTGCCACTACCTTCCACTCTGAAAAGACCCATCTATTCCTGTTTGCTCTCCAACTCTCAGTCCATGCCAATGTACCACCACCAATCCCATGTGCCTTGATTTTTGCACACTAACCTCACATGTGGGACTTCATCAAACACTTTCTGAAAATCCAAATAGACTATATTGTGTGATCCTATCTCATCCATTATACTAGTTATTTCCTGAAACAAACTCTAATACGTTTGCCAAACATGATTTCCTTTTCAAAAATCCATCTTGACTTTGCGTAATCCCCTTCATATTTTACAAGAGTTCTACCAGTACATCCTCTATAATAAACTCCGTCTGACAGATGTTGGGTAAACTGGTTTGTAATTCCAAGCTTTTCCCTCCCTCCTTTTTTCAGTAGTGGAGTTGCATCTTCCACCCTCCCAATTTCCTGGAACTGTTTCAAAATCCACAGAATTTTGGAAGATGACAATCACACATCCAGTATTTCGATGACCACCTCCTTTATTACACTAGGATGTAGATTATCTGGCTCACGCATTCATCAGTCAAACCTTACTGATCCTATGCCAAATTGTTTGTACTTCAGATAATGAGAACTTTTGAAGTTCTGCTTTTCAGTTTAGCCCCGAGCTGTTCATACTCCATGTACGAAACTTCCTTGTTTTATCAGTACATACCATGTACACCATGACAAGTGACCATAAGGTACAGGAGTAGAATTAGACTATTCAGCCTATCAAATCCACTCTGTCATCTAATTATAGCTGATAGGTTTATGAACCTCATTCTCCTGCCTTCTCATAACCTTTGATCCCTTTACTAATCAAGAACTTGTCTATCCCTGTTTCAGATATCTTCAACGACTTGGCTTCAACAGCCTTCTATTGCAATGAATTTCACAGATTCACTGCCTTCTGGCTAAAGAAATTCCCCCCTCTCTCAATTCTAAAGGATTGTCCTTCACTTTGATGTTATGCACTTATGCCCTAGTCTTGACCACAAGCAGAAACGTCTTTTCCACATCCATTCCATCGGGGCCTCTTAGTATCCTGTAAGTTTTGATCAGAACCCCCAGATCGTTCTAAACTATCAAGTACAGACTCTCAGTCCTCAACCACTCCTCATTTGACAAGCCCTTCATGTCTAGGATCATTTTTGTTAAGTTGCTCTGGATGCCATCAAACACCAGCACCTCATTCCTTAGAAATACGGCCCAAAACTGTTCTCGAGTGCGTCCTCCCACTGCAGGTTCTTGTCCAGCCAGAGCAGATGTTGTAAACCCTGGCATCAAGCTAACAGCACAGCCTTCTGGTCTTGTGCTCTTAGTTGCAGATCAGCCATAATCTGATTATTTAGTTGAGTGGTCTATTTTCTCCTCATCTATTCTTTGTACCAGTGCAATTAAAAGACCAAAGAAAATTACAGCACAGAAACAGGCCCTTCGGCCCACCAAGCCTGTGCCGATCCAGGTCCTCTATCTAAACCTGTCACCTATTCTCCAGGGATCTGTATCCCTCTGCTCCCTGCCCATTCATGTATCTGTCTAGATACATCTTAAATGACGCTATCATGCCCGCCTCTAGCACCTCCGCTGGCGATGCGTTCCAGGCACCCACCACCCTCTGCGTAAAGAGCTTTCCACGCATATCTCCCTTAAACTTTTCCCCTCTCACCTTGAAATCATGACCCTTAGTAATTGAGTGCCCCACTCTGGGGGGGTGGGGGTGGGGAACAAAGCTTCTTGCTATTCGCCCTGTCTATACCTCTCATGATTTTGTTGACCTCCATCAAGTGCCCCCTCAACCTCCATCTTTCTAATGTAAATAATCCTAATCTACTCAACCTCTCTTCATAGCTAGCGCCCTCCATACCAGGCAACATCCTGGTGAACCTCCTCTGCACCCTCACCAAAGCTTCTACATCTTTTTGGTAATGTGGCGACCAGAACCGTATGCAGTGTTCCAAAAGTGGTTGAACCAAAGTCCTATACAACTGTGACATGACCTGCCAACAATGCCCTGTCCGATGAAGGAAAGCATGCCATATGCCTTCTTGACCACTCTATCGACCTGCATTGTCACCTTCAGGGTACGATGGACCTGAACACCCAGATCTCTCAGTGCATCAATTTGCCCCAGGGCTTTTCCATTTACCATATAGTTCGCTCTTGAATTGGATCTTCCAAAATGCATCACCTTGCATTTGCCTGGATTGAACTCCATCTGCCATTTCTCCGCCCAACTCTTCAATCTATCTATATTCTGCTGCATTCTCTGATATTCCCCCTCACTGTCAACTAGTCCACCAATCTTAGTGTCAGCTGCAAACTTGCTAATCAGACCATCTATACCTTCCTCCAGATCACTTATGTATATCACAAACAACAGTGGTCCCAACACGGATCCCTTTGGAGCACCACTGGTCGCAGTTCTCCATTTTGAGAAACTCCCTTCCACTACAACTCTGTCTCCTGTTGCCCAGTCAGTTCTCTATCCATCTAGGTAGTACACCCTGGACTCCATGTGACTTTACTTTCTCCATCAGCCTACCATGCGAAACCTTATCAAACGCCTTACTGAAGTTCATGAATATGACATCTACAGCCTTTCCCTCATCTATCAACCTTGTCACTTCCTCAAAGAATTCTATCAAGTTGGTAAGATATGGTAATAAGTTTTCTTTTTCCAGTGGCCTAAATACCGAGGCTGGGTAGGCTGGGACTTTTTTCTCTAGAGCATAGGAGGTTGAGAGGTTTATAAAATCAGGAGGGGTAAGGATAAGGTTAACGGTAAGTGACTTTTTCCTAGGCTGAGAGAATAGTGGACTAGGGCACGCATTTTTAAGGTGAAAGGAGAGAGATTTTTAAAAATAGACATGAGGGGCAAATTTTTTTGCAGAGTGTGATTTGTGTGTGAAATGAACTTCCTGAGGTAGTGGTAACTGTGCCCACGTTTACAACATATAAATGACACTTAGATAAGTATTTGAATTGGTAAGGTTTGGAGGGGTATGGTCCTGGCACAGACAAGTGGGCTAGATTAGTTTAGGATTATGTTTGGTATGGACTGGTTGGACCAAAGGGTCTGTTTATATGCTGTGTGACTGTATGACACTGACTTCCCTGCTGAAATTTTGTCGTAGATTGGTCAGTAGTCAGAATTCTCAAAGTCTAGTTCTAAAGTGTAGGGTACTATATGAATTGTAATGCTTTTGAGTAAAATAATAAGTATGTTTCTGCTGTTGTTTAGAACTACTTCTACACATCGAGCTTGGGGCAAGTTATAGGCCCTGGTGTAAAAGGGAACTAGCAATGTGGGTATAAAATTGGCTGGGTGATAAGAAATGGAGAGCAATGATCAATGGATATTTTTAGGGCTGGCAAAAGGTTTGTGTTCCCAAGAGTCAGTATTGGGGCCCTTGCTTTTCTTGATTAGATGTTAGTGATCTGGATTTTGGTATGCAGGGGACATGAGCAAGACAGAATTGTAAACTGAGAGGTGAACAGTGTGGGATTTCAGAAGGACTTTGACATGTTGGTGGAGGTGGCAAATAGGTGACAGATGAGGCTCAATGCTGAGAAGTATGAGGTGATGCATTTGGTAGGAAGAACATTGAAAGCCAATATGAAATAGGAGGTACAATTCTAAAGGGGGTGCATGAGCAGATACACTTGGGTGTATCTCTGCAGAGATCATTGAAGGTGGCAGGTCAGTTCCAATAAAGGATAGGAGCAAATTACTACACATGCTAGAATCTGTACTGAAAACAGAAAATGTTGGAGATGACAGCTGATCACAGCAGCTGAGGGGAGGTGATGGCTTCGTGGTATTATTGCTGAACTGTTAATCCAGAGACACACATAATGTCTCGGGACCTGAGTTCAAATCCCACCGCAGCATATGGTGGAATTTGAATTCAGTAAAAAGTCCTGGAATTAATAATTTATTGAGGACCATGAATCAATTGTCGTAAAAACCCATCTGGTTCACTAATATCCTTTAGAGGAGGAAACTGCTATCCTTACCTGGTCTGGCCTACATGTGACTCCAGACCCACAGCAATGTGGTTGACTCTTAACTGCCCTCTAGGCAATTAGGAATGGGCAATAAATGTTGGCCTAGCCAGTGACGCCCTCATCCCGTGAATGAATAGAAAAAAAAATTTGGTTAATCAGCCCTTATTACACATTACTAGAGCAGGTGGGACTTCCTGAATTCAAAATCTAAGCTTGGAGGATAACAAATAGGAACAGAGGTTTCACTCACCTTCACTGTTTCCAATTAAGATGGTCTGGGATTAGTTACATCCCATAATTACTGATGGTTGAGATCGTACAACTTGGCTGAGAAACAAATTCAGCACAAGCTGACCTTTCTTGTCTGTACGGCTGAACTACTTCTTACTTTGACCAGTTGACCAATATTCAGTTCAATTTTGGCTGCCCTTAAAATAGTATTCTCAATTTGATCAATTGCTACCAAGGACATTTGTGTGTTGAATGAGGATGATTTGGCAGTGATTTTGTAATTTTGTTCTGCAAGAAGTCTATCTGGTTTTTATGACTAACATGAGCATTAATGTGAACAGACTGGAATGAAATGTGTGAATGACTGACTTTTGATGGGGAATTTTACATTTCATGTTATTTTGGATAGCAGCCAGGTTAATTTTTAACAGACAATTCTAAAATGGAATTAAGCCAGTTGTTAGTAATACTTGAATTAGTGGATAATGAATCTGAAGATGTGTTTAAGTTTCAGCTCTGGCTCAGAACAGCACACTCGTCTCTGAGGAGGTCTCAATCCAGTTTCAGTGAGGGTTGTGGGTTCAATTACCATTCCAGAAATTTGAGCACATAATCTAGGCTAAAATTTATGTACAGTTCAGAGGAAGTTTAGCACAGGCTGAACTGCGTCCATCGTTTAGATTTGATGTTCAATTAAGACCTAATCTGTTGCCTCCGTTAGAATTAAAAGATCCCATAACATTACTTGCAGTAGAGTAGGGGCAGTTGTCTTCATCTCCCACACAATCTTTATCCCTCAGTCAGCTTCCATTAAAAACATTATAACTGATCATATGAAGTAAGAGTAAGTCACTGAGTCTGCTGAGCCACTCTTTGACATCATGGCTAATTTAAATCCTGCCTTAAAACTACTTTTCTGCTGCATTCTACAATGTCAAATCCCAAAAATCTAACTCAGTCATACAAGATGCAAACAGACCCTTGGGTCCAACCAGTCCATGCTGACCGTAAACCCAAACTAAACTAGGCCCATATCCCTGCAACCATTTCTTATTCATGTAGTTATCCAAATGTCTTTGAAACGCTGTAATTGTATCCGCATCCACCACTTCTTCTGGAAGTTCATTCCTCTCACAAACCACTCTGTGTTTAAAAAAAAAATAAAAAACAAATTGCCCCTCGTCTTTTTTAAAAATCTTTCTCCTCTCACCTGAAAAATGTGCCCCAGTCTTGAAATCCCCAACCCTAGGGAAAATTCACCTGCCATTCACCTTATCTATATCCCTGGGCAAATTATTAGAGGATTCTGAGAGATAGTATTTGTGATTATTTGGAAAAGCACAATTTGATTGGAAATAGTCAGCATGGCTCTGTGAGGGGCAGGTCATGCCTGTCAAGCCTCATTGAATTCTTTGAGGATGTGACAAAACACATTGATGAAGGTCGAGCAGTGGATGTGGTGTATATGGATTTTAGCAAGGCATCTGATAAGGTTCTCCGTGGTAGGCTCATTCAGAAAGTAAGAAGGCATGGGATTCGGGGAAATATGGATATCTGGAAACAAAACTGGCTGTCCAATAGAAGACAGAGGGTGGTAGAAGATGGAAAGTATTCTGCCTGGAGCTCAATGACCAGTCGAGTTCCACAGGGATTTGTTCTGGGACTCCTGCTCTTTGTGATCTTTATAAATGACTTGGATGAGGAAGTGGAAGGGTGTGTTAGTAAGTTTGCCAATGACACAAAGACTGGTGGAGTTATGGATAGTGTGGAGGGCTGTTGTAGGTTGCAACGGGACATTGACAGGAAGAAGATCTGGGCAGAGAAGTGGCAGATGGAATTCAACCCAGGAAAGTGTGAAGTGATTCATTTTGGAAGGTTGAATTTCAATGTCGAATAGAGGGTTAATGGCAGGATTCTCGGCAGTGTGGAGGAACAGAAGGATCTTGGGGTCTGTGTCCATAAATCCCTCAAAGTTGCTACTCAAGCTGATAGGTTAGTTAAGAAGGCGTATGGTGTGTTGGCTTTCATTGGCAGGGGAATTGAGTTTAAGAGCCACGAGGCTATGCTGCAGATCTATAAAACCCTGGTTAGACCACACTTGAAATAGTGTTCAGCTCTGGTTGCCTCATTATAGGAAGGATGTGGAAGCTTGAGAGAGGGTGCAGAGGAGATTTACCAGGACGCTCCCTGGACTAGAGGGCAGGTCTTTATGAGGAAAGGTTGAGGGAGCTAGGGATTTTTTCATTGGAGTGAAGAAGGATGAGAGGTGACTTGGTAGAGGTGTATAAAATGATGAGAGGCATAGATAGAGTAGATAACCAGAGACTTTTTCCCAGGGCGGAAATGACTATTATGAGGGGCATCATTTTAAGGTGATTGGAGGAAGGTATAGGGGAGACGTCAGAGGTAGATTCTTTACACAGTGGTGGTCATGTAGAGTGTGCTGCCGGCAGTGGCAGTGGTAATGGAGTCAGATACATTAGGGACTTTTAAGTGACTATTGGATAGGCACATGGACGACAGTAAAGTGTAGGGTAGTCTGACCTTTAAGAGTCGGATAATAGGTTGGCACAACATTGTGGACCGAAGGGCCTGTATTGTGCTGTACTGTTCTATGTTCTATGTTTTATGAGTTAGAAGAAAATGTTGGGGGGATAATAAGTTGGCGCCTGAAGCTAAGGTTGGTCAGGTAGTTGACAGTGAGGAAGAAGGTCTTGGGTTACAGGGGGATATAGACGGATTGGTCAGATGGATATTAGCGGTAGATGGAATTTAACCCTGATAAGTTGAGGTGATGCTCTTTGAAGAAATAACAGAACAAGAGAGTAAACAATAAATGGCAGGACACTGGGAAGCTCAGAGGAACAGAGGGTTCTGTGCATACTTGTCCACAGATCTGTGAAAGCTAATGGAGTAATTAAGGAGGTAGATAGGACACTTGTCTTTATCAGTCATGGCGGGCCTTGAATACCTGTCCGGCTTCATTCTCCAGAATTAGGACCAGCATTGGTCTGATTGCAATGACTGCATTGTCCATTGTTGGACCTTCTCCGTGCTCATATGAGAAGCTCTCCTGAATACATATCAAGAAATCTGTCCCTTCTAAATCTTAAAACGTTTTTCTTTCTCTCTGGAATGTATCTTTGTTGAATGTTTTGAAGTATCCCCCTTAAATGTCTGCTGCTGTCTCTTCTGACCTATCCTTAAGCCTAATTTCCCTATTGACTTTAAGCAGATGTGTCCTCATGCCTTGTTTATTTATTACCTTTTACTTGAATTTAGTTTTAAAAGTACTTTAAATCTTTAGACTTAAGAGCTTTAAGTGTTAAATTTAACACTAATCTTCGACCCACTCTTATCTCCCTCAAACTGAATGCAAAATACAATTATGTTATGCCCCCTGCTGCTAGCACGAGGTGTCTATGTTCTGAGGTTTCCTGTTAATCCTACCTCATTCTGCATTATCGGTTTTGAATAACCTTTTCTCTCATTGACACTAAAACAGGTTATTCTAAAAATTGCCCCAATAAAATCCTGTGAACTCACCTATATTATTTTTGCCAGTTTGGCTTCTCCAATCATTTATCAAAATCATCCATGGTTTTTCCTGTGCCTTTCTCACAAGCCCCTATTATTTGTTCCTGGGTATTCCATCCTTTAGTATATTTGCTGTGGGTGACCTGTAAACTGCTGGGAGAATCACAGAATTGTTATGGTGCAGAAGGAGACCATTCAGGTCCAGCTGGTGTCTTCACTGGCTCTTTAAATGAACCATCTCACTTAATGCCACTCTCCTTTTTCCTTACTATAATTCTGCACCTTGGTTCTTTTGAAATAGCAATTCCATTCCCTTTAGAACGTCTTGATTAACCTCCTTACTGGTCATTCTGTTGTGGAGTTCCACAGCTTTCAGTGTTAGAACCACAACTGTTCATGTTATACATTAATGATTTGGACGCAGGAACTGAGGGTATTGTTGCTCAGTTTGAAGATGATGAAAAGATAGATGAAGGGACAGATAGCGTTGAGAAAGGGAGGCTTCAGCAGGACTTGGACAGGCTAGGAGAGTGAGCAAAGAAATAGCAGATGGAATACAATGTGGGAAAGTTTAAGGTTGTACATTTTGTTAAGAAGAATAGAAACATTGATTATTTTCTAAACAGGGAAGGTCTTTGGAAATCTGAAGCACAAAGGGACTTGGGAGCCCCAGTTCAGGATTCTTTTAAGATTAACCTGCAGGTTCAGTTGGCAGTTAGAAAAGTAAATGTGATGCATTCATTTCAAAAGGGCTTCAATACAAGAGCAGGATGTACTGCTGAGGCTGTATAAGGCTCTCAAACTGCATTTGGAATACTGTGAGCAGTTTTGGGCCTGTATATCAGGAAGGATGTGCTGGCCTTGAAGGGGATTCAGAGGAGGTTTATAAGAATGAACCCATGGATGAAGAGCTTGACATATGAGAAGCGGTTGAGGACTCTATGTCTATACTTGGTGGAGTTGAGAAGGATGAGGGGAATACTGAGAAGTCTGAATAGAGTGGACGTGGAGACAATGTTTCTAGCAGTAGGAGAGACTAGGACTTAAGCACACAACGTCAGTGAAGAAACTGAACTGAGGAATTTTTCCAGCAAGAGTCTGGAACTCATTGCTGCAGAAGGTTGTGGAGGCCAAGTTATTAGGTGCATTTAAGACTGAGATAGATTGTTTCTTCATTAATAAGGGGATCAAGGGTAATGGGGAGAAGGCAGGAGAATGGGGTTGAGAAACAGATCAACCACGATCAAAATGTGGAGCAGACGAGATGGACCTCGAGGTCTAATTCTGTTCCTGCATCTTACAATCTAATAGAAATGAGCAATTGAACTTTGAACTTTCCTGACTTGTGAAAGTAGTGAAGAAGTTGCTAGGTCTTGACATCCTGATTGTTAGCTAAGTGAACAAACCTGTGCTGGGTGGGAAGGAAGTAGTGACAAATTAGAAAATAACATGATCAATCATAAAGAATTTCATTTACTCTTTTTCTAGCTTAATAAGCAGTTTGTTTCTTTACAAAAAATGTTGGAATTTAAGATAAATCTTATCTCAGTTTATTATTGTAAACTTCAACATTGTATTTGGAATCCAAATTTGAAACAGAATCCCAAAGAACTAGGGAAGAACGGACTCTTATTGGCTGCTTTGAGTGAATGGAACTGAATCACCTTGTCGTCATTATTGATGAGCAGAGACTTTTAAAGGTGGCAGCTGGAATTCATGAAATGCTATAATTTTCAGATCCCTTGTGTTGTAGTGACTTTGAGCTGTACCGAGTACATGATTACTTGTTCCAAGATTTTCAGATGTTTTAGAATTCTGGCAGACGTTTTCTCCTTTGACTCATCTCATCCCTAGATAGAATAAACTTTCACTTTCTTTCACCCAGTGTTGTAATTTGTGCTAACAGTATAACACAGAGCAAAATCAAGGTTCGGCTCTCACTAATCTTTCACAACGCTGCACTGCAACCCAGACTGTCACAGCTGTTGCCTGAAACATCCGTGACATCTTGGTTTCTCATCTTTAACTTTCCTGTGACTTTTTGTTTTGGTGAGACTTCTAAATTAGAGACACTTATGTTGTGGATTTATGCTAAGTTAGAAATTGAATAGACACTGCATTAACTCATTCAGCATAAACCGTGTAGCATGAAGGCTTTGATCCAGACTGCCTGGGCTAAATGTGAATTCGAAACCAGAAAGAAAAGTATAGTGTGCCATTCCCCTGTGCCATCTTGTTCCATATAAATTAGTGCTTCTCATAGTGTAGATGTCTTTGTATCACAACAGAAAAAGTTGCTTTCCCTTCCTCTTTCACTAATAGAATAAATCCTCACTGTATTGTGAAAGTTTGTTTGAAAGGATGTGACAGAGGACAGTCATCTGGGTCTGCTTGAAGACTCTTATAGAAATACACTGGCTGGCTTTACTCCCCCCACTGCATTTCTTACCTTTTTCTGTGGTGCAGTACACTGCGTAAATCTTCATTTTGAGTATTACATTTTTGGTCTTAAATCGACTTTTGTGTTCTACTTATGAGGAATAACATAAGCCTTGCCACAGTAGGTAGAATACTACGCTGGAGGTAAAAATCATTTTGACTCATTGTTCCTTTTATGTGGATTTCACTGATATTGAACGTGTTTCGTTTGCAGGTGTGGTACCTGGAGTTGAATATAAATGATCTACCTAAGAGACAAAGTCATAGAAACATGGCAAAGAGGAGCAGGAGTAGGCCATTATGCCCACTGAGCATGCTCCGTCAGTCAACATGATCGTGGCTAATGCTCTCTGTGCTGTCCCCATATGTTTGAAACCTTTAGATTCTTTATTGCTTTCATTAAATGTTTTCAATAACTTTGCCTCAATAGCATTCTATAGGTTCATCAACCTCTGATTCATCTAATTTCCATCTGTATCCCAAGATCATGACCACTTGTTTATGACCCAATCTCTCCTCATACCACAGGACAGCCGCCCCAGGAATCAGTCTGGTGAATCTTTGCTACACTGTCTCACTTGGCTGATACCAGGTGTGGATGGATTGTCTTATAAAGAGAATTTAGGTAGATTTGGCATGTACTTGTTAGAATATGGAAGAATGAGAGATGACCTTACTGAAACACACAAAATTCTAGTAAGTGCAGAAATCTTGTTTCCCTTTGTAGAAAAATCAAGGGCTAAAGGGTATAATCTCTGAATAAGGGGTTGCATATTGAAGACAGATGATTGAGGATTTTCCTCTGAGGGTAGTGAACCTGTAGAATTCTTCAGTACAAAGGCTGTTGTGTCTTTAAGTATAATCGAGGCTGACAGAGAGATTTCTAATCAGTAAGTGAATTAAGGGTTTTAGGGAAAATGCAGAAAAATCAGACATTAGAACATCAGGATAATTCTCGATGACTTCAGCAATTAAATTGATAGTGTTGCATTGTGCGTGTCCTACTTACCATGAGAAACTAGTCAGATAACCTAACTATTTTGTTCGATTTTTGATCGTTGTCATAACACAGGGTAGCAAACCTAACCAAATCAGCTCCGCTATCACTGGATTCCCAACACAGTGATCTTAAACATTCAATGATCCTCAAAATTGCTTAATTGACCCTAACAAGATTTTTTTAAACAAGAGTCTTGAACACCAAGTTTATAACTTAATCAAAAATTGACGATATGTTATTAAGATGTAAATTTAACAGAACACAAGTAAACTACAAGATGGTCTGAATAATACCAATGATCTAATCCTAATCTTCTTTGAATATAAACCGATAGACGATGTTGAGGGATAAATTAAAAAAGAAAGGAAAAAAGTTTTAATTTGTCAGTTCGATAACTCTTTCGACAATGAATACTCGGCCTTCAGAGAAAGCAAAACCAAAAAAAAACTTTGCAGTCCAGCAGCTTCTAAGGCGAAACTGTCTCCTGCCCAAAAACCTGTAAGAGCCAGTTTATTCTTTGTTTAGTCTTTCTTTTTCAACATTCTCTGGTTACTTACTGGGCAGCAGTTGTTCATGTTTCTGCCATCTGTGTTTCCTCTATTCTTCTTTGTTCCATATCTTTTTATTTCACATCATAAAATTTTGTTGTCTCATTTTTCTTGCCTTTCATTCTATTACAGACCTTCATTTTTCTTTATCCCAAACAGGCATCTCTACGCTCACTGTCTTCCCCCTCCCTCACAGCCCCTTCCCCCAAACACTTGCTTAACACTAAGACTTCTAACATCACTGCCTTTCCCCATTTCTAATGAAAGATCACTGACTTGAAACACACAATCCTTTTGTTTCTCTCTCCAAGGATGCTGCCAAGCTGACTGGGTATCTGACATTTTTTGTTTTCATTTCAGAAAAGCCTTCACATTGAAAGGTTGTCCCTTCAAATAAGGTTAGGATCCTTTGTTAACTTTAACTTATAAACAGTAGTACTCTGACTTGCAGGAAAAATACAAAAAAAAAACTGGTCTTTCGTTTAAAATTTATCTAGTTAACCATTATTTGAAATCAAGTGATACTTTTGTAGCAATTAGCATTATAAATTTTGCTCTCCATATTGTTGAAGCGAACTACAATTATCAAATATTTGAGTTTCAATATGTTCTTGTTATTCTTCCTTTTCAACATATTTTGTCAAATAACTGACATGTTTTTATAACCTTTTTTAAAAGCCCATGCTTTCTGTGGCATGAAGCATCTGTTGTATTTCTTGACAGACAAGAGTATGTTTTTCATTTCTTCACTCTTTACATCAGTGTTGTGTTTTGTTCATTCCTACTGAGCCTGTGATGTGTTAATGTTTGTTAAGCACGAAACTTTGGATTATTTTGTGATTGTGACTACAATCGAGCACACCCTGTGCTGGTTAAAGCTTATACACTGCCCTCATACGTGAACCCATTGCATGTAAACATCCATGGGTTACTCAAATAATAGTATTGAACTTCTTGTTCAGTTCCTCGAAAGGGCTTGTACACATTAATAGGACACACTTTTGACTAAGTTCAGTTAGCTGAGGAGGTCTCAGTGAATGTATTGAACTAAGCAGGTAAACAAGTGAATAGACTGATGGCCCATAATGGACTGGAATACATGATGTTTCAGCTGTTCTCCTTATGCTTAACTGCACTATTTGTTTTTCTTCCATATTGTTTTTCATCATTCCTTTAGATTTTACTTTGTTTTTACTAATTTATTTCTGACGTTTTGATTACAACCACACATTATTTCGCCCAACTGAATTGTCCATGATGCAGCATGCAATTTCTGCAGCTTTTGATTTCCTTAATCAGACACTCACCTCCATGTTTGATGCCATTGCTCCTCTGAAAAAAATCTACGCCATCTCCTGTCCTAGTCTTCATTTTATCCAGCTCCTACCTTTGCTTCCAGAAGTTCAAGAAATGCAAAGTTGAACGCGTTTGATGCAGCCCGCAGAGCCATGCATTGTCAGATCACATGCAACCATGCAACAGTAACTTCTAATTTTTATTGGACCTTCCATGGACCAAACATCCCAAGTTTGTCATCGGGACATAATGAGATATGATATAAGCTTCTTTTCAAATTTATTATTTTCCGCCAGAACTACCCACTAATCAGTATCATTCTGGGTATCAAAGAAAATGTTTTCTACGTGACCAAGCACTTTATTAAAGCCAATAGATGTGAATCTGGAGAAGCCCAGCAGGTCAGACAGCATTCGAGGAGCAGGAAAGTCAACATTTCAGGCCAAATGCCTTAGTCAGGACTGGGGAGGGGGAGGGGAGCCCAGAAGTAAGTAAACGGAGGGGAGTGAGGCTGGGGGAAGAGAAGTTGGCATGGAGATCAGTGCATGCAGGTAGGGGGTTATTGTGATTGGTCAGTGGGAAAGGTGGAGCAGATAGGTGAGTAGGAAGATGGACAAGTTAGGTCAGGTCAGGGAGGTAAAGAGGATGGGGAGGGTTGGACATGGGAAAGGCTGGAGGTGGAGGGATTTTGATGCTGGCAAAGTCAATATTGAGGTCACTGGGCTGTAGCTCCCAAGGAGAAATATCAGGTGTTGTTCCTCCAGTTTATGTTTGGCCTCATTCTGACAGTGGAGGAGGGCAAGGATGGACATGTCACCAGGAAAGTAGGAGGGGGAGTTAAAGCGGGTGGCAACAAGAAGGTCGGATTGGTTGATGCGTGTAGAGCACAGAGGCTCTGCAAACCAGTTCCCGACTCTCTATTTGGCCTTCCTGATGTAGAGGAGACCATTTCGGGAGCAATGCTTAGAATAGATCAGGTCGGATAATGTGCAGGTGAATCTCTGCTGGATATGGAAGGATTGTTTGGGGTCTTGGATGGAGGTGGGAGAGGAGTGTAGAAGCAGGTGTTGCACCTCTTGCGGTTGTAGGGAAAGATACTGGGCATGGTGGAGAAGTTGGTGGGGAGTGTAGAGCTGAAGAGGGAGTTGCGTAATGAACAGTCCCTGCAGAAAGCGGACGGGTGGGGGAGGAAATATCTTTTTTGTGGTTGGGTCTGGTTGTAGGTGGCAGAAATGTTGGAGGATGATACGTTGGATTCAGAGGTTGGTGGGGTGGCACGTGAGGATTAAGAGGACTCTATCCTTATTATTGTTGGGGGAGGGGGTTTGACGGCAGAAGTGCAGGAAGTGGAGGAGATGCAGTTGCTTTGTCCCTCCAAATTCACATTTGACAATGTGTAAAGAGCACATAGCTCATACTTCCAGGTTACTCTACCCAACTCCCCATCCCTAGCAATTCGTCTCTAGTGCTTAACCCCTGTGTTCCATTAACACATTCTGCATCACCTCACTTGTATGTCTTCATGTGTGACATGCAATGAAACAATTTTAACTGAAATCCTGAATTTTTTTTAGGTTTTGATGGACCATGGTCCATTATCTCCATCATCCTGCATCCGTGCCGCTTTCCATGTGGTTGTTAACACCATCCTGCTCCAGTGCCTCACTTCTGTTAATGCAGTTGTGTGGAATTTCCTTTGCTTCATTCCACACTAACCATGCTGTCATAATCAGGGCATCTCTGGCAATCTCATCTCTTCAGCACAACACACATTTACTACAGGGTAATGCTGAAGATCCTCTTTCTCCATCAGTTAAGTGCTAATCTTTGACGTTTTACCTTAAAAACAACAGACCTTCAAATCAAAACTGAAAGAACTGCAGGTGCTATAAATCAGAAACAAAAACAAAAAGTTGCTGGAAAAGGTCTGTGGAGAGAAATCAGAGTTAACTTCAAATCAGCTTTCATACGTACTAGGGTACTCAACTGTACCCCTTCACTACCTTGCCACCCTGTTTGTATAACATCCATTCTTTCTGGAGCTGGAATTTACACAAGCTAAACATGAAGCTCTGATGGAACTTGAGTTTCTGAACTCATCTCTTAAGTTTGTTTACTTCCATCTCTGTCCATCTTCCACTGAAACCTCATTATTCATCCACAGCCTCACCATTCAGTTTTTCTGTTTAAAACTTCAGTTGTCATTTAAGTCCTTCCTTATGTCTAACCTCTTGAACTCTGTAATCTCACTTCTCCAAACTTTGTTATTCTCACTATGGCCTCTTGCACATCATTTTGTTCTACCATCAGCGACTGTACTTTCAGGCATTTTGGACTTTAGTTAAATCTTTATGCCTCTCAGGTTTCCTTTCCTTCAAGATTGTATCTTTTAAAACCATTTTCCACCTAGCTTCTCATCACTAGGTAATAGGTTTTCTGACTCAGCATCTCTTTATCTGTTTCTTTATGACTTTGTGAAACTTCTTGAGGCCATAGTCGTCTTTAGTACAACATACGTGTTTGTGTAATTCTTTTTCTGAATTTATTGTGTTTTGCTTTTGGTCCTTTCGTTCTTTGCTGACAGCAAACAGAAGCAAATCTGAATGTTCTTCATGTATATTAAATTTATATGCAAATAAATTGTCAAAGATAAATAGAGTAGATGGGATAGGAACAGAAACGTGGATGCAGAGGGCATGGAAAAGATGTTAAATGAATACGTTGCATCTGCCTTCACCATGGCCGAAGATACTTCTCAAGTCATGATTTTAGAGAAACTGAATGAGATATTGGCTTGTAATTTAATAGGTTGAATACTTTGGCGGAGAAATTGCACATGGAGTTTAATCCAAACAAATGCAAACTGATGCATTTTGGAGGATTAAATGTAGGAGGGAAGTATACAGTAAATGACAGAACCCTTAATAGAATCACATGCAGAGAGATCTAGGCATACAGGTCCACAGTTCCCATAAAAGTGGCAACACAATTGGATAAGGTGGTCAAGAAGGCATTTGGCACGCTTGCCTTTATCAGCCAAGACATAGAGTATAAAAATTGGCAAGTCATGTTGCAGCTGTATAGAACTTACGGCCACATTTGGAGTATTGTGTACAGTTCCAATGAGGCAGATGTGGAAGCTTTGGAGAGGACACAGAAACAATTTACCCGGATGTTCTGAAGGGTCACTGGACCCAAAATGTTAATTCTGATTTCTCTCCACAGATGCTGTAAGACTTGCTGAGATTTTCCAGCAATTTCCGTTCGTTACCAGAATGTCGCCTGCTTTGGATTGGACAAACTTGGTTGGTTTTCACTTGATCGGATCGAACCTTTCAAAATTATTAGGGGCATGGATAGAATGGATAGCTGGAGTCTTTTTCTCAGGGTAGAAATGCCGGTTATTAGGGAACATAGGTTTAAAGTAAAAAGGGGAAAGTCTAAAGGAGGTGAGAGGCAAGTTTATTATAGAAAGGGTGTGCCTGGAATGTGCTGCTGGAGGAGGTGGTAGCAGTAACAATAACAACATTTAAGAGGCATCATGACAGGTACATGAATAGGCAGGAAATGGAGGGATGTGGACGGTGTTGAAGCAAAAGGTTTATATTTTAGAAAGACATCATGTGCCGGTGCAGTCTTGCTGGGCTGTAGGGCCTGTTCCAGTACTGTAATGTTCCTTGATCTTTGTTCTTAATTCTAGCTGGTTCAGGGGGCCTTGAAGTAAGCCAATACGCATGGTATGATTTTGTTCTGAGGTCACCTAGGCATGTTTGAGGCCTCAGTGCCTTCTACCTTGAAGTGATAATAAGTCAAGCAAATATGTTTTCAAGATCTAAATATAGCATTCTGACAGGCTTGCTGTAGCCTGATCAATCTTGATGTGTTTTACATCTGAATACACACACTGTTCTATCAATGGGTAAATGTAGGTGCATAAATGTATCCAGGTGATTAGACTAATTAGTAGCATTTAGCAGATTAATAAGTGAACTAGAAGTGCACATTATTTGCAGGTACAAGGTGAGGCTGTCACTAGTATTGATTTCTATCATCATTTATCAATGGCAAAAATTTGTTTAGACTAGACAAGGAGCTGATCTTGTATAGTCATTTATTGTTTCAAATTGTAATCATTACAACTTTGCTTGTTCAAAAATTTGCCTTCAAAAATGTACAGAAGAGGTAGAAAGTAACAATATTTTTGATGGTACCTCTACATTCAGTTTCTAATGCATTACTCTTTTTAGCTCTAGCTGAATGGAAACATTTTAAGAAGACTATATAGAAAAACAAAATCTGTACCTTGAAAGCATTTTCATTGAATAGAGCAACATGCTTTGAATAAACTATGCTAAGGTATTGCTTAAATGCACTAATGTACTAAAGTTGTTAGTAAAGGCTAATAGAATGCATATTACAGTGGGTTGCTCAAAGCATAAAGTGAAAGATGATATTAAGAAAGGTCCTATATTAAATTGTATTGTAACATGTGGCCATTAATTTTACAATGGTGCAGCAGATTGTTCATTAAGTACAATGGAACTGTGGGACTCTTCTGACTGGACTATGCTTACTACTGGCAGAGTGTTGCTTTCTTGGTTCAATTAATTTTGTAGGTTAAACAAAAGCCTGCTGTTAGACTCTTATAGACCTGCTGTGAAACATCTGTAGGGGCTATTATGGTTCATATTTTGTCTGACTTGTCTTGCAAATTTTAGGGTATGAATTTGTTCTTGGATACAGATTTAGTAAATAAACCTGAAAACATCAGGTTTTGATTTAAATCCTTCTGTTCCAGTGTAAAACCTACAGAATAACACAAGTGAAAGAATGGTGCTGGGTAATTTATTTTTATATGCAGTAGAAGATGTCAAAACAGTAAGCTTATTTTCAAAATGTATTCTCGATCTAAGAATTTGAGATAGAACCTGACAATCTTGTCAAGTATTTGCAGTACCTTCAGACTTTAATTGTACTTAATTCACATCTCCATGAAAATAAAAATTGTTGCATCTCGTCTCCAGAGTAGTTTCTGTAGAGTTTTGCTGCAGGTCAATTGACAAATGTTCATGTGTGTTTATATTGCTTTTGGCAGACATAGGTAAAAGCCTAGTCATAGAGTATTCGGGTATTCAAGGGAAAGCTTATGAATAGCCATTCCTTCCAGCATGAAAGCAAGTGGACAGTTCACTGGCTTGACAGAATTTTCACCACCTGTGATAAGGAACCGTACTTAAAGCTGGCAGAGTCAAAGTTACCATATCAATATCAAATTCAGATGCTTTCATCGGCATCCAGCTGCAACTTTACTAATAGGCCTGTATTAAATAACAACCTTATTTCCAAATTCCCTTGAGAGTAAGACTGCTTCTTCCCAGCCACTATCCTGCTCCCCTTCCTTGATTGAACCCCACTAAGTGGCCTAGCAGTGAGTTTCTTGGATATTCTTGACCTTGATTTGTAGTCTTTGGGCTATAGCAGCTACTGATGTTTAAAATTGAGGCTTCCGAATTGAACAACAGAAACAAAAGCCTCTTTTGTTGAAGTGGGTGAATCCTGAACTGGTATTAGAACTTAGCCTCAAAAAAAGTTGCTCACAGTTAAAATTGGTTGTCCAGTATTATCTCAGAATTGCAGCACCAGCACAGAAACACAAGCCTGAATGGTCTTTTTTTTTGGGCCGTAACTTTTCTATGACTTCTGTGACTGCATTTAAACGGAACAGAAACCACCAAAAGCAAAACAAATCCTACACTGCCAAATAGTCCTTCAGTCTACACTCGATCATCAATAAAATGATAGAAGGGATTGTTGACAGTGCTATCAAGCGCTAATTGTTCCGCAATACCCTACTTGCCGTGCTCAACTGGATTCTGGAAGGGTCGGTCAGCTCCTAGTCTTGCTACAGCCTTGGCCCAAACAGACAAAAAAGTTGGCTTCCAAAGGCAAGGGTGAGAGTGACTGCCCCCTACGCCAAGGCAGCATTCAACTGAGTATGGCTTCAAGGGGCCCTAGAAAAACTGGGGTCAAGGGGAATTTGGGATTATTGGAGGTAATTATCACAGCTCCAAAAAATTCACTGTTATACTACCTCTGGGTAGTATACTGGCCCAACCATGTGCAGCAATTTCAATGATCTACCTTCTTCATTAAATCAGAAGTGGGAATGTTTTTGCTGATGACTGCATAATGTTCAGCATCTTGTGTGACTTCTGAGACACTGTGCTGCTGTGCCATATCCAACATGACCTGGGAAACATTCAGGGTTGGGCTGATAGGTGGCAAGTGACATTTGCACAACACAAGTACCAGGCAATGATCACCTTCAACAAGATACAAACTGACCATCACTGCATGACATTCAGTGGCATTGCCAGCAGTGAATTCCTCCACTAACAACATCCTAGGAGTTACTATTAGCCAGAAACATAACTGTACCAACCATGTAAATACTATGTCAAAGCAGGTCAGTGACTTTGAATGCAGCAGTGTGTGCCTCACCTCCTGTCAAGCTTGGCACCATCCAGAAAAAAGCAGCCCGCTTGACTGACGCACCATCCAACATGCAACAGCATGTATACCAACCACAAAATGCACTGCAGGAGTTCACCTCAGCTCCTTCCAAAGCAATGACTCTACAACATGGAAGAACAAGGGCAGCAGATGCAGGAATTTCCCTTCCAAGAAACACACAAACCTGACTGAACGCTACCATTGATCCTTTATTGTCATTGGCTCAAAATCCTGGTATTCCCTTCAATCTTATACAGTACTATGATTGTACCTACACCATGTGGACAGCAGGAGTTCAAGAAGGTAGCTCACAACCATCATCTCCCAGACAATGGAACTGTTTCAACAACAATACATGTTATACTTTCAGAATTAGTAATTGAGTTTTAATACATGTAAAAAATTAGTGTTGCTGAGGAAAATAATGAGATCCCATTTTGATTAGGAAATGAGACACAGGATAGAGATATTTGGGAGAACACAAATACGAATTAATAAACATTATTATGCATGTTAAAAAGGCTATTAAATACAAAGTAGAAAAAAATAAGCGTGGGTTTGTTTTTAGAGGAATACATTGAAAAGTAGAAAAATTACATTAAACTTTATTGAAACTTAATTAGGTCAGTGGTTCACAACCTTTACATTAGCATGGCACACTTCAATGTGACAGCCAGTTCCATGGCACACCTACTTTTTTCACTTCATCTAAATGTTACCCTTTGGTCACATGCATTTACAAATGTTTCACATTTTAAAATCAAAAGCCCACACTGCACCTTTAATTCGATGATTAATTTTCACAAGTTTTGAGCTGTAATTTTGGTAGGATGAAACAATGTTTGCTTTACATTAATTCTCATTACTTTTGTATAAAACTTTACAGCATACTTGGTTCACACAACGCACAATTGTCTTGCGGCACACTGGTTGAAAACCACTTGGTTTGATCATTCTTGGAATATTGTTTACAGCTCTGTGCTATATTCCAAGTAGAAAGTAGAGCACTGACCAGAATGTAAAAGAAATGGACATGGGTGATTTGAGAAATGGTGCTGTGTGTTATTTGGGAAAGGATAAACAGGCGGGTCTCATTTTTTCCTCTTACGACCGAATTGAAATCCTTCAAGGCTTGAATTTTTTTTGAAATGGTAGACACACAGTGTTTCCACTGAGATGAAAGAGCAGAATTAAAGCATCAATATAAAATACTCACCAATAAATGTTACCATAGGAAGCAGTTGTCACACACTTACATTGAAGGGATAGTGAAATTGGCATAGGAGGGTGAAGGAGTGGAAGATTATCATGATGGATTTAGATGAGGAAAGATGGGATTGGCTTGAATGGAATATACGTGATAACATTGAACATTTCATGAAAAAGACCACTTTCTGTGCTATATATTTCATGAGATTCTATGCAGGTAGAATCAAACTTAATATTAATGATTTTCAAACAGTGCTAAAATCAGATTTTTAATGTGATCAAATGTATGCATTATGAAGTCAGTTGCACAATTTGGTTGACAGATCCTAGATTTATACAGTGCTTTGGCATGACCTTGGGGTATTGTAATGTACTTTGCAATGAACGAATTAAGTATTATTGAGGTGTAGTCAATTTCCCATAAACAGCAACATAATGACCAGATGGTTGAGGGATAAATTAGTTTTATTCACGGAATTTGATTGTTGCTGGGTATGCCTATGTTTATTGTCCATCCTATATTGCCCTGGAGACAGTCGTAGTGAGCTGCCTTCTTGAACTGCTTCTGTCCTTGTCATGTGAGTACTCCAATCCTGGGCGTACAGCCACAATGTTGAAATGGCTGGACCAGTTGCGTTTTTTTTTTCTTGATGGTTAACCCCAGGATGTTGATAGTGGGGATTGAACTGTGATAACGTCAAATGGAAATGGTTAAATTTTCTCTTGTTGGAGAGGCCCTTCATTCTGGTATGCACAGTGCAAATGTTACTTGTCATTTGTCATCCCAGGTCTAGATAATGGTCAGGCCTTGTTACATATGGGCACAGGCTTCTTTGGTATCTGAGGGGTTGTGAATGGTGTGGAACATTGATTGCACAATAGCAAACAATCCCATTTCTGACCCAGTGGTGGAGGGAAATCCTTTAATAAAGGATCTGAGGACGATTAGGCCTCAGTCACTACCTTGAGTGTGCTTGATGCTTCCCTTTCAGTGAAGCTGTGGAGCTGAGATGATTGACCTCCAACAGCTACAGCCATTTTCCAATGTACTAGCTATGACTCCAACCAATGTTTTCTTCCCAGTTCCCATACTTGGGGTGAGTAGTAAAAGTTCTGTACAAGTTGCATCCCTCCGCCTATCTTTGTATCGTCTGCAAACTTAGCCAGAATGCCCTTAGTTCCTTCGTCTAGATCATTAATGTGTAAAGTGAAAAGTTGTGTTCCCAACACTGACCCCTGTGGAACACCACATGTCACTGGCTGCCTTCCTGAGAAAGACCCCTTTATCCCCGCTCTCTGCTTTCTGCCAGACGGCTAATCTTCTATCCGTGCTAGCACCTTTCCTCTAACACCATGGGCCCTTATCTTACTCAGCAGCCTCCTTTGCGGCACCTTGTCAAAGGCCTTCTGGAAGTGCAGGTAGACAACACTTATTGGCTCTCCATGGCCTAACTTGCTTGTTACATAGAACATAGACCACAGAACATAAAACAGTACAGGCCCTTCGGCCCACGATGTTGTGCCAAACTTTTATCCTAAACCTAAGGTCTATCAAACCTCCACCCCTACCTATTATGATCATCCATATGCCTATCTAATAGCCGCTTAAGTGCCCCTAATGAGGCCGATTCCATGCCCCTACCACTCTGAGTAAAGAACCTACCTCTGATGTCTCCCCTATATCTACCTCCACTCACTTTAAAACTATACCCCCTCGTAATAGCTACCTCCACCCGAGGAAAAAGTCTGTAGCTGTCCACTCTATCTATACCTCTGATCATTTTGTACACCTCTATCAAGTCACCTCTCGGCCTTCATCGTTCTAAAGGGAAAAGCCCTAGCTCTCTCAACCTTTCCTCGTAAGACCTTCCCTCTGTTCCAGGCAACATCGTGGTAAATCTCCTCTGCACCTTTTCCAACGCTTCCACATCTTTCCTCTGATGAGGCGACCAGAACTGGACACAATACTCCAGATGCGGCCGAACCAGGGTTTTGTACAGCTGGAGCATAACTTCATGGCTGTTGAACTCGATCCCTCTATTAATGAAATCTAACACACTGTACGCCTTCTTAACTACTCTATCCACCTGGGTGGCAGCTTTCAGGGAACTGTGGACATGAACCCCAAGATCCCTCTGCTCCTCCACACTGCCAAGAATCTTTCCGTTAACCCTGTATTCTGCTTTCAAGTTTGTCCTTCCAAAATGAATCACCTCATACTTTTCAGGGTTAAACTCCATCTGCCACTTCGCAGCCCTGCTCTGCATCCTATCAATGTCCCTTTGTAACCTAGAACAGCCCTCTGCACTATCCACAACTCGACCCACCTTTGTATCGTCCGCAAACTTACTAACCCACCCTTCCACTCCTACATCCAAATCATTTACAAAAATCCTCAAAGAATTCTCCGATTTATCAGGCATGATCACCTCTTGATGAAGCCATGCTGACTTTGCCCTATTTTACCATGCACTTCCAAGTATTCAGAAATCTTTTCCTTCGAGGTTAGGCTAATCGACCTGTTATTTTCAGTCTTTTGCCTTACTTTTTAAACAGCAGTGTCAAGTTAGCGATTTTTCCAGTCCTCTGGGACCCTCCCTGGCTCTAGCAATTCCTGAAAGATCACCACTAATGCCTCCACTATCTCTTCGGCTATCTATTTAAGAACTCTGGGTGCAGTCCATCTGGTCCCGGTGATTATCCACCTTCACACTATTCACTTTTTCTAGCAGCATCTCCTTGGTGATGGCCACCATACTCAGCTCTGCCCCTTGACTCTCTTGAATTTTTGGGATTTTACCCATGTCTTCCACTGTGACGACTGGCACAAAGTAATTATTCAGTTCCTCGGCCATTCCTTGTTCCCCACTACTGTCTCTCCAGCGTCATTTTCCAGTGGTCCAATATCCTCTTTTGCCCTTTATCAATCTAAAAAAACTTTTACACTGCTCCTTTATATTACTGGCTAGCTTACCCTCCTATTTCATCTTCTCCCTCCTTTTTTGTTTGTTGCCCTCTGTTGGTCTTTGTAAGCTTCCCAATCCTCTGGTTTCCCACTGCCCTTTGCCACATTCTTTGCTTTTATTCTATCCCTGACTTCCCTAATCAGCCATGGTTGCCTCGTTGTCCCTGTACCATGCTTCTTTTTCCAAGAGATGAATTTTTGCTGTGTCTCCTGAATTACTCCTAGAAGCTCCTGCCATTGCTGTTCCACTGTCTTTCCTGCTAAGCTCCTCTTCCAGTCAATTCTGTCCAGCTCCTCCCTCATGCCTCTGCAGTTACCTTTATTTAACTGTAATACGATTACCTCTGATTCTATCTTCTCCCTCTCAAATTGCAGAGTAACTTCAATCATATTATGGCCACTGCCTCTGAAGGGTTCCTTCACCTTAAGCTCCCTTATCAAGTCTGTCTCACTGCACAACACTAAATCCAGAATTGCCTGTTTCCTAGTGGGCGTCACCACAACCTGCTCCAAAAATCCATATCATAGACATTTCACAAATTTCTTTTCTTGCAATTCACTACCAACCCGATTTTCCTAGTCCATCTGCATATTGAAATCCCCCATGATCACCGTAACTTTGCCTTTCTTACACACCTTTTCTATCTCCTGGTGCATCTTGTACCCCAGCTCCTGACTACTGTTTGGAGGCCTGTACATAATTCTAACTATGGTGTATTTTAACCTTCGCGGTTCCTCAACTCCACCCACACAGATTCTACACCATCTGACCCTACTTCATTTCTTACTATTGATTTAATTTCATTTCTTACTAATAAGGTAACCCCACTCCTTCTGCCCACCTGCTTGTCTTTTCGATAAGATGTATTTCCTTGGATATTCAGCTCCCAATCCTGATCCCCTTGCAGCCATATCTCCATGATGGCCACCACGTCATATCCCTGCCAGTTTTGATCTGCGCCACAAACTCATTTATCTTATCTGAATGCACGCAGTATAAGGAATATAACACCTTCGGTCCCTGTATTAACCATCCCTGTTCTCATTGTCACTCGTTTATCCAGTGTGCTTGAAGTTTGATTCCTGACCCTTTCCAAACACACTGTCCTATTTGTCTCTGTGCTGGAGACTTTAATAATCTCTCCTGAATCTCCTTTCCTGTCATTTTTTTCATATTTTTCCACACAGTGGAATCTACTCCAACAAATGTTAGCCTGTTGTTTTATTCCCCACTGGGGAAGTTTTACCCCCCCTGCCAAACTTTCTAGTTCAAAGTCCTGTTGACCAGCCTATTTACCTCTTTTGCTAGAAGATCGGTCCCAGCTCGGTTAAGGTGGAGACCGTCCCAACGGTACAGATCCCTCCAGCTCCAATACTGATACCAGTACCCCATGAAAAGGAACCCCACTTTGCTGCACCACTGCTTTAGCCACGTGTTTACTTCCCTTATTCTTATGCCCCATGCCAGTTTGTGCATGGCTCAAGCAGTAATCCGGAGATTATAACTCTTGAGGACCTGCTCTTTAATTTCGTTCCTAGCTCCTGATAATCCCTGAACAGTCCTCTTTCCTAGTCTTGCCAATGTTATTTGTTCCGATGTGGACCACAACAACTGGATCCTCCCCCTCTTTATCCAATGTCCTTTCAAGGCAATCAGAGATGTCCCTTAACTTGGGCACTGGGCAGGCAACACACCATGAGGGACTCTTAATCCTGTTTACAAAGGATACTATCTGTTCCCCTGGTTGTAGAATCCCCTACGACTACCACTTGTCCTTTTGCTTCCCCCTCTTGAATGGCCTCCCATGCCATGGTTCATTGGTCTGTTGGCTCATCCTCTCTGCAGCCCTTTTCCTCATCCTCACAGGGAGCATGTACCTGTTGGACAAGGTCAAGATCTGAGGCTCCTCTGATCCTGAATGCAGGATCCCTCTACCTGCCTAACTTGCAGTCATCCCCTGCTGTCCCTGGCCACTGACCAGATTTGAAGTATTTAATCAACCAGGTGTGACTGCCTCCTGAAACGCAGCGTCCAGGTACTACTACTTCCCACCCCCCACAGATGTACCACAGTGTTAGAAGCTCAGTTTCCAGCTCATCAACTCCGAGCTGAACTGCCCCTTGACAATGCTTCCTCCACAAACCCCTGTTTGGTAGCTTAGTTCGGGATAATGTGCAGCAGGACTGGTTGGACTGAAGGGTCTGTTTTCGTGCTTTATGATTCTATTACTATACACAACACTGATGAGACCACACTTTTAGAGTACTGAGTAGAGTTTTGGTTTCCTTACTGGATGAGACATAATCCAGGCAGACAACTGAAGGTTAAATAGACAGTGTCCTGCAATAGAAGAGTTGTCTTATGAGGAACAGTTGGGCAAGTTAGGATGGACTTATTGAATTTAGAAGAATGAAAGTGACCTTTTTGAAGCATAAAAAAAGTTCTGACAAGGTTTCATGGTAGCCCCTGAGAGGATGGTTCTCTTTGTCAAATAGCGGACTTGAGTTTAGAAATAAGGAGCCTTTCGTTTAAGGCAGAATGGGGAGGAATTGCCTCTGAGAGTTGTTAATCTTTGGAATTCCCTAACCTAGACAGTTGTGTAAATTGGGTAATTGAATGTGCTCAAGACTGACTCAGACAAACTTTTAATAGACAAGGGCATCTAGGGTTATGGAGGCCTAGGCCGTGATCAGGTCAAGTGTGATATTATAGAATGGCAGAGCAAGCTCAAGCAAAGTGGCCTACTCCTTCTATTTCTAATGTATTTACAAGCCAAACCCCTCATCTTAAGCCTGGCATTTCAGAATGTTGAACCTTAATACAAAGCTGGGATATGTTCCTCATTTTTACTAAAAGTATCAACCCAAGTACAAATGTGAGTTTTTGTGCAAACGTTAGCTAAATGGAGAAAACTACCATTAATTTAAACATGTTTGACACTGTGATAACCCTTACAATCACTAATTAATCTTCTTGTGGAGCTCATTGCCTGTTGCCAAGGGTACTCATATGGCTTGCCCAACTGGAAATCGTCACCTGAATACTTTTTATAAGTAGACCCAGTCCCTACCCTTGGACTGTGAGGCCTGGGTTCATGTCCCACCCGCTCTGGAGGTAATAACGTCTCTGAACAGGTTGATTCGAAAATTAGGCTGAATAAAAAATAAAGTTTCCTCTCTTGTGCCATAGTGGGAGTGTCCCAACCCCTGAACTGGGAGGCCCAGTTCAAGTCCCATCTGCTCCAGAAATATGTAATAACGTCTCTGAGCAGATTGATTAGAAAAATAGATTTAAGTAGATCCAGGAATGGGTCTGCAGAGCTCTTTGTCCTGGGCTGGGACTAGCCTATACATGACATGAGTAGTGGTTCTACTTTAGTCTTTAAGAATAAATTATGTTCTCTCTAGTCTGGCTTCCTGAGTTATTATAGACCCCTAATTTTGAAAGGGTATGTCAAATATTTATTGAAATTAACTCCATAAATTAGGTATACAAGTTTTGAAATTGGTGTGCATTGCCAAAAGATAATTACTACAAGCAGCAAATGGCATAGCATATCATGAAGGAACCCAATAGTGATCTGTTTTCTCATTGTTGCTGATATTAATCTGTTATTTAAGATTGTTCCATTGGTTTTTGACTAATGCAACACCAAGGACATTGTTAACTGCATCGTTGCCAATGTCCATTAAACTTTCTTTTGTTTCTAATTATGTTGACAATTTTGTATATATGCTTTGGTGAAAATTGTATATTTTGTGATGGGTGGAATGAAACAACATTAGAGTGAAATAAATCTATGATCTGATCTGTGTTTACTACTATGGTTAAAATGTGTCAATGAGATCATGAAGTAGACGTTATTCTAAATTAGGTCAGAAATCCTTACAAAAATGCAGTCTCTTTGGACAAAAATTTGTTAGCCAGGGTGGTTCAGGATAGTATCAAATTGAAACACAAAAATATATACAATTTGACTAGTATTAGTGGTAAGACAGAGAACTGGGAAAGTTTTTTTTTAAAAAACCAACAAAACATGATGAGAAAGAAAATCAACTTTTGAAGGTAAACGTTTAAGTAATATCAAGATGAAGAACAAGAGCTTCTTTAAACATAATCAAAGACAGATGCCAAAGTGAACTTTGCCCCCTTGGAGAATGAAGCTACGGAAATAGTGGGCAGCGCAGTGGCTCAGTGGTTAGCACTACTGCCTCACAGCGCCAAGGGACCCAGGTTTGATTCTACCCTCAGGTGATTGTCTGTGTGGAGTTTGCACGTTCTCCCCGTGTCTGCATGGGTTTCCTCCGGGTGCTCCAGTTTCCTCTCATAGTCCACAGATGTGCAGGTAAGGTGGATTGGCCATGCTAAATTGTCCCTGTGTCCAGGGACATGCAGGCTGGATGGATTAGCCACAGGAAACACAGGGTTACAGGGATAGAGCATGGGGGTGAATCTGGGTGAGTCGGTATGGACTTGATGGGCCGAATGACCTGCTTCCGCACTGTAGGGATTGTACAACATTGCTATAAAGAGCCATGGTACATTTGCATGAATGTTAACTGCAACATCTGACACTTGAGAGGAGTGTAGTGGGCAGGACGCTGCAGGAAAATAGACTTGCATTGATAGCACTTTTCAGAACTACTGGACATCACAAAGCAGTTTCCAAGAAATGAAGTATTTCTTGAAACATTGTCACTGTTGTTATGTCCTAAGTATAGCAGCCAGTATTAGAACATAGAACAATACAGCGCAGAACAGGCCCTTCCGCCCTCGATATTGCGCCGACCTGTGAACTAATCTAAGCCCATCCCCCTACAGTATCCCATCATCATCCATATGCTTATCCAAGGACTGTTTAAATGCCCCTAATGTGGCTGAGTTAACTACATTGGCAGGCAGGGCATTCCACGCCCTTGCCACTCTCTGAGTAAAGAACCTGCCTCTGACATCTGTCTTAAGTCTATCACCCCTCAATTTGCAGTTATGCCCCCTTGTACTAGCCGACGTCATCATCCTAGGAAAAAGACTCTCACTGTCCACCCTATCTAATCCTCTGATCATTTTGTAGGTCTCTATTAAATCCCCTCTTAGCCTTCTTCTCTCCAATGAGAACAGACCCAAGTCCCTCAGCCTTTCCTCATAAGACCTTCGCTCCAGACCAGGCAACATCCTGGTAAATTTCCTCTGCACCTTTTCCAATGCTTCCACATCCTTCCTGTAATGGGGCGTCCAGAACTGTACGCAATATTCCAAGTGAGGCCGCACTACCGTTTTGTACAGTTACAGCATGACATCACGGCTCCAGAACTCAATCCCTCTACCAATGAAACCTAACACACCGTATGCCTTCTTAACAGCACTATCAACCTGGGTGGCAACTTTCAGGGGTCTATGTACCTGGACACCAAGATCCCTCTGCACATCCACACTACCAAGAATCTTTCCATTGACGCAGTATTCTGCCTTCCTATTATTCTTCCCAAAGTGCATCACCTCACATTTGTCTGCATTGAACTCCATTCATATTATAAAACTCCAACAAACTGGACAGAGAAAATGTAAAAATTTGATAATTCTGTTTTTATGATGTTGATTAAGGGATAAACATCAGCCAGGTCACAGGGGCCAAGTTTGTTATTCGTCTTCAAAACAATGTCATCGGGTCTTTTACATCCATCCGTCTTCAACAGAGCTTTTGAGTAACAGATTTATTTTTGTACTCGAGCCCTGGAGTGGAACTTGAACCCAGAACCTAGTAAAAGAGGCAAGAGTGCTGCCAGCTTAACCACAATGCTGTGTGTTGGAAAACAATGGCAACAGACTAAAAGAGAAAGGGGTCAAAAGGTAAGTAGAGGTAAATTTTTCACACATGTTACTTGCAGTGGTTTGAGCGATGAAGATATTTTGATTATTTATCTTTAATTGTTATATTTGTATTGATTACAGCGGTATAGAGAGGGAATAGGAATGCAACCCTGGCATCATGAACTGAATTTAAACTTTGATTTTTGCCACAATGTACAATATTAAAAACACAGTTGCTCAGAAAACTTGCCTTAAAATTTGATAAAATTCCTTTTGTGCCTTTCTTCAAAGTATACAGCATACAATAATGGCTGTTATTAAAAAGACACAGAGTACAGGCAGCAAAATGGTAGCAATTTACAATCCTTACCAAGTTTTCATCAACTATGATGAGTTGTGTGTCCTTGGTTTGAGTCTGTGCCATTTGCCATGTGGAAGTGCTCAATGGCCTGCTTGGACTCAGTGTGTGGTACACATGAACATGAAACCTTTGTGTTCTGATGCTGTTTAACTGATATTTGACCACTGAAGTGTTAGATCCTCTTTGTTTTATGAATTTTCCCATGATGCCTTTATTGTGCACCATAACCTAATGCATTATTTGAAGGAGGAAACAACACTATGTGAATATCTATTCAGAGAACTTGGGTATTCTTTTCATTGATCACTGATCAATTTAAAGTCCCTAAAAGAAGAGGAACATTTCAGCCCACAATACTTCCAACAGTTCGCTGTTGCTTGACTGAAAACTTTCAAATTTAGTTAGAGTGTAATGAGGGATAATAGGTACTGCAGATGATGGAGAATCCGAGATAACAAGGTGTGGAGCTGGATGAACACAGCAGGCCAAGCAGCATCAGAGGAGCAGGAAAGCTTGACGTTTCGGGCCTAGGCCCTCCATCAGAAATGCTTAGGAAGTCCTGGGTAGGGTTGGGGATTTGGGAGGTGGGGGAAGCCCGTTTTGGGTGGTGGGCACCAGTAAGTTTACTGTACTTATGGTTTTTAGTGTCCAATAAAGCTGAGTAGAACTGAGAGTTCAGGTTGTGGATCCTACGAAGAATAAAAAACAGGAGAGGTTCTTTGCAGGTCTGGGAGAGGGAGGCTCTGAGCTGGGGGAGTCTTGATTGTAGTGCCTGGAGATTCCTGCGCATTGCTGCAAGTGTGTGTTTCAGGAGTCGCAGGGAGAAGCGCTTCTGAAGGGTCTCAATGTTCTGAATCTAGATATTGTCACAGTTGGGGCCAAATTGGGAAGGCTTGAATGTGGATTGTCGTCCATTGAGGATGATCTGGTTCCGTAGGCAGGTACTAAGAAAGGTGATGTGGCTGTAGTACCTGGTTTGCTTTCAAATTCGAGCAGTTTCAAGGCCGAAGAGATTATGAGAGAGTTGCAGTGGGAGAGAGATCCCCTGAGGTTTGTCCGGAGGGAGGAGGGTAACTACTTCAGGGTAGGCATTTCTGATGAAGGGTCTAGGCCTGAAACATCAAGCTTTCCTGCTCCTATGATGCTGCTTGGCCCAAGAGTGTAATGAAACTGTTTTAGTAAAAGTTTAACAGTTATGTGGAACATGTCAAATGGAATCTCCCAGAAGATAATATTAAGAGACTCTGAAAAGGGTATGGAGCAGGATTGAATAGGATAGTAGTATTTGCACCTAGATGATGAAAAGCTATTCCTCGTTTGTAGTCTAGAAGGACCCTTGACTTTAATGATTGAATTAAGAAATTTCTTCAATCAGTTTACACCTGACTTTTACTAGGGAGTAGCTTTTAATCATGCTTAAGAAGGCCTTTCCTTCCACTTAGCAAAATACTTAATGCCAGAAAAATGCTACTCTTGTTATCAATGACCCCACTTCAAGGAAAACTGCCTCACTACAAGTTCAGTTTTTCAGTTAAATAGATATAGGGCAAGCTTTCCTCGGTGTCAACAGTTCTATTTCAAATCATGGAGGGTAGGTGAGGAGCCTTTTTGGAAAATTCAGGGCAGTCAATTGATTTGCAGATGTACCTATGCTGTAACTCGTTATTAATAAATCAATTGAATAATGATATTCTGAGAATCCCATGTGGACTGTAAACCATCTTCTAACTGGACTTGTTCAGGAATATACATCAGTGGAACCATATGTTTGTAAATGCTATTTAACTAGTTACTTTGACTTGTTGAAGACTGCATTGAAGCGAGGCTATTTTGTTTGCACATAGACTCAATCAATGGTGTAATTTAGGGATAAAACTGGGAAATGCTGAAAATATCAGCAGTGCTGATACTATCTGTAAAGAGAGATACAGACTGAATGTTTCAGGTTCATGATCTATCATCACAATATCAGGATTTGGTCAGAATAGTTTCTCTCCATCTATTCTCATTAGTGGAAAGATCAAGAATCAGACAACAGCAGTTTGAGGTGACTGGCAAAAAAACCCACCTGTAACATGAAAAATATATTTCTGTCACAGTGGTTAGGATTTGGAGACCATTGTCTGAATAGGTGTTGGAGACCTATTCAGTTGTTGCTTTCAAAACAGAATTAAATGCCTGAAGTGAAAATCATTTGTAGGACTACATGTCAAGTTGGAGGAGTGAGATTAGCTGCGTTGTTGTAGCAGAGAAGTGACATGGGAATGATGGGCTGAACAGCAATCCCCTATAATGTAGCTGTTTTATGATTCTATTCTATTCTGTCTCAATCTCCAAGCACAATTAAGCCATACTGTAAGAAATAGTTTTGTGCCAGTGAGTCTGATGCGGAGTGCAGTAGATCTCCAACCCAGTACAAAGCTACATTTCAAAGTTCCAAAACAGCCCTTGAGAATACACTTGTTCTTTTTACGCTGGGGCATGCTTTATGAAGGAAGAAACTTGCAAAGAACTCAAAAACGCTATAGAATGAGAGAGAAAGGAGCACATATCCCTTCCTGAAAAACTGGTTCCCTTTCTGTAACTTTGAATTTTTGTTTACCTAGTTTGGTCAGACCCACTTCAGAATTATATACTTATTTTGTGTGGGTGCACTGACATTTGGGTCATTAGAAGTGTCATCACGTATTTAGCTAAGGAAAGTTCTGTGTGTGCTAATGGGCAGAGGTCTGACCTGGCATAACCAGGTTTCAACCCAATTCCTGGTACCTTCTGTAGAATATTAGTCTTTTGTGGGGCCTGTGATAACATGCAGAAAACTGGAAAATGCTTTCCTCTTTCTCTCTAAGATCATATTGTAGTTTTGTGCAAGGAAAAGATACTAAGGTTTTACAAGTGGGCATTGTAATTGTTGTCATTCTTTAGATTTGGTTGTTGAAGATTTGTTTGAGATGAAAATTTGTGAAGGCTTGCTTTTAATAGGAACATGTGACTGCTGTATCAGTTAAGGAACAGTGATAAATCAATTTCTCTACATTATGCACACCTGTAGTTCCATGGCAAGCAATTTCAGCAATTGCATTTTCAGGCATTTATCAAGAAGAGCTCCGAAGTGTATTTTTTTTTAATGACCATGAGGGGTGATGTGCTTTGTTTTTGGATCTATTCTAATAAATGCACAAAAGAGCTCCACATTTCATGCCCCCTGAATGGGTGAGGAAACTCAGAAGCAGAATTTCACAGTACAGATGATGTGCAAACAGCCAATCATTGCTGCCCTAGGTTTGAACCTTAAATCATGGAGTCATATAGCACAAACAGGCACTTTGGTCCAACTCATCCATGCCGACCAGGTTTCCCAAACTAAATGAGTCCCATTTGGCGCATGTCCCTGTAAAGCCTACCTATTCATGTACTTATCCAAATGTCTTTTAAATGTTGTAACTGTATCTGCATCTACCTCTTCATCTGGCAGTTCATTCCACATGCAAACCACACTCTGTGTGGAAAAAGTTGCCCCTCAGGTCCCTTCTAAATCTTTCCCCCTTCGTCTTAAAATTACACCCTCTAGTTTTGAACTTGCCTACCCTGCTGAGAAAGATGTTTGCTAATCACCTTGTCTGTGACTCATGATTTTTAAGCTTCTATAAAGTCACCCCTCGACTTCCTACGCTCCAGGGAAATACGTTATTTTTAATCAATCTGCTCAGATGTTATTGACCCACCCCTGGAGCAAGTGGGACTTGAATCCAGTACAGTTGCACTATAAGAGCCCCCTGAGCTTTCCCCATACCCTTACAAATATTTCCTTTTCAAATGTTTATTCATTTCCCTTTTCAAACTTTTAATGGATTTGTCTTTTGTAGTTTTATTCTTCGAGTTTGTTGAGAGGAAATGGGTGTCACTGGCTAGGCTAGCATTTATTATTCATTCGGAACTTCCCAGAGTGCAGTTAAGAGTCAAACATGTTGCTGTGGTTCTGGAGTCACTTGTAGGCCATACCATGTAAAGATGGCTGATTGGTTACATGGCCACCATGAGCTAGTGACCCCACTGGCTTGCTCTCTATCAGCATAACTCTGTGCCATCTTCAATTTCAAATACTATTCAACTTTTTACCCTCCAGAGGCAATGATTTCTTCCTGGAAAGCATGAGAAATAATGAGCAGCCAATTAACCAGTGTTGGTGGTCCTTTTTTGTTTTCCCCCCTTTCTCAGTGAATGAAAAATGTGCAAGGAGTTTTTGTCCATGAGATGGAGAAAATTTAACCCGTAGATGATGGTTTCCTTTCAACATGTGTTTGTTTGGATCAGCACAGGACTGTTTCCCATTGCTGAATCAAAATTAATTATGTTAAGTATTTCATTTTCAGAGAAAACTTGCTCTAATAAACCAGGTATATTTTAAAAATTGTTTAATGTTTATGCTTTGTCCAGAACCTCCCATTGAAATATTGGTACAATAATATCCCCACTACTCTTAAAATAAAGCAAATCAACATTGGAAAATTAAGTATTTCAGAGGGTAAAATATTCAGATAAGACAATGCTCCCTTTGTAGATATCTAACCAAGTGTAATGAAATTAGCAATTTACATTCGCTTTTTTATAACCGGCATTGAAAGTTAATGAAGCATACCAGTATCAATTAGGTGTAACTCTTAGTCATTAATTTAAAAAAAAAATTCTGGTTGCTTTTTTTTCTTTCAGCCCATTACTCATATCTGTGCATAAAACTTATGGAATTTGGAAACTAATAATACCAAATAAACCTTTTTGAACGACAAGTGCAGCTAGAAGCTTTGCACGTTTCTGAATTTTCCCACACCCAATCCCCTTTTGACCAGAATCTAACTACCAAAGTGAACTGAAATTAGATTTTCCTCCACTTTTGAAATAGAGTTCATTTCACATATATGCTTTCTAAATAAATGTTATTTATGTAGACATTCTTTAAATTTTTCCCCTTATTTTATGTGTATGTTAATTGAAAACTTATTCAACAGTTTTTATATTCAAATATTTATTTGGCAATGACGTATTGCTATATTGTCTTTATAAATATGGAGAGTAGGCTCAAGATTATTGTCTAAGTTGATTAGTTCTACAGAAACTGTTTCTGTTATACCTAATTAGTGGCTTGGAATTTTCCCTTGCTCTGCTCAGACCTTTGAAACTATAATTTGAAATAATTTTATTTGTGTCATTCATGTCAATTTATCTAGTGTGCTGTCATGGAACATCACTTAAAAAGGATACCATGTGGTGTGATGGGCAGCTTGTTAAAAGCTAATTGACTCTGATCTCTGTTAATTAGTACACGTAAATGTTATAATGAGGCTTTCAAGAGATCATCTGTAATAGATGAAAGCAGGGGTTTTACTCAGTGTCAAGGCCTTGCTGGTAATTATGGAGTCTAGTGACCCAAGAGCAGCAAGGTCTACCAGTACAGTGGCCCACTAATAGGGGCTTTGTCCACTCTGTGTTGCAGCCCATTTAAGTTAACACTTTGTGATAAGGACATAAGTTAGCTCGATTCCAGTTAACATATGAATACAAGCCTATGTAATGTCATGTCTTTATATTTTTAGAAAAAAAATTTATTTTTCCACATTAGTGTGACATGTATGAACATACACACTCACTTGTGCAGAACTGAGGACAGAAAACATTGTTTTAAAAAGGGTGATCAAATGAAAATAAATTTCTGCATTGTAGGCTACCTAATGATCTTTAAATTTGTAGTAAAGTTACATCCTTCAAATAAAATAAAACTTTCAGAAGTATTGTTCGGACATGTTATACCTGAGGCAGATTGAAGTGGAGAGGTGGTACACTTTAGAGCAGTCTGAGTTTTTAACCTGAATTGCAATAGGTCAGCCATTGTTTTGCATGGACATAGTCAGGACACCATGTGTGGTGCTTGTAACGAGTATTTTGAAAATGCCTGTTCCATTGTTTAACGCTGAGAAGCTTAATTAGAAAACCGACTCTAAAAAATCCTTCAAGGTTTGAAGTTAAAATTTGCAATTACAAAATATTTTCTTTTAGGTGAGTTCAATTTAGTTTCTCTAAATAAAGAGACCCTTTCCAGCTTGTGCCACAGCAACAGTTAGCAAATGTTCAGGATTTAAATTTTTAAAAGTCATTGTATTCACCATGTCAATATAGTACTTTCAATGAAAACCATGTTTATACATTTGCAGTATTTTGTTACTGGATTTAAATATTTTTATTTCTATTTAACTGTTACATTTAGTCAGAAAGCAGTAAGAGAAGATCTTTGGACAGTTCAGTTTTGAGGTAATATTTATGATTCACTTACATTGATGAAACTGTTGCATTTATTACACATTAACACACTAAAATAATTCCTGATGTTAAGTACAATATGGCTGGGAAGATTTAACTGAAGTGAATGTGGGGTCATGCAAGTTGCACCCTTCCTATTCACTCCTGTATTTTTTATAGTACAGTTTTTTTTTTCAGTTCCCAATAAATTCAGATGAGTTATTAGTTAGTCCACCCTAGTTTTGGTACCTCTTTATATAATGTGCCAAAAAGGTCCTGAAATGTTATTGGATAAAAGAACCTTTTCTAAAATCTAGCAACATATTACACATTACCTGTGTGTACAGAGTGCTAGACGTTGCCTTAGGCTGCAAGGAATTACACTGTCATCAGAGGATATGCTAACCAATTAAGCATTTGATTTCCTTTTGCTGCATAATTGAAGTTAATCCAGAGCCAAAAGATAAATAATCTACTGAGAAAACATAGGAAGATCTATGGAACTGTCTGGACCTACACCCCATTTATGCTAAGGGGCAATTTAGGTTGTCTGTCCCAATTGAGTCAAGATAGATTAACAGCTATAAATTAGTTTATAGAAGTAAAACTAGCCACAGGCATCTTTGGAGTTCGTGTTAAAACCTGTACAGTATCTGCAATATTGACCTTTTGCGTATTGTGCTAGAAATGCAGAAAATAATTTTGATGACTAAATTCTTGGCTGAACAGCACTGTTTTCTTTTCATACGAATTAGTCACGAGTTGCGGGTTCCTGTAAAGTTAGATATATTCTTACATAACTTAAGCATCTATCGCTCAACCTAAATTTAACATTTGCCAAACAGCTAAACACAAAGGTAAGGTGATATTTGTGACTTGAGTAAGTTTTTGTGGAAATAGAATCTTTTTTCTTGGTGGATTGAAATGGAAGATCAAGGTTAATATATATTTGAATGATGAAAGTGGGGAACCAATGGTTAAGAAGAAAATGCATTTTACTTTAAGAAGAATTGATGTTTATTTAATGAGGAAAAGGAAAATGAACATATTGGTTGCAATGTAGAAAAAACAGAAATTTTAGCAAAACTGTATAATTCATTGAATAAATAACTTTATGTTGGAGTAATGTAGAGAAAGATTTTATGTGACCACATTTTCAAGTCATATCTAGCATTTAACATTGTCTTGACACAAACTGTGTAGGGTTTGCATTTGCATTCTGTCAAATCTACATTTTTTGAAGCACTAAATGTTCCAAATGTTGCCAGAGCTCTGAATTGCCTTGAGTAAATTTTGCACTTTGATCTGCAAGTTGGACTAATTTTGTGTCCTGCAAGCTCCATTATGTTCTAAGCCATTGTACTGTTCTGCTGTCATAACCTGCTCACATCTTAGGCAAGCATGACAAATGGTGCATATCTTGGCAACCATGTGGAGTTTAGCTGACAAAACGTTGCCCGAGAAAAAAGTTTTCTTTTTTAAAAAAAAAATACAAATAAGTTTTATAGAATGCGACTGTAGATGCAGAGGATATTTTGTGTTCTTTTCAATTGCTTGATATGCAACAACCAAAGCAGAGTAAACAAATGCTTGGGAGCAATCTGAACATGAAAACATGGGAGTAATTGGGAAAAACAATGAATGTTTATTTCTCATACTCGACAGTTTGGAAAACTGCCCACAAAATGATTTGCTGAACCTGTAGGAACAGGAACATCACGTTTGTAGACACAGTCTAACAAATCCAGGTCCTAATTCAGTTCCAAACCATGGTGTTACTAATTGGTGAGTCAGGATGCTGAGTGAAAAAGAGTCAGTCTCCAGTTATCATTTAAGTGTCATACAAATTTTCTTTCCCCACTTAGTACTTTGTAGAAAAATGTGCCTGGGACTTTTCTGCATTTTGCTACTGAAAAGCTCAGGTGTGAAATTTGTCTTGGGCAGGACAAGAAAAATCAGGTCGGGTGTAAGACTAACTGCTGATTTTTTTTTTAATCAATTGTCTTATATTATCGTCCCAAGACCAAGGCGATTCTCACTATGTTTTGAATATCTGCTATGAGAATAGTGGTGATGTTATTTTTTGGAATTGCAGCATTTTTTTTAAAATAACCATTGTGCCTTGAACTTCACTTTGATTCTGGAAAATGTTTGTGAAATTAAGTTCTTCTCCTTATTGGCTTTAAAATTTTAGATATACCCTCAAACTTGGAAGGAAATGTCAATTGGTTTAAATGAGCTAGGTGATGAAAGATGCCAGCCAGCTACTTTTTATCTGAGGGTAAAATCAAACCTGTTTTTTTTCCTATCTCTATCATAGTTATTCTTTTGAACTTCAGTCTTCAAAATTATTCATTATGCTTTTTATTTTATTACGTTCTGCAAATTTGGACACCATTCTTCTAATCTTAATCTAAACCATAATTTGCATGTCTTCCTTGCACAGCAGTACATGTTGTTCCCATTTTAGTATATGTGCTTCTGATCTAGCTCGGTGACTTACTTTTCACATAAATAGCAAAATGATCAGAACTGTAGGTCAGAGAACTAGAGTTGCATTTATCAATCCAAGTGATTAATAGCTTAATCAAATGCAGTAGTTTTTTTTCGGTTTCCTAGAATGGGAGAAAACTTATAACATAAAGGTAGTAGAAATCAACAAGTGGCTTTTAAATTAAGTTGTATCTGTAATTTTCCTGTTGCTTGCTACTTGATATTTTTGGTGTTATTCCACATGAACTTATTGGAACAGTGGGAAGTCTTGTGGTTAACATTTGCACAAGCTTGATATATGTTCTTGAGCATGATTATAAAAAGAAAAGACTCAGTATGTGACCCCCGTGTGCTGCTTATACAGAAACAGAATGATTATATGGTAGTTAAGGTTGTAGACTTGTTTGCCAAGCCGGTGAGTTTGGTTGCAGAAGTTTCGTCACCCTGCTGGGTAACGTCATCAGAGCTCCTCTGGTGAAGCGTTGGTGTTCTGTCCCGCTGGTTATTTATATGCCTCAGTTTGCTGGGGTGGTTGGCATTACTTCTGGCTCTGTTTTTCAGCGATTTGTATATCGGGCCCAGTTCTGTGTTTGTTGATGGAGTTCAGGTTGCAATTCTTTGGCATGTCTGTTTAGCTCGTGCTATTATGGATGTGTTGTCCCAGTCGAATTTGTGTCCTTCTTTGTCCGTGTATATTGAGACCAGTGAGAATTGGTCATGTCTCTTGGTGGCTAGTTAGTATTTGTGTATCCGTATTGTCAGTTTTCTTCCAGTTTGTCTTATGTAATGTTTCTCACAGTCCTTGCATGGTATTTTGTATATTACATTAGTTTTATTGGTTGTGGGTATGGGATCCTTTACGTTTGCTAGTAGCTGTTGCAGGGTGGTTGGTGGTTTATGGACTACCCTGATACCTAAGGGACTGAGTAGCCTTGTGGTCATCTCTGATGTATGGTAGGGCGACTAGTGTGTCTGGCCATATTGTCTTGTTGCAGTCTGTGGAGGTAACGGCAGATGGTGCTTTTTGGGTATAGGTTCCTTTTAAAACCTCCGTACACATGCTCCTGTTCTGCTTTGTGCAATTCCGGATTGCTGCAGTATGTTGTGGCCCGTTTGAATAATTTCCAAATGCAGCTCCGATAATGGGTGTTAGGGTGGTTGCTGGAGTAGTTAAGCATCTGGTCCGTATGTGTGGTCTCTCTGTATACGCTAGTCTGGAGTTCCCCGTTGTTCTTTCTCTCTACCATTATGTCTAGGAAGGGTAGTCAATTATTGTTCCCCTCTTGTTTTGTGAGTCTTCTCAAAAACTTATATGGTAGTTACTCAACATATTTACATTTAAATTTGAATATGACCTACTCTAGTATTTTCTTTTTCAAAAATATGTAGCTTTTGTATTTTGATTGTCAGGATTTTTCTTAAATCTTAAGATCAAAACGGTGAAATACAGGAGGATAATTGTGTTTGTGATTAAACACCTTTGGAAGAATTGAGCAGATTTAAGAATATGATGATGTAGAATGATGAACAGATGATTGCAGTTGAGACGCACAGTTTGGCCTTGGGTGGTTCTTAGTTACTTTGAAGAGATGGGTATATTTTATAAGCAATTTGGAGTCCTTTTACTTCATTTACAACTTTACCCCTTTTCTACCTCGAGGGTACCTTGAACCTTCTGTCAGTGTGTAGGTCAGACAATCGACACACTTGGCTCTGGTGCCAATACCACTGTCTACTTGGTCTTTTAGGATGCATATGTGCCACATGGCACAAAAGCTTAAATTTCCTCATTCCCACTATGCTAACTGTTTTCTGACTGGCCTGTATCTTAAGCTATCGGCACTCACTGCTATCGAGTAACTCGGTCAGCAGCATTTTAGTATCCGTAAGTGTGCAGTGTAAGGTTGGAAAATTGCTGTCTGATTTCCTGCTCCTACACTCTTTTTATACCAGTACCTTATCATGGCTCATGACAGTAACCAGCAACGGCCACTACTTATTAATATAAGTTAAGACACTTTTTACATAATTAAATGCTCTGAGAAGAATCAGAGGCTGAGGGGTGACCTTATAGAAGTTTATAAAATCATGAGGGGCATGGTAAGGTGAATAGTCAAGCTCTTCTCCCCCCTCCCCCCACCAATGTGGGGGAAGTCCAAAACTAGAGGGTGTAGATTTAAGGTGAGAAGGGAATAATTTAAAAGGGACCTAAGGGACAACCTAAGGGGGTGGTGCATGAATGGAATGAACTGCCAGAGGAAGTGGTGGAGGCAGATACAATTACAACATTTAAAAGGCATCAGCATGAATAGGAAGAGTTTAGAGGGATGTGGGCCAAATGCTGGTAAATGGGACTAGATTAATTTAGGATATGGACGAGTTGAACCGAAGAGCCTGTTTCCATCTCTATGACTCTGTGCTTCACAGAGCATTTATAAATGAAAGCATGACATCAAGCCACGCTGTTCCAGTAGAGCTACAAAATTGTTAGCTACCCAGCAATGTGGAAAATTGCCCAGGTATGTCCAGTTTGCAGGAAGCAGGACAAAATCAATCTAACTGATTCCCACGCTGTCAGTCCACTCACAATCATGAGCAAAGGTTGAGGGGTTTGTGGAAATTTTATTGACTGACACTTGCAAAGGGATAGCCTACTTACTGATACTCAGTTTATGTTCTGATAGGACCACTTGGCTTCTGACCTCATTTTAGCCTCGGTCCAAACATGGACCAAAGACCTGAATTCCAGAGGAGTGGTGAAAATGACTGCCCATGACATTAAGGCAGCATTCAACGAAGTCTGGCATGAAGGAGCCTCAGCAAAATTGAAGATGTTGGAAATTGTGGCGGGTGGAGGTCTCTCCATTTGTTGAAGACATATTTAATACATAGGAAGAGGGTTGTATTTGTTAGAGGTTAATCATTACAATTACAGGGCATCACTGCATGGAGTTCCTCTAATGTTTCCAGGTTAGTGAGTCAAAACCTCTGAATTCTGCAACCCTGAGAGTTGGCAACTTTCTCAGAGGATTCTATATGCTAAGTAATTGCCCATTAAGGATTAACAGATCAATCATGCTATAATTAAATGACATGGCAGACTCAATGGGTTTAAATAGCCTGCTTCTATAGTCATTAGAATTTTAATTGTTCCAGTTATTCACATGCATTAGGACTCTCAACATATTCTGTGACATCATTCAGAATGCGTTAATGAGCATCTTCCAAGAGGAGTATCAGGGTGATGCAATCCCCAACTCGGAAGACAGTTTCACCTGCTACCAATTAGCAAATGACGTAATGTCATGACCCAGAGATAGCACATCCATGATTCAGCTGATAACACTTTTGACTGAGTTTTCAGATTGTGGGTTCACACTCCACTCCAGCAAGTGCAAAAATCTAGCCTAACACTCTGCATTACACAGAGCATGCTGCACTGTTAGAGGAGCCGTAGTTGGGAAGCAATGGTAAAATGAGACCTGGTATGCTTTCTCAGAGGAATGAATACAAAGGATCCCATGGCATCATTTCAATGGCATAAAACTTGGAAGTTTTGAAGGACAGATGGTGATAAGTTTTAACATGACTTTAGACAGGCTGGTGGAATAGGTTGACAAGTGGCAGATGAAATTTATCACAATAAGCATGAAGACAGGAAATATGATAGATTGTACAATTTGAAAGGTGTGCAACAACAGAACAGTCTGAGGATTTGTGTGTTAAAGGTGCCAAGGTAGGTTGAGAAAGCAGTCAATAGAACATATGGAATCCCAGGTTTTATAAACTAGAAATGCAGGCTACGAAAGTAAGCAAATTGTATAAAGCCTTGCTTCGGCAGTAACTGGAGTATTGCATTTAATTCTGTGCACCACACTTAAGGAGAGATGTGATGGTGTTTGAGAGAAAAGATGCATAGAAATGATTCCATGTAATCAAGACTTGAAAATTGATTGAAGAACCTGGGGCTATTTTCATGTGATAAAACAGGGTGGAGTGGAGATGCATGAGAAGTTTTCGAAATCCTAAAGATCCCCAATAAGAGTAGTTTGGGAGAAACAGTTCTCATTTCTGGAAGGATCAAGAGGCTACCCGCATGCTCCTCACTGTATGGAGATAAATGTACTCATACAGTCGGAGCTAGATTCAAGTGTTTTTTTTTGCTGTAATTGACAGGTCCCAATGATTTGTGTCTTCCTTTACTTAGATTTCTAATAGGGTGGCACAATCACTTTGTTTTGCTCAGAGATAGTAAGAACTGCCGATGCTGGAGTCAGAGATAAGTGTGGAGCTGGAGGAGCCCAGCATGCCAGGCAGCATCACAAGAGCTGGAAAGTTGACATTTCAGGTCGGGACGCTTCTTTAGAAATGGAGGAGGCGGGAGGGAGCTCTGAAATAAATAGAGAGAGGAGGGTTGGGGCTGGGGAAGGTAGGTGGGATGGTGATAGGTGAGTGCAGGTAGGCAGTGGTGGGGATTGGTCAGTGAGGTGAGAGGAGCAAATAGCTGAGAGGGAAGATGGGCAGGTTGTGTCAGGCCAAGAAGTCAGGGATGAGAGGGAGGGTTGTTCATGGGACGAGGCCGTGGGTGGGGAGATTTTGAAACTAGGTTGTAGGCTCCCAAGGCGGAATATGAGGTGCTGCTCCTCCAGTTTCTGGGTGGTGTCGTTGTGACACTGAAGGAGGCCTAGGATGGACATGTCATCTAGGGAGTTGAAATGGTTTGCAACCGGAAGTTGTTGTCATTGGTCACGAACAGAGCGCAGGCGCTGTACAAAGTGGCCTCACCGATGTAGGGGAGGCCACATCGGGAGCAGCGGATGCAATAGACCACATTGGCAGATGTGCAGGTGAACCTCTGTCTGATGTGAAAGGTTTTTTTGGTTTTTGGATGGAGGTGAGGGTGTAGGTGTAGTGGTGGTTGTAGCACTTCCTGGGGTTGCAGGGAAAGGTGCTGGGGCTAGTGGGGAGTGTGGAGGGGACAAGGGAGTCGCGGAGAGAGCAGTCCCTCCGGAAGACAGATAGGTGCGGGGAAGGAAATACATATTTGCTTGTGGGGTCAGATTGCAGGTGGTGGACATGGCGAAGAATGATGCGTTGGATGCGGAGGTTGGTGGGCTAATACGTGAGGACAAGGGGGATTCTGTCTTTGTTTTTGTTACGGGGAGGGGATGTGAGGGCAGAGGTGTGGGAAACGCAAGAGATGCAGTCGAGAGCATTTTTGACCACCGAAGGGTGGCAGGGTGGCATGGTGGCACAGTGATTAGCACTGCTGCCTCAAAGTGCCAGGGACCTGGGTTCAATTCCACCTTCAGGTGACTGTCTGTGTGGAGTTTGCACATTCTCCCCGTGTCTGCATGGGTTTCCCCCGGGTGCTCTGGTTTCTTCCCACAGTCCAAAGATGTGCAGGCTAGGTGGATTGGTCAGGCTAAATTGCCCTAGTGTTCAGGGATTTGTACATTAGGTGCGTTATAGGAGAATGGGTTTGGATGGGTGCACTGAGGGTCTGTGTGGACTTGTTGGGCCGAAGGGCCTGTTTCCACACTAGGGATTCTTAAAAAAAAAAAAGTGTATATAAAAAAAAAAGTAGCCAAAATAAGTGAGAGGATGCTACTTGGCAATTGATACCAGAGAAATGGAAGATAAACAAATATTTTTCATCAGTCTTCAGAATGGGTGACACTAGAAACATCCCAAAGAGATCAGATAAATGATGAGAGGAATGATCTTGTAGCAGTCTCTATCTCAAAGGACAAAGTATTTAACAAGCTAATGGGACTAACGGCAGGCAGGTTGCTAGGACCTGATGGCCTATATTCCAGGGTTTTAAATGAACAGACTGCAGAGATAGTGGAGGCATTAGTTAAAATATTTCCAGCACTCAGTAGAATCCTTGAGGGTTCCAATGGATTTGAAAATAAGGAGGGAGACAGAAGGCAGGAACCTATTGGCCAGTTAGCCTAATGTCTGTTGGGAAATGCTAGTGTCTGTTATTAAGGAAAAGATAAGGCATTTTGAAAAGCTTAACACAGTCAAACAGATTCAATATAGTTTGGTGAAACAGAAATCATGTTTGAAAAATTTGCTAGAAAAATTTGAAGATGTAACCAGCCGAGTTGATTAAAGGGAGCCGGTAGATTCTCTATTTGGATTCCAGAAGGCATTCAGTAAGGTGCCACATAAAAAGTTATTGCACAAGATAGAAGCTCACAGTATTGAGGTAATGTATTAGCATAGACTGAGGAATAGCTAACACACAGAAAATGGAGCTATGGGATTAATGGTCTGAAAGACTTAGTTGTTAGAGTATCGCAAGGATCAGTCCTCGGGTCTCAATTATTTAGTATATTGATGACTTAGCAGAGGAGTAGAGTGTAATGTATCCGAATTTAATACAAAGTAGATGTAAGAAATCTGTAAAGGATGTAGGTGGGTTGAGTGTGTGTGTGTGTAAAAATTTGGCAGGTGGATTTTAATGTGAGAAAGTATGGAATCGGGAATTTTGATAGAAAGAATCAAAGGTGGATTGTTTGAATGGAGAGAGACTCCACAAAAGTCCAGTGCAGAGGGATAAGGATGCTCTGGCATGAAAAACAAAATGTTAGCATGCGGATGTAACAATTAATTAAGAAGGGAAATAAGATTTTGGCCTTTATTGCTAGGTAGTTGGAGTTTTAAAGCCAGGAAAATTTGTTACACTTGGGCAGGTTATTGGTGAGACTACCTGGAATATTGTGTTCAGTTTATTTGCTGTATTTAATGACAGATACAGTGGCATTGAAGGCAGTTCAAAAGAGATTAACTAGGTAAATTTGTGTGATAAAAGGGTTGATTTGTCAAGAACAGCTAAACAAGTAAAGACTTTTTTTCATTAGAAGTATGTGTGGTGATGATCTGATGGAAACATACAAGATTTTGAGGGTATTGACAGGGTAAATGTCAAGATGTTTCGACTTTCTCTGTGGAGGCTAAATCACTAAAATTATTTAAAGAGAAGGTAGGTAGGTTTTTGGAGCATCAGGGCTACGCTGCACTGGGACAAAAGATGAGCTGCAGCCTGGGACAGATCAGCCATGATGTTGAATTGTGGGATGGTTTTGAGGGGCTGAATAACCTATTCCTGCTCCTATTTCTTCTATTCATGATTCCGTCTAACTTCATCTATCCTCTCAGCATGCCCTTCTTTTCCTGTCTTCATGTTGATACCTGGACTTCCATTAAACACAACTATGCTATCTGTTTTAACTACTCACATGTGGTAGCAAATTCAATCTGTAGGAAAAAGTTTCTTTTTAATTCCTTTATGTATTTATTTGTGATCATCTACTTGAGTGCAATTTTTGGCTGTCTGTGCAAATGTAGAGCTGGCATTGTGAGCAGTGAATACATTAGATTGAAAGAAATCCAACTTGATTGCTGCTTCACCTGGAATATGAGATTTGGGGACTTAGACAATGAGAAAAGAGAAAGGAAAGGGACAGTTACAATGTCATATGCAATTGCAAGGGAAGGTGCCATTTGTGGTTGTGAAGAAGTGTTAACGTGTTAGTGACAGGGAAATGGGCCATAGTATTGTGAAGGGAGCAATGCTTGCAACATGCTGACGGGGAGGCCAAAAGGGAGATGTTTGGTGATGGCATCCTGTTGGAGGAGAAGGGCATGGTGGAACATGATCCCTTGAATACAAACACTCGTGGGATAAAACATGAGGATAAGCAGAATCCTGTTGTTGCTCTTGGAAGGTGAGGACGAAGGTGCAGAAAATGGGCCAGACATGCTGAAGGCCCTGCCAACCATGGTGGGAAGATGTCCTTGGCTGAGGAAAAATGAAGACTTGTCAAAAGCACTGCTGTGGAAAATGGCTCCTTAGAAACGGATGAAATGTAAACACTAACTGGGAGAATGGAATGGAGTCCTTCCAGGTTACAGTGTGTAAGGAAATGTAGTAATGGGTTTGCATAGGTTGACCTGTTTTCTACCATCAACACCCACTATTCATCTGTTTCATCTCTACTATCATTTGAACTCCGTTTGCCTTTTACTCTGGGCACATTTATCACCTCTTCCACTTGCTGTCCTCTTTCCATCACACCATCCCTTTTTGTTTTTAGCATAAAATCCAACAATTCACCAATCTCCAACAGTTCTGAATTAAAGCGATTTTTGGATTGAAAATGTTAACTCTGTTTCTGTCTTCTCAGATGCTGTCTGATGTACTGTGTTTGTCCATCACTTTGCTTCTAATTCAGATCGCCAGCATTTGCAGTACTTTGCTTTTATCCAGGATGGACATGGTTTGGTTTTCATTTGGGCTTTGTCAGTTATACATTTTTAAACCAACTCCAAACACGTCCTTTGTATCTGTCTACCGTAATATAAGATGTTTAGGTCCATTTCTCATTAATCATTTTTATCTCTCTGACAAGTCAGTACATTTAAATTCTCTTTTGAACAAATTGATTTCTGCTTTGAATTTTGAACATTCCAAACTAGTGAGTTTAATTTAAATTATTTACATTCAATTAATATTTTGCTAATTTCCAAATGTATTTTTGCTTTCATCTGAACAGTGTATATTCTGCACTCCCCAGTTTAAAATCCGGTTGTTTGAAACTTCTATCATGTACAATACCCAGTAAATAGTGTCGTATTTCTTGTGTTATTTTGGTGGGTAGCACAAATTAAGTTGCATGGATTCAGTTTTCTTGAAAATTTCTCAAGTCTATTTAACAGCTCTAACTAAAAATTCAGTTACAGATAACTATGCATGCATCCCCTTCTTGTATACTTCTGATGAACTGCATGTGGAGATTGATTTGTGGTTTTTTTCTTGGTCCTTTGTTCATTCAGCACTTAATGCTGTAACAAATGTAGCACCTGTAATTAAAATTGGCTAAACAACATCAATTTTAGGCCAGACAAGTTTTAGTACCTCTAAATTAATTATTGTCTCACAGTGGAAATTCAGAATAAATCAATGTTCTCTTCCTTCCCCCCCACCCCCCCGCCTCCCATTTACACCATGTATATTACACACTCCTGATTAAACTAGTGGAAGGATTTGAATCATCTATACTGAGTCACAAAGTTGAAAACAAGTCTAGAAATATCCTAAGCAAAGTAACCAAAGAACTGCAGATCCTGGAAGTAAGAAACAAAAACAAAAATTGCTGGAAAAACTCAGCAGGGTCTGGTAGCATTTGTGGAGAGAAAGCAGAGTTAATATTTCAGTCCAGTATTACTGCTTTTTTTTTGTTTTAATCTAAATGCACAATATGTCCTAAATGCAGCCTCAGTTAACCTGTTCTTTTCCCCCTCCTTGGAGCTGTCTTACAGTGTTTGACACCCACAAAGATGACTTTGTAACATCCCACTAATAAATACCTGTTTACTTTCCATCCTCATTAATGGCACAAATGTATCAACGAAATCAAGTCTAATGCTAATAGGTCCTGTGAAAGGAAACTGTCCCCAGTGTACAATGAAAGTATATTTTTGATGTTAATACCATGGATCCTCTCTATACATAAGTAGATGTGCTGATGTTGGTAAATTAATACCAGAAGAACTTCTGACGACAAGTAAACATTCCTTCATGGTGTTTGTAAAGGTACTTAAGTAGAGCAACCAAAAGTCCCAGCCATTTTTTTGACATAATTGTTTCATAATTAAAAATGTCTGAAACATTGTATTGAACAATATTGTCAAGTTTTTTGAACTGTTTTAGTGTCACAGAAGATGCATTGATCATAGAATCCCTACAGTGTGGAAACAGGCCCTTCGGCCCAACAAGTCCACACCGACACTCAGAGCATCCCACCCAGATCCATCCCCTGCTAATCTACACATCCCTGGACACTTCGGGCAATTTAGCATGGCCAATCCACCTGACCTGCACATCTTTGGACTGTGGGAGGAAACCGGAGTACCCGGAGGAAGCCCACGCAGACACAGGGAGAATGTGCAAACTCCACACAGACAGTCGCCCGAGGGTGGAATCAAACCCAGGTCCCTGGCACTGTGAGGCAGCAGTGCTAACCACTGAGCCACCATGCTGCCCTTTGGTCAGGTAGGAATCCAGGGAATATTACTTTTATGGTATTGCCTTTTATTCTATCTTTCATTTAGCCCCAACTTGCTGCTAATTCCTCAGCAGAACCTTTTATATATGCATTGCTACCACATAGACCTCAACAACTAGATCCTTCTCCTCTCACTCCATGCTCTCTTCTTCAGCCCAGAAGACATGCCCTAAGCCTTGATACCAGGAATACAGCACTGCCTTTGAGACTTTGTATTTGCTACAGAGTTCAGTGTTTATTCACCTTATGATATCCCTGTTATTACTAAATTTTCTTTACTGCCCGCATTGATTCGTGCTTTGGACCATGATGCTGTGGTCTATCCTCTCACCTCCACCACCGCCGCCCCACCCCACCCCACCCCCCGGCAGTCTGTGCCCTCATCCAAACTTGGAGCATGAACCTCATCCCTACTGGTTAAACAAACAGGCAGAGACTTGTTAAATTCTGGATCCCCATACCTGCCTCACTTCCAGTTCCACCCTCCTGGCCTTGACAACAGACCAAATTTGGTGCAATTAATCTAAGAGCTTTGGCTGCTTCCTGAAACATGGGTACCTCTTCCCCCTTCCCGTTATGTCATAGTGTCCACAACTCAGAATCCAGCTCCTTAACTCTGAACTGAAGTTCCTAAGTTATCTTGTCACATAGATTACCAGATGTAAAACACTTGCATGATACTTCTGACTTTTGTCAAAAGCAATCATGCACCTGATTTTGACCTTTTCAAAAAAAAACTAAAACTGATATGTAGCCATTTCAATAAGCAAACCTCCCTATCAAATGTTAATAAGGATTTGTTTGCCCATTTTTAATTTTGATGATGTTTGGAATTTAGCTGGCAGATTTCATAATCCAAGTCCTATTATTAATAGATGGGAAACATCTGAGACGGTGTGTATATGTGAATAGGTGATTATGATTTAATTTGTGTGTAATTATAAATCTGCCTGTGTATTTGACAGGTGGGTGTATCGGCCTTGGATTGTTGACGTAAGTGACATAAAATTGAACAATGTTGGAGGGATCATGCAGTCACTCAGATGCTGTTTTGAGAAATGTAGAAAAATCAGTGAATGGTTCTGAAATTGTTAGCATGCTAAGAGCAAGTATATATTCTAACTGAATCAGCATATCATTGTCAGAATGCTTTATTGCGGTGTGGGTTCCCTTGAATTTGTTTTATTCTAAATCTGAAGAATGGCCATACCAAATCATTGGCATTATCAAAATCAATAGATTTTTGACAAATGTGTAATTTTGCCAGACATGGAAATTGCAGTTTAAAAAAAAGTTTTGCTATGGCATGAATCTCAACAACGTTCAAAACAGTTTAGACAGTCTTCTAGCACATTTTGAGTAACTAGGAGTAAAATATATTTTAGATGAGCTTTGATAAAACAGATAGTAAACAAACAGTGTAATAGTGAGATCTTGGTTTACATTTATGTATACCATTACATCCTATACTTTTGACTTAAAGCAGCCATGTGTAAATGTTATTCTGTGTTTATGTTTATTTTGGTCAAAAGTGAATATTTGAGAAACTTCTTGCATGTGAAGCCATAATAAAGGGATTTAACCTCTGGAATAAACTATTTGGCAGTAAACATTTCCAAGTACCAGACATCCAGGTTTAATCTTAGTGTGATTTGAGAAGCTCCTCATCTTAACATTGGTTGGGAACTCGGAAAAGCCATACATAGCGTCATCACTGGTATTAGCGGACTGGGTTTCCAGTGTCAAAAAAGGTAATTGAAAGGGCACGTAAAGTATAAAATGTATTTCAAACTGAAATGAAAAAGATGTATAAACAGTTAAAAGGCAAATTTAGCACTGATGTTAGGAAGCTGAATGACTGACACATAGAATGGACAGCCGAGTAGGGGAAATTGAAACTCTGAAATTGTTTAAGCGTTTTTAAGGAGATAAACTGAAATGGCCTTCCTCATTGTGCATTTGTAATCCTAAATGAAGTTTTTTGTTCAATAGTGGGATCCCAATGTCACTAGTAAGGCTTGTATTTGCCCATCAGTAAGTGTCCTCAAGAAAGTGGTGGTTAACTGCAGACTGAGATATAGGTAGACCCACAGTGTTGTTAAGAAGTCAATTTTGGGATTTCAACCTTACAACACTGATTAACATAATTGTGGTTCCAAGGCAAAATGATGTGTGATTTGGGGGAGGACTTGCTGGTGGTCGAGCCTCTATGCGTCCACTACCTTTTACTCATTTGGCAACTGCTGTTGAAGGGATCTTGATAATTTCCTGTGGTGCATTTTGTGGATGGTACACAAGGCAGCCACAGTGTCTGGGTGGTAGAGGGAGCAAATAATGAAGGTAGGTGACAGGACACTAATCAAGCGGACTGCTTCATCCTGGAAGATGTCGAAAGTATATTTGTGTAGTGTCGACAGAGAAGACATTGAGCAGTCCCTATCAGTGCAGTAATAAGAATGCTTTCTGTAGAAATGTTAAAAGTTAGATCCACGTTTTACAGCTTGGAAAGAGGCCATTTGACCTATTGTGTTTGAGCTGGTCATCAAGCAAATATCCACTCTAGTCCCATTTTCCAGCACGTGGTCCTGTATGCTATGGTGCTTCAAGTGATCATTAAAATACTACTCAAATGTTGTGATAGTTATTAGCTTTACCAGCTTTTAGTTTGTGGGTTCCAGATAGCCATCACCCTTTAGTTCGAAGGTTCTTTCTTAGAACCTATCTAAACTGTTGCCCTTTAATCAGGGGGCATATATTTAAGGTATTGGTCCCTTGACAAAGATAACAAGTATTGATGTTATTTATGTCTCTCATATTTTACTGTTCAATCAAGCCCCCCCCCCCCCAACCACCGTCTTCCCTACTCTGAGCATGATAACCCCAGCCTTTCTATCTTCTCTTCAGAACTGAAATGTTCGAGCCCCAGCAACATCCTGGTAAATCTCCTCTGCACCTACTTAAGTGCAACCACATCTTTCCTGTAGGTGGCAACTAGAACTGCATGCAGTTCTCCAGCTGTGACCTGATTAACATTATATACAGCTGCATCATAATCTCCCAGCTCTTTTATTCAGTGCCTCAACTAATAAAGGCAATTGTCTTGTATGCCACCTTAACCATTTTATGTACTTGTCTTGCAGCCTTCAAGGATCAGTGAGTATAGACATCAAGGTCATTCTAATCCAATGTACTTCCGAGTCCTGCTGGTTGTCATGTACTCCCTTGTCTTATTGGTTCTTCCAAAATGCACCACTTTACGCTTTTCAGGATTAAATTCCATTTGCTATTGTAGTCCCATCTGACGGTCCTGTCTAAATCCTTGCAATTTATTACAGCACTAATTTTCCTGTCGTCTGCAAACTTTCTGGACAAACCCACTACATTCATGCTCGATCATTAAACTACACTGCAAACATTATGAGACCCGATACCAAGCGTGTGGTATGCCACTGGACACAGCTCCCAGTCACACAAGCAGCATTTAACCATGATGCTCTGCCTTGTTACAGTAAACCAATTTTGTATCCAATTTGCCAAATTGCCCGAGATGCCATGGGCCTTCTTAACCAAGTTCCCATGTGAGACTTTGTCAAAAGCCTTACCTATTCGAGGTGTATAAGTTTGAGAGGCATTGACAGGGCAGATAGAAAGTCGCTGTTCCGCTTAGTCAAAGAGTCAAATTTTAAAGTGAAAGGTAGGAGGTTTAGAATGTATTTGAGGAAAACCTTTTTCACCCAGAGGGTGGTGGAGTCTGGAATGCACTGCCTGGAGGGCAAATGAGGCAGGAAACCTCACAACTTTTAATAAGCACTCCCCATTTGCCTAGCTAGTGTGTATCAAACAACACTGAAGAATCTTGGCACCATCCAGGAAAAAGCAGCCCACTTGATTGGCACCACATCCTCAAATGTTCAGTCACTCACCACCAATGCTCAGTAGCAGCATTGTGTACCATCTACAAGATGCACTGCAGAAATTTGCTAAACCTTTTTAGATAGCACTTTCCAAAGCAATGACCACTGTCAAGAAGGAAAAGGGCAGCAGAAACTTGGGAGCAATACCACTGCAGGTTCCTCTCCAAGCCACTCATCATCCTGATTTGGAAATACATCACCAAACCTTCACTGTCGCTGGGTCAAAATCCTGGAATTACCTCCCTAATGGCATTATGGATCTACCTAGAGTACAAGGATTGCTGGAGTTCAAAAAAGCTGCTCACCACCACCTTCTCAAAGGCAAAAGGGCTGGGCAAAAGTGAGGCCCAAAACTCATGAGTGAATAAATAAAAACTGTCCCTCCTTCTCTTCTGAAGATTTTTTTTACAACAGAATATTGATTAATCAATCCTGCCTCTCCCTCAACTAGGTCTCTGATAACAATGTTGTCATTTCACTGCATATTAGTCAGTACTCCAAACTTATCTGCCTTATTTACAAGACTCATTGTGTTAAAATAACTGCCATTCAAACATGCCGACCTTCCTTGTGTAAGATGTTGACTTTATACGCTCTGCTTGCCAGATTCACTTTGCTTATTGCTTACATTTGTCTATGCATCACCCACTCCTTAACCTTCACTCTGTGTCCTATTCCCCTGGCAAGGAAGTTTACACCTCACCAACAGCATTAGCAACACATGAACAACACTACCGCACCGCACCGCCGGCCCCCCCCCACCCCCCCACCGACTTCCCTCCCAGCTCCCGCTCAGGTTGTTGATTTTGTTGTGGTTCAGGTACAATCTGTCAGACTTGTACAGGTCTCACTTTTCCCAGAAACCGACCCCCAGTGATCCAAGAATATACAGTCCTCTCTCCAACACCAACTTCTCAGCCATGCATTCACCTGCTGTATCCACCTATTCCTCTACTAGCTAGCACTTGACAAGAGTCACATGTAATGTTGAAAGCATGTTGGCCTGGACTTTGCAATCATAATAATCAGAAATTTGTCACCTTCTGGAATAAAGAGTAACTTCTGGAACCCACACTTCTACAATTAAGTGCGCTACCCAGAGATGTTGCCAGTGATTCTACGAATCTTCAAAATAACTGCTGAACTCTCCCCAATCCCCATGAATGTAGTTTATTGCAAATCATTGAAGCTACAAGTACTTTGACAGCTGCAATGTTATTCTTGCTATAAAATCTGCTGAAAATATTTGTTGTTGAATGAGTTGCTAACTAGATTTTTAGCAGCTTATTAAGTTCATAGTTAATGCCAACAGTGTCACTGATCACAGAAGAGTAATTTTGTTTTTAGATTGCTATATTTTTCCATAATATCTCACATTTTTATGCATTGTCCAAGACATTTATTTCATATTTTAGATTTTGATCTTAATCCCGGGTATATGTTTCAATCATTCATTTTTCCAGATGAAAAATTTAATATTAAATGTGAAGGACTTCTTTGATTTCTGGTTCACCTTGCTGGTTTGCTGACTGAGAGAATAATGCGGGTACAATTACAACACTGAAAAGACTTTTGGATGGATATATGAATAAGAAAGAATTGGAAGGATATGGGCCAGGAACAGGCAGGTTGGACTAGTTTGGTTTGGGATTATGTTCAGCATGGACTGGTTTGAACGAAGGGTCTGTTTCCATGCTGTATGACCTCATGACTCTCTGGTTGTCTATGTAGCCTGCTTTATGAAAACGCTGATACTTGACGTCTGAATTTTCTTTAACTTGTCACTAAACTCAATCTAACATTGAGCAGTGTAAAATCTTTGCCACGGAGATTTCTAGATAACTGTGGTCAGCTTTCTTAAAGGTTAGTGGTGAGCACTGTTGCTTTTCCACTCATTGTAAAAATCAGATTGTTCAATTATCATACAACGCTATCATTCCATCTTATCCTTTGCAACGCCTAATAATGTCACGGCAAAATATTTTCTTTAAAAATGCCAGTATTATGATTCTTGCAATCCTTCCTCCACCCATGCCACGGCAAAAAATGAAATCAAAGATGTTATTGGATCATGGGTAGAGACTAATAAAGTTGCCAAAAAAGTGATAAACCTGAGGATTTGAGCATAATAGTATTCAGTAAAGGAAGAGCAAGAAACTGGTAAAGAATGGAATACAAAAGTAAAGTAGCAAGAAGCATAAATGAACTGTAAAACCTTCTTTGGTGTGCTAAAAGGAATAGGTTAGCAAAAGCAAATGGGACACTATTACAAGCAGAGACAAGAGAACCTATAATAGGAAATAAGGACCTGGCACAGAAACTAAACAAATATTTTGTGACTTTTCACAGAATAGTGTACAAATAAATGCTCAGGAATGCTAGAGAATGAAGGGATTAGTGAGAATAAGGAACTGAAGGAAATTAGTATCAATAAAATAAAAGTAGCATTGAAAGTTGATAAATCCCTATACCTAATGGTCTACTTCACCAATTATTAAAAGAGGTGAGTGTAGAGTTCATGGAGGTATTAGTGTTCATCTTAACAATATTGTACAGAATATGGGATGGTTCCTGCATTTTCTAATGTATTTAGTATTACCCTGCTACATAAGAAAGGAGTGAGAGAGAAAATGGGGAACTACAGACCTGTTCGTGCAGTAACAGTAGTCTGGAAAAAGTTGGAACCTATAAACAAAGGATGTGATAACTGGATATTTAGTAAATTATGATAGGATTGAGCTTGGATTTGAGAGGGGGAAATCAGTTTGATAAAGGCCCCACACAGATATTAGTAAGTAAAACCAGAGCACAAGGGTTTGAGGGTAATCTGATATCTATTTAGAACTGGTTAATGGGTATAGCAGAGCAGGAATAAATGAATCATTCTCAGGCTGACAGGCTGCGAGTTGTTGGTTGCTACAAGGATCAGTTCTCTGGCTCAACTATTCACAGCTACATCAATGATGTAGATTTCGGTAGCCAATTGAATATGATGACACAAAATGGAAATGTGAGTGATTTAGACAACTGAGTGGGCAAGATCATGGCAGATAGAAAAGTATGTGGTAAAATATGATGTTTTCAAGCTGATGATCAGTATTTTTAAGCTCTGTTTTTTCTAATTGGTTAGAGGTTGAAAAGCAGTGTTGTCTTTGTTCATAAATTACTGAAAGCCAACTTGCAGCTGCAGTAAGTAATTAAGAAGCCAAATAGTTTATTGGCGATATAACAAGCATGGGGCTGGATGAACACAGCAGGTCAAACAGCATCATAGGAGCAGGAAAACTTGACGTTTCGGGCCTCATTTCTGATGAAGGGTTTAGGCCCGAAACGTCAAGTTTTCCT
>JAHRHZ010000248.1:54412874-54434791 GCA_024137785.1 Ginglymostoma cirratum | reverse complement strand
TGAAGGGTTTAGGCCCGAAACGTCAAGTTTTCCTGCTCCTATGATGCTGCTTGACCTGCTGTGTTCATCCAGCCCCATGCTTGTTATCTCGGATTCTCCAGCATCTGCAGTACCTTTTATCTCTAATAGTTTATTGGCCTTTACTTTAAGAGCATTTCAGCACAGAGTCCTCCTCCAATCGTGGAGACCCTTAGTGAGACAACACCTATGGCACTGTGTACTGTCTGGTCTCTGAATCCGAACTCAATAGAAGGATGTACTGGTCTTTAACAGAGTTTGACACAGATTCACCAAACATGGATCGTTCTACGCTGAGAGAATGTGGAGTCTGGATCTGCATTCTCTCGAGCTTAGAAGAATGAGAGGTGCTCTTGCTGTCGAGGGAGTGCAACGAACGTTTACCAGGCGGATTTCAGGGATGGCGGGTCTGAGTTATGGGGGGAGATTGACGAGGTTGGGACTGTTTTGGCTGGAGTTCAGACGAAAAAGGGGATCTCAAAGAGACTTAACAGGACTGGGCAGAGTGGATGTAGGGAAAATGTTGCTGATGGTGGGTGTGTCCAGAACCCAGGGTCACAGTACGAGGATTCGGCGTAGACCATTTAGGACAGAGATGAGGAGACTTTTTCTTCGTTCAAAGAGTGGTGAGCCTGTAGAAGTCATTACCACAGGAAGTAGTTGATGCCAAAACATTGAATGTATTCAAGAGGTGACGAGATACAGCACTTGGGGCGAATGGGATCACAGATTATGGGGAGAAAGCAGGATTAGGCTATTGAGTTGGACGATCAGTCATGATCATGAAGAATGGTGAAGCTGGCTTGATGTGCTGAAGGGCCTCCTCCTGCTCCTATCTTCTATGTTACTATGTCATGTCATTGAAATATATAAAGTTATTACTGCGTTTTACAGGCACTGAAATGCTGTTGGTTTTCCTTGCTGGGGAATGTAAAACAAAGAGTGTGACATCTCAGAATAAAATGGTTGATAATTTAGGAATAAGGTAAGAAATTTTTTTAGGTTTTGTGGATCTTTGGAATCCTCTAATTCAGAGGGCTGCAGATGTGATGTTACTGAGTATTTTCAAGGCTGAGATAGGTGGAATTTTGATCTCCCAGAATTGAGGGACATGGGGAACAGTTGGGAATGTGGAATTGAAGCAGAAGATCAGCTATGATGGTACTGAGTAGCAGAACAGACTCCAGGGCCATATGGTGTACTGCTCCTATTTCCTATGTTATTAACTGAAGTAATCTTCAAGTAAACCAAAGCATCAAAGTATTTATAGTTGATTCACTGTGAGTAAACTGTTTCATTTTAACTCGCTGTTAAAATGAATGCTGTTCGTGTATCAGTTAATCTGATGCTTAGGAAATATAATTAGGGACTCTTGGAGTGCCTCAGATATTTATTCCATATTTATTTATATACCATAAGTAAATGCACTTAATGGTGGGTGGTGGTGCAGGGTGGTGGGAGTTTTGTTGGTGAAAACAATGAAACTCTTGTGAAATTGTTTGCCTGTTGATTGAAGTGCTCTCTTTCTCTCCCACCTCCAGTCAACTCACTTGTATAGCATCCTGACATCTGCCTCATCTTTGGCACTGAAGGAACATTAACTTTGGTTGCCCTATCTGTTGCCTGCATGGGCATGTACCTCTATTGTACACATGAGCCATCTCCTGTTTAAAGACAGCCAGTTATTTAATCTCACTCGCTAATTTTTGATTCCAGTTTACTTCATAACCCACTGAAATTGGCTGTTCTCCTGGCAACAGCAAATTTTTATCAGCAGTTGCTATCTGGAAAAAAATCAGATTAACATCTCTAAACTGGAATTCTTGAATTCCAAAGTTGATGCTGGAGAATTTTATAAATCTAATAACTACAGTTTAAAAATATATACTTTTGCAGTATACAAAAGTTCAAACAGATTTTGTGCTAGAGCATGTATAATATGAATGCATTGATTGTGGAACTTTCCAATTCTCAAAAGGACTTCAGAATGGGCAAAAAATGCTGACCTGGGCATTGTTCACATCTGCTCAGAATGAATTAAAAGAAACAGCATATAAGTAATTTTAATTTGTGTCTTCACGATGTAAGGCAGAAATTCAAGGAGCTAGGGTGGAAGCTTAGAGCTAGAACAAGCAGAGTTGTTATCTCTGGTTTGTTACCCGTGCCATGTGCTAGCGAGGCGAGGAATAGGGAGAGAGAGCAGTTGAACACGTGGCTACAAGGATGGTGCAGGAGGGAGGGATTCAGATACCTGGATAATTGGAGCTCATTCTGGGGTAGGTGGGACCTCTACAAATGGGATGGTCTATACCTGAACCCGAGGGGTACCAATATCCTGGGGGGGTGGGGGGAGGAGTTTGCTAATGCTCTTCGGGAGGGTTTAAACTAATTCAGCAGGGGGTTGGGAACCTGAATTGTAGCTTCAGTGAACAGGAGGTTGAGAGTAGTTATGTCATGAATAAGGTTTCAAGGTCGCAGGGGTGTACTGGCAGGCAGGAAGGTGGTTTGAAGTGTGTCTACTTCAACGGAATACGGTGGGTGAACTTGCAGCATGGGTTGGTACCTGGGACTTTGATGTTGTGGCCATTTCGGAGACATGGATAGAGCAAGGACAGGAATGGTTGTTGCAGGTTCCGGGGTTTAGATGTTTCAGTAAGATCAGGGAAGGTGGTAAAAGAGGGGGAGGTGTGGCATTGTTAGTCAAGGACAGTATTACAGTGGCAGAAAGGACGTTTGATGAGGACTCGTCTACTTGAGGTAGTATGGGCTGAGGTTAGAAACAGGAAAGGAGAGGTCACCCTGTTGAGAGTTTTCTACAGGCCTCCGAAAAGTTCCAGAGATGTAGAGGAAAGGATTGCAAAGATGATTCTGGATAGCAGCAAAAGTAACAGGGTAGTTGTTATGGGGGACTTTAAATTTCCAAATATTGACTGGAAACGCTATAGTTCGAGTACTTTAGATGGGTCAGTTTTTGTCCATTGTGTGCAGGAGGATTTCCTGACAGTGTGTAGATAGGCCAACAAGAGGCGAGGCAACATTGGATTTGGTACTGGGTAATGAACCAGGCCAGGTGTTAGAATTGGAGATAGGTGAGCACTCCGGTGATAGTGACCACAATTCGGTTACGTTTGCCTTAGTGATGGAAAGGGATAGGTATATATTGCAGGGCAAGAGTTAGAGCTGGGGGAAAGGCAATTATGAGGCGATTAGGCAAGATTTAGGATGCACAGGATGGGGAAGGAAACTGCAAGAGCTGGGCACAATTGAAATGTGGAGCTTGTTCAAGGATCAGCTACTGCGTGTCCTTGATAAATATGTACCTGTCAGGCAGGGAGGAAGTGGTCGATCGAGGGAACCGTGGTTTACAAAAGAAGTGGAATCTCTTGTCAAGGGGAAAAAGGAGGCTTATGTAAAGATGAGGCGTAAAGGCTCAGTTAGGGTGCTTGAGAGTTACAAGTTAGCCAGGAAGGACCTAAAGAGAGAGCTCAGAAGAGCCAGGAGGGGACATGAGAAGTCTTTGGCAGGTAGGATCAAGGAAAACCCTAAAGCTTTCTACACGTATGTCAGGAATAAAAGAATGACTAGAGTAAGATTAGGGCCAGTCAAGGACAGTAGTGGGAAGTTGTGCGTGGAGTCCGAAGAGATAGGAGAGACGCTAAATGAACATTTTTCATCAGTATTCACACAGGAAAAAGACAATGTTGTCGAGGAGAATGCTGAGATACAGGCTATTAGACTAGACGGGATTGAGGTTCATAAGGAGGAGGTGTTAGCAATTCTGGAAAGTATGAAAATTGATAAGTCCCCTGGGCCAGATGGGATTTATCCGAGGATTCTCTGGGAAGCTAGGGAGTAGATTGCAGAGCCTTTGGCTTTGATCTTTATGTTGTCATTGTCTACAGGAATAGTGCCAGAAGAGTGGAGGATAGCAAATGTTGTCCCCTTGTTCAAGAAGGGGAGTAGAGACAACCCTGGTAATTATAGACCAGTGAGCCTTCCTTCGGTTGTGGGTAAAGTGTTGGAAAGGATTATAAGAGAGAGGATTTATAATCATCTAGAAAGGAATAATTTGATTAGGGATAGTCAACACAGTTTTGTGAAGGGTAGGTCATGCCTCACAAACCTTATTGAGTCCTTTGAGAAGGTGACCAAACTGGTGGATGAGGGTAAAGCAGTTGATGTGGTGTATATGGATTTCAGTAAAGTGTTTGATAAGGTTCCCCACGGTAGATTATTGCAGAAAATTTGGAGGCGTGGGATTGAGGGTGATTTAGTGGTTTGGATCAGAAATTGGCTAGCTGTCAGAAGACAGAGCGTGGTGGTTGATGGGAAATGTTCATCCTGGAGTTCAGTTACTAGTGGTGTACCGCAAGGATCTGTTTTGGGGCCACTGCTGTTTGTCATTTTTATAAATGACCTGGATGAGGGCGTAGAAGGATGGGTTAGTAAATTTGCGGATGACACTAAAGTCGGAGTTGTGGACAGTGCGGAAGGATGTTGCAGGTTACAGAGGGACATAGATAAGCTGCAGAGCTGGGCTGAGAGGTGGCAAATGGAGTTTAATGTGGAAAAATGTGAGGTGATTCACTTTGGAAGGAGTAACAGGAATACAGAGTACTGGGCTAATGGTAAGATTCTTGGTAGTGGGGATGAGCAGAGAGATCTCAGTGTCCATGTGCATAGATCCCTGAAATTTGCCACCCAGGTTGATAGCGTGTGTTAGGTTTTATTGGTAGAGGGATTGAGTTTCAGAGCCGTGAGGTCATGTTGCAGCTGTACAAAACTCTGGTGCGGCTGCACTTAGAGTATTGCGTACAATTCTGGTTGCCGCATTATAGGAAGGATGTGGAAGCATTGGAAAGGGTGCAGAGGAGGTTTACCAGGATGTTGCCTGGTATGGAGGGAAGGTCTTATGAGGAAAGGCTGAGGGACTTGAGGCTGTTTTCGTTAGAGAGAAGAAGGTTAAGAGGTGACTTAATAGAGACATACAAGATGATCAGAGGATTAGATAGGGTGGACAGTGAGAGCCTTTTTCCTCGGATGGTGACGGCTAGCATGAGGGACGTAGCTTTAAGTTGAGGGGTGATAGATATAGGACAGAAGTCTGAGGTAGGTTCTTTACGCGGAGAGTAGTAAAGGCGTGGAATGCCCTGCTTGCAGCAGTAGTAGACTCGCCAACTTTCAGGGTATTTAAATAGTCATTGGATAAACATATGGATGATAAGGGAATAGTGTAGGTTAGGTGGGCTTCAGATTGGTTTCACAGGTCGGCGCAACATCGAGGGCCGAAGGGCCTGTACTGCACAGTTATGTTCTATGTTCTATTAAGATTACTGCTCAAGTTAACTACAGAATCACTGAAATAAAAGTCAATCTAGAAAGTAGGCTAGAGGAGTAGCTTAAAAAGGGAACAATCCTAGCGTGGATTTAGAAAGGACTGACTTGCCTTTCAAAAGTTCCTTAATGTCTGTGAGAGCATTATGAATGAAATAAAATTCCCAATGATCTAGTTCCTCTTTGTCTACAGAAAGAATTTAAACAAAGTTTTGAAAAATGTGTGATGGTAATCCAGAAGAGATGGAAATTGAGGGTAGAGCATTAAATTGGTTAAGAGAATGGTTCAAAAATATATAAACAAAGGACTTGTAAAATTATCATGTTAGATTGAAGAAATGAGAGTATATGAAATGGAGTGCTACATAGAGGAATCTTTGGAATCCTGTTGATTGAAGTGACCTCTATGTTAAAATCTTGTAAGCTGACCGAAATTTCTGATACCACTGAAATAGAAGGAAAGATTTGAGACTCGACTTTTCTTGGATCACGATTCTCATAAGGTTGTAGCAATGCTTGATGGTAGCCTCCAGTGCTGGCCTCACTATGTTACCTTTGCTTCTCTTTGTTTGTTCGACCTCCCTTGTATTACCCTAGGATTGCAAAACAATGGGGCAGGATTGGTAGCAACACAAACTTTTCATACTATGTCGTGGTGGTTGACAGTGATGATGAGATACCCTGGTCTTTTAACCTGGTATATTGGTGCAATTGCCTTCACTCTCATTTTCAGTCAAGAAAAGTAGTTACCAATATTAATGCTGTAAAGGTGGTAGCAAATATTTATTGCAAGTTAGAGTTTGTGTATACGAATCAGCAAGAAGAACACGTGATTGTCAATTGTTAGCTATACTCAATTGTAACACACAAAATCTTTTAAGACAAATTCTGGACCACCTATCGATCTGCAGTTTATTGAAGCAAGTTTAAATAGATTCACTTTTGAGGATAGCCTTATAACTGAACACTTAAAATCAATGTTTTGAGAAGGGTGCAAGAGGAAAACCACAAATTACAGACCACTTAGCCTAACATGTGGTGCGGAGATTGTTGGAGTCTCCAATAAAGGATGGGGTAACTGAACACCTTAAATTTTCAGTTAACCTACGAGCACCAGTGTCAGTTCATGACAGGTGGGTCATGTCTGTCAAAGCTTATTGAATTTTTTGAAGAGGTGTCTAGGTTGTGGACAGGAGGATGTTCATGGATAGTGTTTATAGGGACTTTCAGAAAGCACTTGACAAAGTCCCACACAAGAGATTATTAACTAAGGTAGAAGCCCGTGGAATTGAGGGCAAATTATTGACATAGCTGGTTGAGTGGTCGGCTACAGAAAGTAGGTGTAATGGGCAGGCACTCAAATTGGCAGGATGTAACAAGTGGTGTCCCACTAGTATCTGTGTTCAGGCCTCAATGTGGCCTCTGCCGCAGTTTTACCCATTCACCTGGTCTATCAATATCCCTTTTTTATGCTATCTTCACTGTCTACAATGCTACCTAACTTTGTGTCAACTACAAATTTGGATATATGACTTTCTCTGCCATTATCCAAATCATTAACGAATAATGTGAGTATGGAATATGAAAGTGTGAGGTTATTCAGTTTGGACCAAATAAGAATAGGTTAGGGCACTTTCTAGATGGTGTCAAACATTTAAAATGCTGCAGACAGATGCAGAAAATGATCACGGTGGCTAATGGAATGTTGGTCTTTATATCTACAGGACTGGGATATAAGGACACAGAAGTTATGCTGCTGCTGCACAAAACCTATTATACCATACTTAGAGTACTGTGAGCAGATCCAGGCACAATATCTTAGGAAGGATATTTGATTTGATTTATTGTAGTTACATGTACCTAAGTACAGTGAAAAGTTTTGTTTACAATCAGTGCAGACAAATCATTAGAAAGCAAGGACATATAGATCATTGGGTGCTTAGGGTGAGGCACACAGGTTACGCTGCACAAGAGATGCATGAAGCAAGGTCAACATTAACATATATTGACTTTGGAGGGAGTACAATGTATGTTTACAATAATGATATCTGTATTTCAAGGGTTATGAGGAGAGATTATATAAATTAGACAATGTAAATTCTGTTTACTCTAGAATTTAGGAGATTAAGGGATGATCTGATTGAAGTCTTCAAAGTAAAGACAGGAAAAAGCAGGGTAGGTAAAGGTCCATTGGTTGGAGATTCTAGAGGACGTAGTCTAAAAATTAGGCCGGACTGTTCAGAATTGGTGTTAGGAAGTACTTCTGCACACAAAGGGTGGTCAAAGTTTGGTGCTGTCTTCCACAAATAGCAGTTGATAGTGTATCAGTAGTTTATTTTAAATTTGTGATAGATTATTTTTTGTTCAGCAAAAACAGGTATGTGGAGTTAGGCATAGATCGACTATGATCTGGCCGAATGGCCTACTTTTGGTTCCTATGTTTCTGTGTTCCTAAAATGCTTCAGAAATGCACAGACTCAGCAACTGAGGAAACAGTCACAATTTTTATTACAACTTTAGATTGTTCTACTTGAAAATGTCTCTACTTCTAACAACTGAACTATATGCTGATCCATCCTCCCTAATACCTTACTGTATCTTTTTGATTTACAATTGTGCAAGCCCAAGTTAGTATGATGTTTTTATTTTTTCTGCTAAGTATATCCTGATTTCTTTTAGTAATGGTGTCTACATAAATATTTTTAACTTGCACCATTTTCTATTTGCGCTGGCAGTGTAGACAGCAAATGCTAGATAACAAACTAAAAAGATAAAAATAAAGTAGATTCCCCACCTCTGCATTATAGAGAATAGTTCAAACATTTGACACCTTTTATTCAAGATATTTGAGTAAGTTAATGTAGCAATAAATTAACAACTGCAGTAAAGACACATGTTAAATGAAATTAACTTTTCAGTGTCAAGTAGGAAAGATCTTGGAGTTGAAACGGCAGTGGAATTATTACATTCAAAAACAAATATCCAGAGTTACCATTGACAGTATCACAGTTATCCACGCACCTGTATTTATGAGGTTTCAAATCAATTTAATTACATTATCTGAATAATTCTTGCAATTGCTTGATAGAACAAGCTTTACCTTGGTTTCATTTGAGTGCACACTTGTAATTGTCATGCTATGCAACGCCGCTATGTTATTCCAACCAATTAATTTCCAGATGTAGATTAAAAGGTAACAGAGTGGTATTTATTTGCAAAGTGAAGTAGAGATAAACTGGACATATAGCCACAGACTATCTGTTAGTGGCTGTTAAACAGACCATTTACTGGATGCTGAAATTGATTTATAATTGAAGAAACCTAAAAGCAAGAATATTTCTGTCAAATATAAAGAGCTCCAGTACCTGCAAATACTGAAAATTTCTAACCAACAGTCTCTTAAGTGAAAAGGTCATTGAAAAACTTCTTGAAGCTGTTTAACAATTTCTATAATTAGTTGAAATTAAATAAGTTAGATAAACCTCTGCTTAGGGAGGCAAATTGCCCAAGTGAGGAGCTAGGTTTGTACCGTTGTTTTGGTTAATAAGACAGCTGCCCTTGAATCTGAATAATTTGGAGGAAAGTAAGGTGGCAGTTGCTGACCCTGGTTCTGAAGCTGAAGATTAGTGGTTTGTGATTTGGTTTTTAATTTCAGAATACATGTCTCACAGGATATCATTTGCAAGGCAGAACAATAAGAAGCAGAAAAAACTAGCATTGGGCATCATGTTAGTTCTGCTTCATAAAGATGATACTCTACAAAATAATTGTTGAATGAACAAGTTGTATCAATAATAGAGAAAATTAGGGTTTGGGAGGCCAAGGAAGAAAGGGAAGGAACTGCTGGTGTATTCTTGGAGGAAATAATTCTACTTTTTTAGACAAATTAATGCAGTTGTACAATTTGGCCAAGAGAAATAAAAGTGAGTTAAAGAAGTGGATACAACAGAGCTCATCTATCACTCTTCCCAACCTCCACCACCACCCCAGTAACTTTGGATAAATGCAAAAAAGCAGTATTAAATAGACTTGACTGCAATAATTTGACTTCGTGTTCTCTTGGTTTGAGAAGGGGAAAACTAAAATTCCAGTTCTTGATCTATAGTCAGTAACATCTGAAAAAACCATTAAGTAAATATATACATTTAGGGATGATCTTGGTAATAATCAATTCTACAGTCAGTGATGTTGGCGATTATGGAAACATAGGAGTAGGAGTAGTCCATTCGGTCCTTCGAGCCTGCTTCACCATTCTTGATAATTATGGCTGAAGATCCGATTCAGTAGCCAACAAAGCCTTTGATCCTTTTAGTCCTAAATGCTACGTCTAACTGCTTCTTAAAGTCATGAAGTGTTTTGGACTCGACTGCTTTCTGTGCTGGTGAATTTCACAGATTCACCACACTCTGGGTGAGGAAACGTCTCCTCATCGCAGTTCTACACAGTTTACCCCATACCCTTAAGAGTGTGATTATGGCAAGATACCAGCAGAGGGGCACCATTGGCCATTGAGTAATTTACATAAATGGCAACCTTCACAAGACATCACAAGAAAAAAAGTTGACAAGTATATGCATATCAGGACAAATTTCTGATGTAGTCAATCAGTTTTATGTAAAACAATATTGCTTTCATGTGACTCATTAACCGTAATTCCAAATACATCATTAGCATCCAAAAGCAACGCACTCTCTGTAGGCCATAGATTGGATCAATAGGTAACATGCAGAAGTGACAACGATCTTTTACCTACTCCCTTCTCATCATCCAAGGTCTAGTGAAAATGATTTTTTGACTGTTTTCAATTTCTGACATTATATTTGATGCTCGTGATCATTTACTCAACACTGGGGAGCCCAAACAATGTCTGGGCAACCTCTTTACAAAATACCTCAATCCGCAAGCCTTTAACCTGGCTTCCAGTCACTCATTTTAATTCTCCCTTTTGCTCCCACTTTCACATTGCAGTGTTCCAGTAAAGTTTGCAAGCCTGAGGTATGATGCCTTACCTTTCACCAGGGTACTTTGCAGCCTTCTGGACTTAACTTTCTATTCAAAAATTTTGCATAATAACATTCTCCGATTTCGCTGTGTTTTTTTTTGTTTGCTGGGTTGACTTTCGTCCATTTATTTCTCTCTTTATTTCCATTACTTTGTTTTCAAACAGCAGATATTCAGCATCAGCCCAATCATAGCACCTTTAGACACATCTTTTTCCTACAGGTTGCAACTTGATTTGCCTTGGACCATGAAACATATTGTAATTTAATTTCCTGCCCTCCATCCTGTTACATCCTATCTTTAGTCTTTTACCACTTCCACTTGTTGAAAACCTATTTCTCCTCCTAGTTATGATGAAAGGACACCAATTTGAAATGCTAACTCTCTTTCTCTTTTCAAATATGCTGCCAGACTGTTCAATGTATGATAATCTTAAAGGCACATAATGAATATTGAAGTGGATCTTCCGAAAAGACTTGCAGAGCACCACCTGTTTGACTCTGGCATCTGAAAGTTATTTCCAGCCTATTGGTGGTTTCAGTTTTAGGCGGTGTTAGGAAATGTGTCTTGTTGCAATGCTTTTCTTCAGTATTCCAATTTAGAAGATATAATTAGCTGTACTTTCAGACTGGTCTGTAAAGAAACATAATCAGGATTTGAAAAATATGTGGTGCAGTCTTTTATTTATTGATTGAGTAACTAAGGAGAAACAGCAAGGACACAGTACAGCACACCACAAATCATATTTTTTCTTTCTGTTTCTTTGAGAGTTGCAGTTGTAATAAGACCAGCGTTGCTTGTCCCTCCTTAATTGCTCTAGACAAGATATTGCTGTGCTGCCTTCTTGAACCACTGCTTTAGGTGTAGGCATAGTGTTGTTTGGGAAGGATTTCCAAGATTCTGATCCAGTGATGAAGGAACCACAATATATTTCCAAGACAGGATGGAATGTGACTTGAAGGTAAATTTGCAGGAGTTGTGGCTACCCATGTGGCTAACGCTCTTATTCTTCCGGTGACAGGGGTTGTCGATTTATAAGGTTCTGTTGAAGTAACCTTGGCAGAGTGCTGCAGTGAATCTTTAAACGGTGAACGCTGCAACCATGGTATGGCCATGGTCATGGAATAAATGAGTAGTTCACTACAATAAACAGTCAAGTCGGATGCTTTGTTTAAGGTGATATGGAGCTTTTTTGAGTGTTTCTAAAAAGACTGTAATGGGTTCGCTTCTGCAAACAATGCCATGGGCATTTGTGTCATTATCAGCTAATGATATGAGATTTCAGAGAATCCAAAGCCAATATTGAAGATTTCCAGAGAAACATTATTCAGCTTGTTAACCATTCTAATTGAAGAAAAAGTATCAGTGGTTGCTAGAAATCTGAAAGAAACACAGCATACTGGAGAAACTGAGTCATCGTCTGGAGAGAGAAACGGAGTTAGTGTTTCGAGTCCAGCATGACTGTTCTTCACAATTGAAAGATGTTGGAAGGTGTTTTTTCTTAATACTTTGGACTGAGGCAGAAGAGGAGCGAAGACGCAGATGGTGGACAAGCTCAGTACCTCAGTGCAGGGTTTGTTGATGGTGCTGAAAGAGACTAAGATGTAAAATGCATGTGAATTAAGATGTGAAAGGGAGAGAGCGAGCCCTCTCAATAAAGAGCAAAGAAAACAAGACCAAGCTGGTCAGGCAGGAGTGTGGGGGAAGTGGGTGCCGGTGGTGCAGAAGAGAATCTAAAAAAAAGACAAAGTGGTCAGTTTCTGAAGTTGTGGATTTGTTGTTGAGACCTTAAGGTTGTAAAGAGCCTAAGCAAAAAATGGAATGTTGTTTCTCAAGCTAGCCTATGTTTCTTGGAACATTGGAGCAAACTCAGGACAGAAATGTTAGTATAAGGGCAAGGTGGTATCTGAGACGTTGTCTGTAAGATATGATTCTGAGAGTATAACTCTTCCAGGCTGCTGATTCACTAGTCTGAGAGATAGCAGTCTCAATGTTGGCCAAGCCCCAGAGGTTGATAAGGAGGACTTTGAAGTGTCGACAAAACTGTATTCGCCATTGTCATTTCGCGTGAGTCAATGCTAGTTTGTCCATTCATCTGAACGTTTGTGCAATTGTCAGCAAATGTTGCCACCCTGAACCTTGGAAGTTTGTTGAAGCAGCTGAAAATGGTTGGACGCAGGGTACTATCCTGAGTATGACTATACCCACCAGCCCTCTCAATCTGGTGAAAGTCACAAAATGTTATTGTGGAGGTCTTACCATGGTCAGCTGGACTACATGTGTAGCTGTCATGACCAATGCCTTAGTCAGTGTATGGTGGTATGATCAGTTATGCCTTATTAGAATTTCTCATCTTTGTTGAGTGGCGTTCAACTAAGTAGTTTGCCAGGCATTTGAGAGGGTACTTGAGCACCAACTGTATTTCAAAGCTGAAATCGCATATACGTTAGGTTGAAAATAGCAGATATACTTTCCTACGAACAAAAGTGAACCACATGAACATTTAAAACAATATGATATTTTCATGATCATAATGACTGATGCTAACTCTTTTTATTCCCAAGGTTTTTAATTGACTTTAAATTCCATAGCGGCCATGGTGGAAGTTCAACTCCACACCAAATCACTTGACTGCACCTTATTTCTGGCCAACATAACTACTGTGTTACTGTACAGTTAGAATGGGACATTAGAACATATGGAAGCAGACCATTCATTCCAACCGGTCTGAGCTGGTGTTTATATTTTACATAAGCCTCTTCCAATCTTATTTTAGCATAATGTTCTACTGTTTTCTTCCTTATATACCTTGATTTCCCCTAACTTAATCTTTTTAAGTTAATCAGAGAAAGTAAAAGTACTTAAGAAATGTGACCTAGATTTTTCAATAACAGTACTGATGGCAATCAATTCATTTCAAATCGGTTGTGATCAATGTTACAAGTGGAACATCTATGCTACATTAGTTCTTTAGGCTGCAGACATATTTTCCAGGTGAAGCAGGAGTTGATTTGATCTAGTCTACTGCATTCGCTGTTTATGATGTGGTGTTCTCCACATCTGGGAGACAAAATGCAGACTGAGTGACCACTTTGCAGAACACCTCCATTCTGTTACAACCCTGAGCAGTCATGGGCTGCTTTCAGAGCAGCCAAACCACTTTCACCTGCATATGATCCCCAGTATCTGCTATTCTTTCTCTTTGGCACACTATCATTCATCTCTTTCTTTGCCAAGCTGTTGTTCTGTTTCTTTGGGCGCTCTCTCCACTTATCCACTCTCTCACCTCCTTTCCACCCTGTCATCTCCCACACACACTCACCCCCTTACATGTACTCACATGCCTCCTTTCTTGAACATATATGCCACCTTGCTGCAATCAGTTCTGAAGAAGGGCCGCTGGACTCAAAAAATTAACTCTGCTTTATTTCCACAAATGCTTCCAGAACTCCTGAGTTCCTGCAGCAATTTCTGTTTTTAAGTTAATTATTCAGTTTTTTTTTGAAAGAGGTTATGATGTCATTCAAAAAGTATAAGGTGAACCAATGAATCATGTAAGAATTTAAGAAAATTAACCATTGACCCACAATTCCTGCATCTTGAATAATATCTTCTATTTGAAGAAGTTAATTTAGTTTTGTAGAAAAACCAAATAACACAAATAATATTCTGCATCTTAGGAAACATTGCTCCTTTGGATATTCTCTTTGAAATTTGTGATCTTACATTGCTAATGATTTCTAGAGCACTGGGTGGAATTGTTTCCTTGATTAATGAACCCAAAGCTGAATAACATAATTTGGCAAAACAGCCTTATGACTGTCCCTGTGTCACCGATTCATGTTTCAAGAACCAGTGGAATTGATGGTTAGGGCTGTGATTATTTTTTCTGTTGACGCCAAGGATATAGTTATTGGAGGTTGACTGTGAATAGATTATAGCTCCGGGCAGTTATCAATAGCTATGTTTTTGTCCAATCCATATCTATGATAAAGTTGTCAATTACTCAGTGTCAGAAAATTAAAGTCAGTTCCTACTTACTTTTACATCTCGATTTATCGCTGAGAGAGCAAACAGTAGCCTTTAGCATTTCTGTATCTTGACATCTTCCTTTGTACATCATCTGCACCTATTTTTAAACCAAGTGAAAGCAAGCCAAGTGCAGTATTTTCCTTAATGCAGACTTCTTTTATGCTTCAATTTGTATGCCTTGATCTCTTAACAATGTTAGAAATTAGACCTTAACCGGAAGGTATGGTATGAATTAAAGTTGTATCTTAAAGTCGAGCTAAGAAATAATGCGTCTTCACTTACGTTTGAGTGTTTTTCTTTGTATTTTAAGAAATCTTTCACAGATTGTGGGCATCACTAACCAGGTCAACACTTATTGCTGATCACTATTTGCCCTTGAGAAAGTGGCAATGAGCTACCACTTTGAATTGTTGCAATGTGCATAATGTAGGTACATTTATTGTTCAGAGGAAGTTTCAGCATTTTGACCCAGTGACAGTGAAGGAAAAGTCATATAGTTCCAGGTCAGAAGGAAGCTTGCATATGGTGGTGTTTGTATATCTGCTGCTGTTGTCTTTCTAGGTGGTAGAGATCAAGGATATTGACTTTACTGCACTGAATTACCAAGGATATGGAGGAATCGCAGCCGTATGGAACTAGTTGGATTACTAATGAGACAGTACACATTGGGTTATTCTGCCTCAATCTGTTTTCTATAATTCCTTGATCAAATCCTCTAGATACTGGTTCATTGCACTACAGCCTTTGCGAAATAAATTGAGTTTTGGTTAAGTGAAACAACTGAGGTTATAAACTTAGGATGAAATAATATTTAGTCAGCTTCAGTAAATCATAGTTTTCTTTAACACTTCACATTTTCTCTTGCAGCTAATGTTTATTGGCATTTGTATCACAAGGATGATTCTTGTACAATTTGAATTACCAAATTGAAATAATATCTCCACAAGGTTGCCTTTGCATGTCTCCTGGTAGCTATCCAAAGGCAAGATTGGAGAGCAACAAGTTTAAAATAACTGATTACGAAGAAAGTTTGAAAATAGGTTGAAAGCTGATGATGGGAAGTATTTGCAAAAGGGAGAGTCTTAATGATATATTGTTAAAATGGACTTCCAATGATTTTATTTGATACCAGTATTATAAGTACTCCTCAAAAGGAAGTTAATCCATTGGACATGTTTGCTGTAGCTAGCCACAGTGATATTCAGAGCAAAATTGTTATAAGCATGCTTAATTAATCCATCCTTTGGCAGATAGTTAAATGCAAGTCAAATGTCATAATGCCTTGAGGCTTGCACCTGACTATCATTAGCTCAAATAACATACAAAAGAATTTAGTTTTTCAAGTATTTCAGGCTAGCACAGACAAGATTAGGTTTCTGGATTTGTCTATTCTTTCAAACTCACTTTAGAGAGGGGGGGGTTAATCAATTTATGCTGTTATTGTGTATTTCTCTAATTCAAATTGGCATTGCTCAACAGCTGGAAGTCGGTTAGGCACAGCCATGTGCAAAGTTATAATTGAAAAATTGGGAATATACTGAATGATATAAGAATTGCAAAAGGGTGCTGGAAATCTGAAATTAGTGTATGTTGAACAGACAAAGTAGGTTATAAAAAGTGCTGGAGAAACTCAACCGGTGTGGTAGCATCTCTAGAGAGAGAAACACAGTTAACATTTCAATCCAGTATGATGACTCTGTTCAGAACAGTTCTGTTAGGAAAGGAGTTACCGGATATGGACCCAACATAAATTGAAGGAACAGAAATATAGTTCCAAGTCCGGATGTTTATGACTTGGAGGTGAACGTGCAGGTGGTGTTTCTGCGCATGTGCTACCCTTGTCTGTGTAGGAGGTATACTTTGCAGGTTTGAAAGCTACTATCTAAGGAGCATGGGTTCATTGGTTTAGTTTATCTTGTACATCATACTTACTGGTGCCACTGTGCATCAGTGATGGAGATGGGACCAGTTAAGAGTGTTAATTTGCCCTTGGTTGCCTGGAGAATATTCCGTCACACTTCTGTCTTGTGCACTGCAGCGGTAGGAAGACAGTGGGGCAACAGAAGGTGGTTAGACATCGCAGGATTCCTAGTTTCTAACCTGTTGTTGTATAGCCACATTGTTTATATGGCTGGTTCAGTTCATTTTCTGGTCAATGGTAACCCTTCCCTGAACGTTGATAGTGGGGTTCAGCAATGGCAAGGAGAGATGGTTGCCTTCTCACTTGTTGGAGATGGCTGTTATTTGCATTATCTACATGCAAACGTGTCTGCCACTTCTAAGCCCAAGCCTAGATGTTATCAGGATGTTTTACTACACACAAACATGGACTGCTTCAGTTTCTGAGGAATTGTGTTGAACATTATACAATCAGCAGTAAACATCCTCCCTTCTGACCTTATGATGGACAAAGGTCATTGATGAAGGGGCTGAACCATGACTGTGCCTCGGCCACTACTCTGAAAAACTTATAAAGTGATATCCTAAATGATTGATCTCCAACAGCCCCAATCATCATCCTTTATGCCAGGAATAAATGCAATCAATGGAAGAGTTTTCTCATAATTTCTGTTGACTCCAGTTTTGCTCAGGCCTGTTGATACCATTGTCAGATGTTCTTCTGATGTCAAGGACTATCATTCTGATATCACCTCAAATTCAGTTTTTTTATACATGTTTGTACCCAAAGTACAGTGGCTATGACAACACGTCAGAGGCTAAAAATTCTGTGGCTAGTAACTCACCACCTAACTCCCTGTCTCTGTTGCAAAGGTCAGGAATGAAATGAAATACTCAAACTTGCATGGATGTATATAGCTCCAGAAATACTGAAGAAGCTCAACACCATACAGGACAAAACAGCCCACTTGATCAGCGTCCCACTTAAACATCTGCCATATACTGCAAGTTGTTGCTTTTCTTTCTTTGACAGCATCTTTCAATCATGCAGCTTCTGGAAGAAAGGCAGCAGATTGGTTGGCATACTGTACCAAGTCTGACAGAAAAATATATTGCAGTTTCTTCAGCGTTGGTGTGTTAAATCCTTCCTAACAGCAGTGATGAACCTACATCACATAGATTGTGGCAGGTCAAGAAGGTGGCTCATTTCCATCTTCTGAAAGAGAAATTAGCCATGGACAATAAATGGTGATCATGCCCATATGTTACAATCAAGGTCAATACCTCGCCGTGATTTTCACGCAGCTGCCACTTATCAGCTTTTGAACAAAGATATTTCTATTAGGTTGTCAACCAACCACTTTGGCCCAGAAAAAGGACAAATTAAGCAGCACAGCCTTATTTTTAAGGTAGTAAATTGTTAGACAGTTTCATATTTAATTCTTGAAATCGTTGACTTATTTTCCTCAATTCAGTTTTTCTTGTATCAGACATGCGCCTTAAAAATTTTATAATTTTCCGACATTCTTCTGTTTCATTCTTAAATTTAATTGATTTTTTTAAGAAAACGGTTAGTCCTGTTGTTCACCAAAGTCCCAGATGCCCCATTGCCCTCTTGTGGCACTTACAGCAACATACAGGGCAAAAGATTTTTCTAGCTGAAGGTCATGATAAACAATATCTGAGTGCACCTCAAGATGCAAAATAACATATGTATATATTTATTTTCTATGTATTTTACTTGTATTTGAGGCAAAATTGTCAGAATTGATTTAACTGTATTAATAGCTAGATTAAAGGCATTCATCTAGTCCCTTCAAATTGTTCCATCACAAATTCTGCCTTGTTTTCAACTTATTCTAGAAGGCATCACTGGTTGTAAATAGGCAAGCAATTTACTTGTGGGAATATTTTGAGGAAGTACACGGGTTTGTTTTAATGAGCATGAGAAGAAATGTACAATTATGCACTGATTATTTTCTTAAAACCACAGTGTTACAGCTAAGACTTGTATACACACCCAGTCAGCAAGCATATTTTAAATGTGGGAATAACTAGATAGTTGTTTAAGAATCACCTTGTTAAATTCACCTCTGAAATACATAGTCACAACTTCCACAGGCATAATTTACTTGGAAATAAATACCTGTTACTTGCACCTTGGACTTCAAAGGTAAAGTTTCAGATTTTCAGCAAAACATATCCACTTTTCAGGCTATTCATTAGGGAATAATGATATATTTGCAATTGTAACTCAGCTGCAAAGGCTCAGTGCCAACAAGACTTGCAAATTTTGCAAGGGCAACTCATTTAAATTGGCTTCCAGCATAATTTGGCTCTATACCAAGAGCTTAGCTAATGGGTGCACAAAATCTGGCTAGAAAGTTAAATTTAAAGGGCATTTCACACTTAAAAGGCAGCATATGGAGGCAAATATCATTTCAGGTTTTCTAAAGTTCAAAGTGTAAAATACTTGTTGGTCTTTGCCAAGTCTGATAGGGTGAGAGTGGAGAAGTGATACCAGGTTTAAAGGACACCCAATGTAGAGGCACAAACAGCTCCAGAGTATACAGTACCAATATATGATGGTATGATTATTTTACTATTGTGTGGGTAAAGTTACTTGACCTAAAGTGGTCTTTCAGGGCGCCAACTCTGAGAACTTCAGGACATCTGTCCTGCTGGGTTATGGTGGTCACTAGGTGAATTTCTTACAGACAGTACTCTCATACAAGGACTGGTCTAGGTTGTACGTACTTGAGGGCAAGTAAGTACTTCCTTGATAAGGAAACCAAAACCGCCCGCCTTACACCATGTGTTGTTTCACTAATGCCTGCATAATTATAAAAAGTTATGTCTAATTTTGTATTCCAGTTTCTTTCTAACAAAGCAAATATATCATTGGTCTTCCTAATTGCTTGAAGTACTTGCATGGTAACTTTCTGTGATTCATCTACAAGGGTACTCAACAATCACTTAATATAAGCATTTCTCATTCCCACAACACTCTTTCTTGTTTTCCAACCAAAACGTATAAATTAAAATTTCATCATGATTTTTACCATGTGCCTTGTTCTTGACCACTAATACAACCCATGTGCAGCTCCTTCAGGTCCTTTATGCCATGTAATTCCCAACCCAACTTTATATCATCAGCAAACCTGGACTTTCCTCACTCAAGTCATTAATAAAAATTCTAAATAACTGAGGCTTAAGTATTGATTCGTTACAACCTGTCAACCCAAAGAGGTTCTGTTTACTCCAATGATAGAGTCAGAAAGGCACGCAGCACGAAAACAGACCCTTTGGTCCAATCAGTCCATACCGAAGATAATCCCAAACTAAACTAGTCTCACCTGCCTGTTTCTCTGTTTCCTGCCTATTAAACAATCTGCAATCCATGATCTTGTATCGCCACAATCCCAGAGATTCAAATTTTGTTTAATAACTTCTTATTTAATAACTTCATCAAAAACATTGCAACTTCTGGGTTCCTTTAGCCGTCTTACTATTTAGATTCTCAAATGTTGTAATAGTGTAGTCAAGCACAATTTCCAATTAACAAATCAAGATTGACTCTACTTGATCATATTGCAATTTCCTAAGTGCCTTGTTACCATGAACCCAATGATAGATTCTAGCATTTTACATGCTGCTGATGTGAAGTATTTTGCCTGCCATTTTTTCTCTGTTACAGTGATGACGCCACATCAAAATGTACCTAATTGGCTGTGAAGTGCTTTATGTGTTTTCGATGTCACAAAAAGCACTGTGAAGAATGTAAGTTCATTCTTTCCTTGCCTATCCAGTCAAATGTTGGACAGCTGAGAGATTAGGGTGGGTTACTGAATGTTAAGTGCTAACTTTATTCTTTCACTTTATTAGTAGCTACCTTAAACTCCATGATACACAAATATGAACCTAAGTCATTAGAAAGCAAAGTTAAATAATTCGCAATCTGTATGTTCTCTGCTAAATATGTAAATGAATAGGTATCTCAAAGGTTTTTTAAAGTTCAAAATTATCAAGCATTGTTTATATGTATCAGATCAGTCTGTGGATTGAAAATGATTTATTGTATGTAATACATTAGGATTTAAGAGACACTACTTTTAGAAGTAGGAATATTGCTAACTGCACTTAGTGTTTTCAAAACTCATAAACAATTGATCCTTTTAAGGTAAAAGGAAACTTAGCAGATTTTGAAAGTGTCATCTTACATGTTTTAACTTAAAAACAAAATACTCTGGATACTGAAGATCTGAAGAAAATCTCAAAAGTGCTGTTTGATTCTAAGAGTCATTGCACTCAATATTAACTCTGTTTCTATCACCACAGATGCTGCCAGACCTGCTGAGTTTCTGCAGCACTTTCTGTATTTATTTTAAGTTGATTTTATCTCATGCACGTAATGGCACTGATGATCTCAGGGTCTTTTTTGGGAAGTAAAACATCCTGTTATTGTAGCTTCTGTAATAAATGTTGTCATGTGGAACATATAACCACTTGTCAGTTCGAAATAGCTGGCGACAGAATTCTATATATCTATTTCATTTGCTTGCGTTGTCAGTAACTATGCAAGACAGTTCAAATATAAATAAACATGTTGTCATCCAGAATATTTCCTACATGTTAGCAAATATCTTTTATGCAGCTTTTTAAAAAATCTGACCACTTGATACTATAACTGAATTAAAATGTCTCTGAAAAAGAAATCATCCAGTTTCTTTTTAAGGTGACAGAACATTACTTTTTACCCATTGTTGTTTGAAGTGTTTTCTTTCCCAGTCAACAATAAAGGCTTATTCAGATAGACTAAAGTCACTGGGCAGTGCAAAATTTAATTGTTGCCGAGGAAAGAAACGTGCTGTTGAACTTTTTTATCTTGACTCTTCGGGGGAAAAATGTAAGAATACCAAATTTCAAAGGAAGTGACAATTTATACAGCATGAGAAATTACTGCTAATTGGTTGGTAAGTGGGTTCTGACTGGTTGAGGCCTTGCCATGGAGAATGCACCAAGGCAAGTTAACTTGAAAAATTTTGTTTCAATTCAGAAAGCCCAATTGACTCCGGTTGAGGCATTACCATGGGGAAAGGACTAAGGAACAGTTGTCCCCCCTACATCTGCTTAATGGAAAAGCGTTTAAGAATGATTACAGATGGAAAATTGAAATATTGGCTAATTTTTTTCTAGGCTTATAGTTAAGTCCTAAACTAAACAAAAAGCCTGAAGCTTCTTTTCAGGTTTGGGTCTTGAATGGTAACTTGTATTGCAGTTTGTTTGATTTTTTTTTTTGTTTTGGAAGTGCATGCCATCTCTGCTATGTGCACAGAGAAGAAAAGCTATCTGATTATGGATGAATTTTTTTAGCAGCCCAATCCTGTCGTGGACTGCAACAATTTAAAACTGATATATTTTGTAGAAGCTCTGTGCCATCCAGACTGACCATCTTTCTTAAAAAAAACTTTGAAGTGACTGTGCATGCTGATTCTGAATAATTTTGACCTCCCCAAAATAGTGGACATGGGAAACTGAGATAACAAGACGTAGAGCTGGATGAACACAGCAGGCCAAGCAGTATCAGAGGAGCAGGAAGGCTGACGCTTCGGGCCTAGACCCTTCTTCAGAAA
>JAHRHZ010000248.1:54362755-54407874 GCA_024137785.1 Ginglymostoma cirratum | reverse complement strand
AGTGGCCAGTCTATCCCCAGAAATGGAAACAGAAATGTTGAGGAAGGGAAGGAAGGAGTCAGAGATAGACCAGGTGAAAGTGAGGGCAGGGTGGAAATTGAAGGTGAAATTGATGAAGTTTTCCAATTCCGGACAAGAGAGGGAAGCAGCACTAATGATATCATCAATATTTTTTGGAGAAAGAGTTGTGGGTGGGGCCTGGAATAGGACTGGAAAAAGGAATGTTCCATGTACCCCATGAAGGGACAGGTATAACTCGGGCCCATGCAGGTTCCCATGGCCACCCCTCTTACTTGAAGAAAATGAGAGGAGTTAAAAGAGAAGTTGTTGAGGGTGAGGACAAGCTCAGCCAAGCGGAGGAGGGTGGTGGTGGGTGGGGATGGTTCAGGTCTTTACTCCAGGAAGAAGCTGAGATCCCTAAGACCCTCCTCGTGGGGAATGGACGTGTAAAGGGATTGCATGTCCATGGTAAAGAGGAGGCAGTTGGAACCTGCAAACTGGAAGTTTTGAAACCGACATAAGGCGTCAGAGGAATCATGGATGTACGTGGGCAGGGATTGGACCAGGGGAGAGAAGACTGAGTCAAGGTAGGAAGAGATGAGTTCTGTGGGGCAGGAGCAGGCTGAAACAATGGGTCTGCCCGGATGGTCCTGTTTGTAGATTTTTGGGAGGAGGTAGAAATGAGCTGTGCGGGTCTGGGGAAGTATCAGCTTGGAGGCAGAGTGGGGGAGATCACCAGATGAAATGAGATCAGTTACTGTAGTAGATACAATGGCCTGATGTGTCATGGTGGGGTCATGGTCCAGGGGAAGGTAGGAGGAGGTACCTGAGAGCTGGCGCTCAGCCTCTGCAATGTAGAGGTCAGTATATCAGACTAAAACAGCACCACCCTTATCAGCAGGCTTAATAACAAAGTCAGTTAGATCTGAGTGCACGGAGTGCAGTCAGTTCGGAGGGAGAAAGGTTGGATTTGGTGAGGGGGCAGAGAAGTTGAGGTGACTAATATCATGTCGACCATTCTCAATGAACAGATCGAGTGCAGGTAAAAGGCCAGAGGGAGGGGTCCAGCTGGAGGTAGAGTGTTGGAACAGGGCAAATGGGTCAGTGGGATGGGGACTCGCCTGTTGTCCAAAGAAATAGGCACGGAGGCGAAGATGGCAGAAGAAGAGTTCGGCGTCATGTCGTGCCCGAAATTTGTTACGGTGGGGATACGGAGGAATAAAGCTGAGGCCTTTGCTGAGTACAGAACGTTCAGCATCGGAGGGCAGAAAGTTAGGAGGGATGGGGAATACCTGAAAGGAGATAAGGAGGTTTGGGGAAGGGATGGTGTCAGAGGGCCATGGGTATCTTTGAGTTGTTGCATCTTATGGGTCTTGATGCCTGAAAGGAAAAGAAAAAAGTTTCTTGTTAGCACGAAGAATGAGCTGGAGGATGAAGTAGAACTGTGGAGTGGTGCAACCCTGAGTTAGCGTGTTGTGATGCTGTTGGAGAGAAGAGCAGAGTTAATTTTCCAGGTCCAGTTACTCTTCGTAATGATTATTGCTTATCTAGCTATCAAGTAAGCATTTTGAACTAAGAGAAATGTAAATACAGTACTCAATGGCGAAACACGTGTTGCTTTATATAAAATCTACATGAAGGCATGACACCTGAGAAGTAAACTATTTGAATTCAAAGTTTGCAGAATTGGAAGATTACTGACGAAAGAGAAATAAGGAAAGGTAACTGACCTTGAGGATCAGGAATATTTTGTTAAGATGACAGTATTAGTACGAATGACCACCACATAGTCCTTGCAGTGATAAATTCCCATCTTCATAGTGAGTATACCTTCCATTGCATTCTGCGGCAACGCCACTATGTTAGGCAGGATAGAATTCAGTCAGATCTAGCAATTCAAGACTGAACATCCGTGAGGCTTTGTGGACCATCAGCAACAGAAGTATATTCCAATACAATCTGCAACCTGGGATATACCTCACTCTGCCGTTACTATCCAGCCACTGGATCAATCCTTGTTCAATGAAGAGAGTGCAGGAGAGCATACTAAATGCAGCACCAGGCATTCCTAAAAATGAAGCTATGAAGCAGAACTACTTGCATGCCAAACAGCATAGGCAGCAAGTGATAGACAGGGCTAAGTGATACCATACCCAGGGGATCAGACCTAAGCTCTGGACTCCTGTGATATCCATTTGTGAATGGGGTGGACATGTTAACAATTCGCTGGAGGAGGACACTCTACAAGTCCCTTCACCCTTGGTGATGAGGAAGACCAGCACATTGATGCAAAAGATAAGGTGGAGCATTTGCAATGATCTTAGCCAGAAGTGCGAAGTGCATAATCCATCTTGGTCTCCTCCAGAGGTCACCAGCTTCACAGATGCCCATGTTCAACCAATTCGATTCACTCCACAAGATATCATGAAACAGCTAGAGGCACTAGATACTGCAAAGGCAATGGGCTTTGACAGGATCTTGGCAATAGTAATGAAGATTTCTGCTGCGGAACTTACTAAAACCCTTGCCCAAGCTGTTCCAGTACAGCTACAACATTGCTATGTACCCGCAAAGTGGAAAATTGCCTACGTTTGTCATGTACACAAAAAGCAGGACAAGTACAACCCAGTCAATTACTGGTCCCTCAGTCTAATCTCAATCATCAGTAAATTGATAGAAGGGGGTCATCATCAGTGCTATCAAGCAACTTTTTTTTTCAACAATAATTCTGATGTCCACTTTGGATTCCACCAGGGCCACTCAGCTCCTCAAGCAGCATCATAGGAGCAGGAAAACTTGACGTTTCGGGCCTAAACCCTTCATCAGAAATGGGGGAGGGGAAGAGGGTTCTGAAATAAATAGGGAGAGAGGGGGAGGCGGATAGAGGATGGATAGAGGAGAGGATAGGTGGAGAGGAGGCAGACAAGTCGAAGAGGCGGGGATGGAGCCAGTAAAGGTGAGTGTAGGTAGGGGGGTAGGGGGGTAGGGAGGAGATAGGTCAGTCCAGGGAGGACGGACAGGTCAAGGGGGTGGGATGATGTTAGGAGATGGGGGTGTGGCTTGATTTGAACCCTCTTCCCCTCCCCCATTTCTGATGAAGGGTTTAGGCCCGAAACGTCAAGTTTTCCTGCTCCTATGATGCTGCTTGACCTGCTGTGTTCATCCAGCCCCATGCTTGTTATCTCGGATTCTCCAGCATCTGCAGTACCTTTTATCTCTCCCCCACTCAGCTCCTGACTGATTTATTGTATCCTTTACTGAAGTAGAGTGAAAGGATTTGTTTATGAGCAATGCAGGCAGATCATAGTAAGCAAGGATGTACAGATCGAAAAGACAAAGACTTAGACAGAGGCTCACAGGTTACATTGCACAGGGCGTACACTGAGCGAGATCAATGTTAGCCAGATTGAAAGTATTTGAATCTAGAATCCATTCATCGGTCTAACAATTGCCAGGAAGTTCCTGAACCAGCTGGTATGTGTCCAGTTCTTCTGTATCTTCTACGACCTTTTCTGTCGAGCAGGAAATCATTACTAGAGGGGCGATGGGTCATTGGCGGTTTTTCCACGGCAGCGAGCCATGTAAATGGAGTTTATGGCTGGAAGGTTGGCTTCCATGATGGTTTGGGCTGTGCACAACACCTTCTGTAGTTTCTTACAGACCTGGGCAGAGCAGTCGCCATACCAGGCTGTTATGCACCTGGGCAGTATGCTTTCAGTTGTGCGTGTGTAGAAGTTGGTGAGGATCCTTATGGACATGCCAAATCTCCTGAGCCGCCTGATGAAGAAGAGGCATTGTTGTGCCTTCTTGACCATTGCATCGACGTGGAAGTCCAGGACATGTTGTCTCTTATCATCATACCAAGGAACTTGTTGCCCTCCACCTTCTCAACCTTGGTTCCATTGATGTAGAGGGGGTGGTGTTCTCCTCCTTTCTTTCTGAAGTCAATGATCAGTTCTTTCGTTTCTCCGACATTGAGAGAGTGGTTGTTCTCATTGCACCATGCCACCAAGTCCTCGATCGGCCTTCTGTATATTGACTCGTCGTTGTTAGATATCCATCCTACTATGATGGTATCATCACCAAACTTGTCGATGGCATTTATTCAGAATTTGACAACACAGTTGTGGGTGTACAGGGAGTACAGTGGAGGCTGAGGATGCATCCTTGGGAGGGTTTTGTGGGGGTGGGGGGCTCCAATGTTGAGTGTTATTGTGGAGGAGGTGCTGTTATCTATCTTCACAGATTGCGGTCTGTGGCTCAGAAAGCTGAGGAGCCATTTGCAGAGGGTGGAGCCGAGACCAAGTTCACAAAGTTTTGCGATCAGTCTGGAGGGGATAATGGTGTTGAAGGCAGAGTTGTAGTCAATGAGCAGGAGTCTGACATAGGTGTCCTTGTTGTCCACATGTTCCAAGGATGAGTGCAGGGCTAGGGATATGGCATCCACTGTGGACCTGTTACATTGGTAGGCAAATTACAGGGGATCAAGGCAGGCTGGGAGACAAGTTGATGTGGGCCATGACCAGCCTGTCTCAGCACTTCATGATTGTTGAGGTCACAGCCACTGGGCAGTAGTCCTTAAGGCACATCATAATACCCTTAGTTCAAACATGAACAAAAGACCTGAATTCCAGAGAGAAGTTAGAGTGACATTCTTTGACTTCAGTGCCACATTTGGCTTGGTTTGGCATCAAGGAGCCCTAGCAAATATGGAGTCGATAGGAGTTGGGGTCAAACTCCCTGCTGGTTAGTCATATTTTGTCAAAACAAAATGATTGCGGTTGTTCGCAGTCAGTCATTTCAGCCCCAGGACAACTCCACTGAAGTTCTTCAGGGTAATGTCTTAACCCCAACCATCTTCAACTGCTTCATCAATGACCTATTCATTGTAAGGTCAGAAACTGGAGTGTTTGCTGACAATTGTACAACCTTCAGCATCATTCATGAGTCCTCAGATACTGAAACAGCTCAAATGCACATGTCCTGGACAATATCCAGGTTTGGTCAGTCAAGTGGCAATTAACGTAAGTGCCAGGCAGTGACCATCTCCCACGAGAGAGAATCTAACCATCTCCCTTTAATAGTTAGTGGCACCACCATCTCTAATTCCCCATTGTCAACATTCTGGGGGTTACATAGACTCGCACAGTTCAGTTTCTGGTCAAAGTGCTTTGAGCAGGTAAGAGGCTAAAATGACTGCTAAGATGCTAAGTCGTCACCTGACTCTCCAAAACCTGCCTCACCATCTACAAAGCACAAGTCGGGAGTGTCATAGAACACTTGTCTGGATGAACGCAGCTCCAACAACACTCCCAAAGCTTGACACAATCGATGACAACGCAGCCTGCTTGATTAGCATCACATCCACAGACATTCACTCTCTCCATTACTGATGCTCAGCATTTCGTACCATCCACAAGATGCACTGCAGAAACTAACCAAGGCTTCTTAGACAGAACCTTCTTCCAAACCCACTACCACTACCATCTAGAAAGACCAGGGTAACAGATACATGGGAAAGCCACCACTTGCAAGTTTCCCTCCAAGCCACTCCCCATCATGACTTGGAAATATATTACCAGTCTTCACTGTCACCGGGTCAAAATCCTGGAACTCCCTCTCCAGGGGCATTGTGGATCTACCTACATGACACAAACTGCAGTGTTTCAAGAAGACAACTCACCATTACCTTCTCAAGGGCATCTAGGGATGGGAAATAAAAACTGGCCCTACTTGTGATACCCACATTCCATGAATGAATTATATTGAAAAATAATTTTGAATATGGATATCTTTGTAAGATGTAGATGGAAAAATTGCATTTTAGGTAAGGGATGACATAAATGTTATTTAAAGTGCTTGGGTAATGGTGCAAATAATATGAATAGAAATGAAGGTCGACAGACTAATAACTCATAGATGCTGTTGACTGGTAACTCAACATGAATAGTCAGTGAGTTGTTTAGGCAAATTTTAAAAAGGATGTTAGGAATCATACTGCAAAAATAAAGAACTGTTCAGTCGTAAATGAGCAAGTAGAGGTATTTCAGTCATAACAGACAACAATTCAGGATAATAACAAATGAATGTCATGGAAATATCAAAGAGGCTGATTGGTAGACAGATTAAAGATATATAGAGTTACGACACTGTTATGATTTCCGTTATGACTCTTTAGTTGGCTTGTCAGCGCGTAGCTAGTCTATAAGTGTGTGGCTGAGCAGTATGACTGGAAGCATGTCAGTTTATCACAGTTCAGGAGTGGTTTCTGCTGGGTCTTGGCTAGAGTAATTCCAGCTAATTCCACTAGCCTGTTTTGGTCCCATATCATTATCTGCACCAAACATCTATCTAGACGTTTCTCTTAAAGGATGCACTGGATCACACTCCAGTGGTTTCCTGTCTAAAGGAATGCTTTATAACCTACTCTTAATATTTATATGACATCTGTAATGTAGAGAAAAAATCTCAAAACATTTCTCAGGCATTTAAAAAAAAATAGATACAAGGCCAAACTGTACAGTATTAGGAACATAACATAAACCTTGGTCGCAGATACAAGCAGCGCGGAAACAAACCCTTCAATCCAACTCGTCCCTGTTGCCAACATTTGGCCCATATCCCTCTAAACCCTTCCTATTCATATACCCATCCAGATGCCTTTTAAATGTTGTAATTGTACCAGCCTCCACCACTCCTCCTCACCGTTCATGCCATACAGCCACCACCCTGTGTGAAAAAGTTAAAAAGGTTCTTTTTAAATCTTCTCCCTTTCACCTTAAGCCTAGACCCCCTAGTTTTGGACTCCCCCACCCTAGGTCCAGTGGGCACTCTAAATTGAAGAACATGGGATTTAGACCTGGAATTTCACCTTTTAAGATCCAGGCAATCAAAGGCATATTTCATTGTAATTGGAAATCAATTCTGTTTAATTTTGTGCTTAATTGCAGATTGAGGCTGTAATTGCTATTTCACTTGAGCACATCTAAAGAGATATTTATTGAAACTGGATGTGATTGAGTTAGAAGATGTATGCTAATTTCCATCTAAACATTTTAAGATTGGCTTCAGTATCAGTCTTCACAGATGTGCTTTCTGGTGTCTAATAACAAATAGTGAGAGAAGAGGAGTTGAGAAGAGAAATGCACCAGAGCTTATAGACCAAAATGGAGAGGTTTGTGGTATTGGAGTAGAGTGGGATGTGGAAAACTGAGTCTTTGAAGTGAATCTTGTACATTTCAACAAGGTTGCCTGTCATTCTTCTATATTCCAATGAGTACATGTGCAACTTACTTAACCTTTCCTCACACGACAGTGCCTTCATACCTCAGATCAGCCAAGTGAACCTTCTCTGGACTGCCTCCAATGCCTGTATATCTTTCCTTAGATTAGGGGACCAAACCTGTTCACAGCATTGCAACTGTGGTCTGGTAGTGTCTTGTATAATTTTAGCAAAACCTCCCTACGTTTATGCACCATTCCCTTTGAAATGCTGATATTCCATTTGCTTTTCCTCTTACCCACTGAATTTGCTATTGCTTGTGACTCAAGGACAAGGATGCCAAAACGTTCTCATTTGTGACTCTCGACAGCCTTTCTCCATTTAAGTTATAATAATGTTCTCTCCTCTTCCTGCCAGAGTGCATTTTCCCAACATGACATTCCATCTGCCAAGTTTTTGCCCACACTTTTACCTGTCTGTATTTCTCTCTCTGTCATTTACCTTCTCACCAATTTTTGTAACATCTGCAAAATTGGCAATAGTACATATAATTAGCTCATCTAACCATTAATATATATTGTAAATAATTGTGGCCCCAGCACTGATCCCTCTCGCACTCCATTGGTTACAGATTGACACCATGGAAGTGCCCTCCTCATCCCAAGTCTTTGTTTTCTATTAGTTAATGGATGAGGGGGACACTTTCATGGTGTCAATCTGTAACTAATGGAGTTACTTTTTGAAAATCGCTTCCCCTTTTTAAATAAAATTGTTACATTAGCAGTTTCACAGTCCTCCCAGACTACTTCAGAATGTAAGGATTCTTGGAAGGTTATTACCAATGCATCTATTATCGCTGTACCACTTCTTTTAGTATCAACATAATTAAATGCCAGGTAATGACCATGTCCAACAAGAGCAATTTCCCATTGGCATTCAACAGCATTGCCATCACTTGAATCAACATTCTGGTGGGGTCACCATTAACCAAAAAACTTAACAAAACTAGGCCTATTGTGTCCCCAGTGCTTGTTCACCATTTACAAAGAGCCAGTAAAGAGTGTGATAAGCCATTCTTCACTTGTCCGGGTGAGTGCAACTCAAGCAATGATTCTCCACAACATCCTAGCTAAAGCAGCCCATTTGATGGCACCCCATCGACCACCACAAATATTCACTTAATCCACTACTGTTTTGTAGTGGCAGATTTGTGTACCGTTTACAAGATGCAGCAACTCAGCAAGAACCTCTCAACAGCACCTTCAAAACCAATGACGTTCCCCTGACTTCAACCACCTCTCAGAACAAAGACAGCATGCATGTGGGAATACCACTAACTGCAAGCTTCTCTACATATCTCACACCTTCCTGATCTGGAACTATATTGCCACTCCTCCAGTATCGCTCGATCAAAATCCTGGAAGTCCCTCCTTATCAAAGAGTATGTGTGCCTACATGGCATGGAATTTAGAGGTTCAAGAAGGTGGCTCACCACTACCTGAAGCAATTAGGAATTACCAATGAATGCTGCCTTAGCCAGCACTGATCATATCCCATGGATGCATGAAAAAAAAATCTGTAGTTCCTTTTTGGTCTTTGGGTGGTATAGGATTCTTAAACAGTAGTAGACATAGTAGAAGTAAGCATGCTATTTTGAATTATTAGACAGCTCAAAGCTGTTTGTAGCTGTATTGGTTAATAGCTGTCTACAGTTACTCAGACATTGGAGGTCAGGAGCTTAGATAATATTGACTTGTCTGAGATGTAGTAACTTTTTAACTCACTTTATTGGGGAGCCAATAACCATAATTCACATGTCATATATTGATTTTTAGTTTCAGCAAGCTGCTATATTCCAAACACCTTGAGTAATGAAAGTTAATGGAGTACTGAGTTGATCAATTAATTTTATCTTGTTCATCGTGGGTACAAGAGCTGAATAAATTTAACCTGTAATGAATGCATACTATAAATATTATTATTAAGAAAATTAGTATTGTTCTTTGTGAACATTGAGGATTTCCTTTCCATGTGAAACATGATAAGTTATGTAATTTTTTTACCTTAAATCAGCCCCATGTTCTTCAAAAACAAACTCCTTTTCAGTGATTTAAATTAAATTAAAATTCATCAGTTTTTGAGTGTGACAGACTTTTAAACACAATGCTATTTTCATTTCCTTTCATTCAAATTGACATTTGCCAAAATCCTTGTGTATAACTTTTACAAGAGCAGCCGCTTCTGAATATTCCACGTTTCCACAAAATATTATTTCTCTGGTGTCACTATTGGATGAATTACTATTGACTGCAGTTGGGGAGGCGATGGCCTAGTGGTATTGTCACTAGGCTGTTAATCCAGAGATCCAGGTAATGTTCTGGGGACACTGGTTCAAATCCTGCTACAGCTGATGGTGGAATTTGAATTTGATTTTTAAAAAAAATCTGGAATTAAGTGTTTAATGATGACCGTGAATCTATTGCCGATTGTTGGAAAAGCCCATTGGGTTCGTTAATGTCATTTCGGGAAGGAAATTGCTATCCTTACCCGGTCTAGCCTACATGTGACTCCACACCCATAGGGATATGTTTGACTCTCAACTGCCCTCTGGCCAATTAGGAATGAGCAATAAATGCTGGTCCAGCCGGTGACGCCCTCATTCTGTGAATGAATTTTAAAGAATTTAAATGTTTCCATCATTTTTAAGAAACATATTAATCTGGTTGTCCTGTTATAGGTGCCTTGTTTTCTGGTATTTCGTGATTAGATGTAGAATAAGTGATCTCGCTGTGCATGCCTTATCATCGATTATTAACATTTGAAAAAATGCAGTTAAGTCATTCAAGTTAACCTCTCGAGTTGAACTATCTGAAGGCAGTTGATTTTTTTTAAGCTAAACACTATCAGAATTCAGAGTTTCTTCCCACCCACCGCCCCGCCCCACTTAAGATATGTCAGTTATGTGAACCAGAATGTATGCATGTTAAGGTTATGCACCATTTTGTATTGATTAGCTTTAGAGAGAATTGATAGTAATGGTAACATTTATGATAGGAAGCCCACTAGTCAATATGTCAACTATTAGTTAGCTCTTCAAAGACAATAAAAATAATCTTTAGAGTTAAAACATTTTACAAGTTGTTAATTGGTTAATGTTTCTTTGAATGTTTTTGCAACTAAATAATATAAAAGCTGATGCTTGCATTGTGTCTCAGAAACAGTTTCAGTCTATGTCTGCAATAGTTTTTCTGTGGTCACTGCTTTGACAGTGGTTTTAGCATGTTCAGAATAGTCCTTAATGATTAGTTTATCAAATTTATTCCTAAATAGTGATTCCTTGATATACTACTGATAAACTGTGATGTTACTGTTTCTGCATCAGATAGGTTTGTAGCTCCTCATTCTAAATTGCTATGTTAGTTTGCCAAAGGATAAACAGCTGTTTAGAAAAATAAATAAAGCACTGTAAAGTCTATTTCTTGACGACAGTGTGTCACACTGGGCTATAGTCTTCTATGTGATTCGAAAGAACACTTATTCCTAATCTGCTTCTCTTCGTATTTTCTAACACTCTGCTAACTCTTAAAAGCACGGTAAAAACTTATGCATTTTCAGTGCTAGTCGTATGCCAACCTAATCCTAAATTGGCATGGATATTATTATGGTTCTCAAATTCATTCTCCGTTCATGAGGAGCATCCCTAAAGTTTGTTTTTTAATCTGAGTAGCAGGTTAGACCACTAACTTTGTGTAATTTAGGGTATTGAGAGACAATCAACGCGCGCGTCTATCTCTGCTCTTAAATCAACACCTTGTAAAATTCTGATGTAATCTAGGATCAACAGTACATCATGCATCAGTCCACAGGGTATTTACACACTCTCTCTCACTGTCTCTCTCTCTCTCTCTCTCTCTCTCATTTTTCCTAAATCTTTCACTAGCATTCTCACTCAATTTTCTCTCACATGCTCTTGATTAGCTTGGCGATCAGAAAAAGCCGTAAGCATGCAAATTGGTTTTCTGAGTTTTTATTAATTCATTCATCAGATGTGAACATCTCTCACAAGGCCAGAGTTTATTGTCCAGGGGCATTGACTCAGCTACATTGCTGTGGGTCTGGAGTTGCATGTAGGTCAGACTAGGTAAGGACAGCAGATTTCCTTTCTAAAGGACATTGGTGAACCAGCTGGGTTTTATGACAATCAACAATGGTTATATGGTTGCCAACTGCTATGCTAGGATTTTAACCCATGTCTCCAGAACATTAATCTGGGGTTCTGGGTTACTAGTCCTGTGACAATACCATTATGCTGTCCCCCCAATCAATATAACTTTATTAATTTTGCTCTGAATATTAATGATTCTACTCAGCATGTACAGCCTTTATAATACTATTTTCTTCAAATTTCATCAGAACCTGTAAGGATAGTGATCTAAATGGCCTATTGTGCTGAAAATATTGGTGGTTTTCACTCTTCTACATTGCCATTTAGCGCAATTAAATCAGTTTTTCAGGGTCATTTTCTTAACATATCTATCTTCATCTGTCAGCATTACAGTCTCCTCCTTTGATCTTAATTAGAACTTCTTTATACAATGCTGGTGACTGAAATATACACATGTATTCTCACTTTATTAATTTGCTCTCTTAGTAACATTACAAAAAAGTGATCGTTTGAGGAAACCAGCCTCTTACTGTTCTCTAACTGCTGACACAATGAAGCAATAGAACTGGCACCTCAGTAACCATTCTTATCTCATCTCTTACATCGTTTTCAGCCTCCTCATCTATTGAATCGTGAGTACCAGATTGGAGGTGTCCAGGAGGGAGGTGGACTAGCCACCCAACTTATTTTCTTGACAAAATTTCCTACATACCTCTGTGTTATGAGCAAAGTTAACAAACAAAAGAAAACGTTTGGTTGCTTCATGCAAGTCATCATTAATTGGAGATAGTTAAATCTCCAGCACAAATCCCTGTGGCACTTCACTAGTAAATCTTGCCAACCTGAAAATTCTCAACATATCCTCATTGTTTCCTGGTAGTGTTCTAAGCCAGGAACTGTTATTTTTTAGAATAGCCTTTTGATATGGCACTTTTTTGAATGCCTTTTGGAAATCAAAATACATCACAGTTACAGATTCTGCTCTTGGCAGTTTGTTACTTCCGGAAAGAGGTCTTTCAAAAAAGCACTCTGTACCATCGTTTGCTATTATATCCTCAGTAATTTATTCTAGTATTTTCCATATGACAGTTATAAGGTGTGCAGAGATTGTTGTGATCTAAGTCAAAACCTAAGTAACCCAGTTCAGACCCCAGTGTTCCTTTCTGAAATTTTCGACTAGATAGTAACTTACGAACTGAGCACTATGTGATTTTTTTTGTTCAGAAGAAAACAAACAATTGGTTATGTTGATCAAGTGGATTTATGCATAAACTACAGATGATGCTTACCCATAAGCTGGATTCATGTTAAAGAATTCCAATTAATGGTATTTAGTCAGCCAAGCATGCAAGCTGCCCTAAGACACATACATATTTTTAAATTGCAACTTCAAAATCCTGTATGATTCTCATTGTAATAGCAATAAATGAATTGTAATGTCCTTAAAGTTTCCTAGATCATAGCTTATAGAAACCGGAATTGGTAAGAATTGCTAATTCACAGCTCTGACTAACTTGTACAATGATAAGAATCAACCAGATGCCATAACTGTGATATGGTAACACAATGACTTATTTCCTTGACATAACGTTGTTTCATTGAGATTATCTCAATACTATGAACTGATTTTGGGTGGTGCACAAAGTACACCTGTGTCAGTATTCAATAACTAAGGAACCAGTTTTCATTAGGAAACTGAAGCTTCTTGTGCTTTCATTGTGTCACAACATGCTGAAACACCTCTATTGGAATAATTATTCACAGCCCTTGGAGAAACATGTTTGAAAACATGGCATTTTGCCAGGTTCTTGTTGAAACTAATAAATCCAGATATTTTGTGCCAAATGCATTTGTAATTTTTGAAGCTAAAGAAAATTGCAAAGTTCCAGTAAAACTATGGTTTTAATCAACGTATTGAATCAGTAAATATCAATATAATTGCTTCTCAGCTAATAATGCTTTCTTGGTTTAAGTGGTTAAACTTCAGGAATGGTGGCAGTTTCCCAGTGGCTGGATATCTGCCATATGTGCATGTGGCACCACAGTATCAGTACATTGCAATTTCCAAAACTTGCTTTGTGATTCATTCCAGTGCGATGCCGAGTCACTTGACTTCAAATGCAGCTGCTCGAAGACATAATTGTTTTCATATGGTTTGACCCTGCACTATAGAGCAGATCAGAAAGAAGCGTAATTAAGCTTTGGCCAAGTGGTACAATGGATTGGCTCACGAATGCACTATTTCAGAATGATGGGACACAGACACGTGCATGTGATTCCCACAATAAATGCTTTATTATTCTTGTGGGGAAAGAGATTGGAGTGAACTTGACATTAAAAGAAAATTACAGATGCTGCAAATAAATTAAAACAGAATATACTGCAAATGTACAGCTGAGACAATCAGCATTGCTGAAAGAGGTTAACATTTCAGGAGTAACTTTTCATCAGAATGAAAAGTTAATGCTTCAAATGCAAGCTATTTTTCCAAATGATGAATATCTTGCTGTACATTGCCATCTGTTTTTAATTGGTGAAGGAAAGTGCCTCTACACTGTTTTAAAAAATAAATGACAGATAAACCTCTTTCAGTCTTGTTCATATAGAATATATTTGGGGAGTCACATTCATAAGTGTGTTTCTCCCATTTTTCAGCTGTCAGTGGTATCTAATGTGGGAGGCCTGAACCCAAATGGGAAAATTAAATTTCATTGGGGTAATTTCATTTTTTAAAAAAATGTTGGAAGTGTGTTATAACGAGGTTTAATATACCACGCTTTCACTAATACCAGAGTGGTCGCTTGCCTCTCAAAAGAAGTAAATCTTTGAGGTTGTAGACATGCTCACCGAGCTGATGGGCTTGGTTACAAACGTTTCGTCACCCTGCTCGGTAACATCATCAGTGCACCTCCGGTGAAGCATTGGTGTTTGTCCCGCTTGTTATTTATATGCCTCAGTTTTTGGGGTGTTTGGAATCAATTCCGGTTCTCTTTCTTGGTAGTTTGAATTAGACGTAGTGTACAATGTGTTTGTTGATGGAGTTCCGGTTAGAATACCAGGCCTCCAGGAATTTTCTGGCATGTCTCTGTTTGGCTTGTGTGATTATGAATGTGTTGTCCCAGTCAAATTCGTGTCCTTCTTTGTCAGTGAGTAGTGAGACAAGTAAGAATCGGTCATGTTTCTTGGTGGCTATTTGGTGTTTGTATATCCGTATTGTCAGTTTTCTTCCGGTTTGGCCTAGTGTCCTGATGCAGCTCCATTTCTAATCTCAATATTTCTGTATAATCTGTCTGTAATACATCAAGAAAGCTAATGCAGTACTAGCAGATACCGACACCTACCAACAGGTGGTGATAGACCTGACACCACAGTTGGGGGTCCGGATTACAACGATCCTGAAGAAATTATGCAACTCGGAAGACATCAGCAAAGCAGACTACTAAAAAATGAAGCAAGAAGGATCCAACACCCCCTGATGTCAGACTCCCTGAGGTACATAAACCTCAGACCCATTTCTCATTACCAGGCAGACCAACATATAGACTTGCCAAAGAACTACAACAGAAATTGAAATACTTAGTTGACAACACTACCCACTCCATCCTCTCCTCCCAAGAATTCCTCAAGATCATCGAGGATGAGATGATATCCTTTGACATAACAGCACTATTTACATCCATAAACACTGACCTAGCCAAAGAGGCAATTGCCACACTGCTGGACGAATCAAGTAGGCAGACACCCCAGGACACCAACAATATTAATAAGGACACCACCATGAAACTACAAGATCTGTGCCTCACAACTCACTTCATCTTGTAGATGACACCTTCGTGATTATCAAATGCACAAATCCAGTAGAAACTCACCGATACATAAACAATATCTTTACCGGGATAAAATTCACAAAAGAAGTAGAGAGCAACAGCCGATTACCCTTCCTGGACATAATGACAGACTGTAAAAACAACGCGGAACTCCAGACTAGCGTATGTAGAAAGACCACATATACGGACCACGTACTCGATTACACCAGCAGCCATCCCAATGCCCATAAACAGAGCTGCATCAGGACACTATTTAAACGAGCCACAACACATTGCAGCAACCCGGAACTACGCAAAGCAGAACAGGAGCACTTATACGGAGTCTTGAAAAGGAATGGATACCCGAAAAGCACAATCCACCGTTAGCTCAAAGACAAAAGGAAGGCACAACACAACCACCTGACCACTCCCTCCGCGACTCCCTTGTCCGCTCCACACTCCCCTCCAGCCCCACCACACCCGGCACTTTTCCCTGCAACCGCAGGAAGTGCTACACCTGCCCCCACACCTCCTCCCTCACCCCAATCCCAGGCCCCAAGAAGACTTCCCACATCAAGCAGATGTTCACCTGCACATCTGCCAATGTGGTATACTGCATCCGCTGTACCCGTTGTGGCCTCCTCTACATCAGGGAAACCAAGCGGAGGCTTGGGGACCGCTTTGCAGAACACCTGCACTCAGTTTGCAACAAACAACTCCCAGTCGCGAACCATTTCAACTCCCCCTCCCATTCCTCAGACAACATGTCCATCCTGGGCCTCCTGCAATGCCACAATGATGCCACCCGAAAGGTGCAGGAACAGCAAATCATATTCAGCCTGGGAACCCTGCAGCCCAATGGCATCAATGTGGATTTCACAAGCTTCAAAATCTCCCCTCCCCCAACCGCATCCCAAAACCAGCCCAGCTCGTCCCCGCCTCCCTAACCTGTTTTTCCTCTCACCTATCCTCTCCTCCCACCTCAAACCCCACCCCCATCTCCTATCTACTAACCTCATCCTGCCCCCTTGACCTGTCCATCCTCCCTGGACTGACCTATCTCCTCCCTACCCCCCCACCTACACTCACCTTTACTTCCCTCTTCCCTTACCCCATTTCTGATGAAGGGTCTAGGCCCGAAACATCAAGCTTTCCTGCTCCTATGATGCTGCTTGGCCTGCTGTGTTCATCCAGCTCCACGCCTTATCACTAATCACTTTACCATTATATTGGAGACATATCAGAGATGACTACAAGACTACTCAGACCTCTAGGTATCAGGGTAGCCCACAAACCAACAACCACCCTGCGATACCCAAAACCGGTGTAATATACAAAATACCATGCAAGGACTGTGAGAAACACTACATCAGCCAAACCAGAAGGAAACTGACAATACGGATACATGAACACCAACTAGCCACCAAGAGTCACGACCAATTCTCACTTGTCTCACTACACACGGACAAAGAAGGACACGAATTCGACTGGGGCAACGCATCTATAATTGCACAAGCCAAACAGAGACATGCCAGGGAATTCCTGGAGGCCTGGTATTCTAACCGGAACTCCATCAACAAACACGTTGAATTAGACTCTGTGTACAAACCACTGAGAAATAGAACGGGAAGTGGTGCTAAGCACACCAACAAACTGAGGCATATAAATAACAAGAAGGACAGAACACCAACGTTTCACCAGAGGCGCATTGATGATGTTACCTAGCAGGGCGACGAAACATTTGCAACCAAACCCACCAGCTTGGCAAGCATGTCTACAACCAGGGCTATAAATCTTCTCAAAAACTTTGAATTAGCTCTTTATTTACATATTCATTTCTCCAGATTAAAAAGTAGGAGAAAATATGCGTTTACTTATTAATGCAGTCCAGGTAAATGATGCTGTTGCTTATTTGGTTTCAACATACATGTTGTAATGAACTTCCGTTGTACAATATCAGAAAGTCTCGGGTTTTCATTGAAACTAATGCAGGTACTTATTCAGGTTTCTTGTTGTTATAACAGTGGTCACAAATCATTAATCTAGACCTATTTTTTCTCAATGGAGCAGTTTTAGTGCTGTATAATAAAATACTTGATACAGTACTGAACTGGCATTCTATTAGTCTCGCTAGATCTTCACTAGCAAAATGTTTCAATAAAGTGTCACATACTAATCGTTCAATAGCATAGAATGTGGGACGATATGGATTGAATGCAGTATTTGTTGAGTTCTTGTAAGCAAAGTAACAGTAATTCTCCGTGGAGACTGTGTATTACAGGGATAGGGTAGAGGGTGGGTATGAATGGGGGACATTTTGGAGTGTTGCTGTGGATCCAATGGGCCTAATGGCCTGCTTCTACATTGTAGGGATTCTATGTATGTGGTCATACAGGGCTCAGAATTAGAATTGTTATGCTTTATAATCTTTCGGTCATGATCTAAATGGAAGTGTCGTGTAAAATCTCCATAGGATTGTTGGCTATTGCAAAGATACATGTAGATGTTAGAACCTTGGATGAGTAAAAATGACTACAAATGGCCAATCTGGATGCAGTGCAGAAATAGCCTGTGCCTCCTCCGATGGTAAATGTTACCATGTTGAAGACGTTGTCCCCAGTACTGCACTGAAATGCCCCCCCCTTGACTACATACACAATTTCTGATGTGGAAATTCAGAGTCTTCTGACTCCATTTCCTTTACTTCTATCAGTCATGGAGCCTCTTTCACTTATTTTGTTTTACTTCTACTGCCTCTAAACTTAATACCAATTTAGTTCTCTTCACTCAGACTCATATGTTGAACATTCCAGCAGTAAATCGTATAATTCCTCCTTACCAACCATGCTGTTTTGTTTCCCCTAGTGTTGCTGCTGCTTTTAACTATTATGAATACCATCACGCCAAGATAATTCAGACCAAACCTAGAGTTCATTAATTTCCTATGGTATTTAAGTGCCAACTATTAGTAACTATTTTCTCATGCAGTCCTTGAGCCAAATTCAAATATGTGCCTGGTTGCAGCCGGTCGGGCAGAGTCAGGACGACAGGTGAGGATGCTGACGTCAAAGTTAACCCTGATCTAGACAGCCCACAGACACGATAATTGGATGATCGTGGTTTTTTAAGATATTCCTGTGATCTTCTACATGGTGCAAGCGTAGTATTGTTTAATGCCTTACTCTTCATCTTCTTTCTCCACTTTGCAACATGTAATATTTGTTGATTTGCCTATCCTGTAGTTTTTTCCTCTCCCATTGATCAATTTTCTTTTAATAGATTGCTCAAATTTCCTACAGTATTGGAACTTGGAGAAAGAATGCTTTTAATTCTAATGTTACATTTATTTTTTATTCTACTTGCGTGTTAGTAGTGTTTGTTTTTGTTGCTGAGTTCTTTAGTGTAGCCACTGACCAATGACTACTTGGTTTGACCTAGTCAGAATTGAAGCTCATTGCAAGGCTTGGTCCATCCATACTATTGTTAAATTTAAGAACATAGAACAGTACAGCACAGTACAGGCCCTTCAGCCCATGATGTTGTGCCGACCTATTATCCTCCTAAGATCAAACTACCCTGCATACCCCACATTTTGCTATCCTCCATGTGCCTATCCAAGAGTCGCTTAAAAGTCTCTAAAGTATCTGACTCCACTACCACTACCACCACCAGCAGCGCATTCCACAAGCTCATCACTCTGTGTGAAGAACCTACTTCTGACATCTCCCCTATACCTTCCTCCAATCACCTTAAAATTATGCCCCTTCGTAATAGTCATTTCCGCCCTGGGAAAAAAATCTCTGACATGTTTCACTCTTTCTATGCCTCTTATCATCTTGTACAGCTCTATCAAGTCATGTCTCATTCTTCTTCGCCAATGAGAAAAGCCCTAGCTCCCTCAACCTTTCCTCATAAGACCTGCCCTCCAGTCCAGGCAGCATCCTGGTAAATCTCCTCTGATCCTCTCTAATGCTTCCACATCTTTCCTATAATAAGGTGGCCAGAACTGAACACAATATTCCAAGTAAAAACCAAAAGGACTGTGGATGCTGTATATCAGGAACAAAAACAAAGTTGCAGGAAAAGCTCAGCAGGACTGGCAGTTCTGAATGTACTGAAGAAGGTTCACCGTACCCAAAATGTTAACTCTGTTTTCTCCTCCACAGATGCTGCCAGACCTGCTGAGCTTTTCCAGCAACTTTGTTTTTGTACAGTATTCCAAGTGTGGTCTAACCAGAGTTTTATAGAGCTACAGCATAACCTCGCAGCTCTTAAACTCAGTTCCCCTGCCATGGTGCCCATAAATTTGTCTCACAAAAAAGAATAAATTTTGTAACCATCAATAACAAGATGTTTACTTCACTTTAAGGTTTATGCTTTTGCAAAAGAATCTTCTCGGTTTGTTATATTTTCTTCAGCAATCATGGGAGAAGCCACTTCAGTAGATGCCCACAGGCTTTTGTGACTGTCATATTGTTACAGTGAAGTTGCCTTTTTTAATGTTTAGTCCGAAGTTGTTGTGGATTCGTGCCCAAATTCTCTCGCTGCTGGGAAGGCGGAGGTGTCTAGACAACTGGCTTAAGGGTAGGGAACTGTGATTCCGATAAGGAGTTCTGTTTGTATAAAGCTGAATGTAGGTATTGACATGATCAGCCTTCTTATCTCGACCACTGGTTTGCATTTTTGCTGTTTATGTATTAATTTATTTCATTGCATTATTTCAAAGTAAAGTGTGAAAGAAAATCCAGTTCTTTTCTGAAAGGTGAAGTAAACTAAGTGAAGAATGCTGTTAGTGTTGTGTAGTATTGTTTAATGTGGTGTTGCAGGCTGTGATGGAACATGTTTTGAACTCTCAGATTTCTTGTCGACTAATTTCTGACGTCAAAGAAAGATGCCAGGCATGTGTTAGAGCTCCCCTTTTAGCAATCTCCTTTGACTAACATCTACATTCTGTTGCTAGAGCCTTAAAGTTCTTAGGTATTTTGTGGAGCCCTCAGGAACAGGTGATGTAGTTTGTGTTGAGACTGAATTAGGTAGGAGATGAAATTTTTATTTCACAATGTCTGGTTGAGATACGGAGATTGCCCGCTGTGTTTCAAGCCTTACACTGCTCGGTGGGAGTTCGTGCTTGCAATGCATTTGTATGGCATGAATAATATTTAGCATAAAACTTTTTTCCACTTGTATCCCTTGTCAAAATAAAGACCGTGATGCATGAATGTCCTGTGGCACTTGGTTGATGTTCATTATAGTATTGTGTCTGATGTGATTTCAGAACTTTTGCATCTGCTACGTAATGCCTGTGTCAAATTTTGGTCATAGAGACATACAGCCCAGAAACAGACCCTTCGGTCCAACTTGTCCATGCCGGTTTTGTGTATCAAAAATAGCTTCCTGATATCCTCCTTTTATTAGTTTGGACCTGTGATATTCTAATTTCACATCTCAATTTGTCGTCTTTTCTTATGTGTAAGGGTGTAAAACATTTCTTGTGATTGAGTGGCTAGTATTGACATGGAGGTGGTGGAGACATCTGAATGCACATTTGATCCTCTCCTCAACCCTAAGTTAATCCAGCCAAGAGATTCACAACGGTAATAATGTCCCCAGTGGGGAAGAGCATCAAGGTCAAGGATTATGGTTTTGTCAGACTTAGAAGCTGGCAAGCAAAAAGTTTGTAAGCATTGAATTTATTTGAGATGAGCGACAAACTGATATTCTTGCAGAAGGCTGATGTTCTTATTTGCTTGGCCTGTAGTTTACAGAACTTGCTGCTCTTGATTTGTTGTTTATTGAAGCTTCAAAACAAACCACAACAATATGTTTGCCCTCCTTTCCTACAATGTATGGAAAACTGCTTTGATTACTTAACTCTATCCTGTTTAGATTCTTTATACCACAAGCACATTTTGAGATTTTTCACCACATTTTCCCATAGAAAGGAAAAGTTGCTAACATGTTGAAGCATAGAACCCTCTTTGCGCACTGCCAATCACTTACTGAAGTAGGTCAAGATATTGATTTGCCACTTTTCCCTTTTTCACAGTTGACAGACGCATCAAAGGAAAGAAATTAAGTTTGCAGAGAAACAATAATAGTCTCTAGTCCATGGGTAATATGTGTGAAAGAGAAAAGATGAAGGATATTATACTTACGCTGACTGCCCTTCAGAGTAAAAGAAAGAATTAGATCAACATAAATCATAATGGGTAAAGGGGAATGGGACAAGGCACCATGAAAATGAGTTAACCGTAGAATACTTCTTCCCAAACCCCACTAGGTTTCTTGGTTCAGCTGCACGTGCACATTTTCCACCTCTGGAAAATCGAGGTGTGAATGCATGTTGACAGTAAGCCATCTTCAACCCACTATATTTTTCCATTTAGAAGGTGCAGATTGCATTATAGTTAAGGTTCCACAACCATCCTAACAAAAAGGGTAAGGCATACAAGAATCAAGTGAGATAACACAGTGTGGAGCTGGAGGAACACAGCAGGCCAGGCAGCATCAGAGGAGCAGGAAAGTTGACGTTTCAGGTCAGGACCCTTCTTTAGAAATGCTTGTCCATTGGTGATGATCCAGTTCCGTAGGCAGGTACTGAGAAAGGCAATGTGGCTGTAGTACCTGGTTTGCTTCAGTATGTGGTCGAGCAGTTTCAGGGTCGAAGAGGTTTGCAGTGGGAGAGAGATCCACTGAGGTCTTTCTAGAGAGAGGAGGATAACTTCTTCAAGGTGGGCATCCCTTGAAGAGGCTTCGCAGTGAGGTTATATGTCACTCAGAGATAGTAAGAACTGCTGATGCTGGAGTCAGAGATAACACAGCAGGCCAGGCAGCATCAGAGGAGCAGGCAAATTAATGTTTTGGTTTGGGACCCTTCAGAAATGCTTTTCTGAAGTAGGGTTCTGACCCAAAGCGTCAACTTTCCTGCTCCTCTGATGCTGCCTGGCCTGCTGTGTTACCTCTGACTCCAGCATCAGCAGTTCTTACTATTCAGGAATCAAGTCACTCTTGTTTTGAGTCCAGTTAAAACAATGACAAAACAAGTAACACATCCCGGGAAGCTGCATTCTTGTTCTTCAAACTGCACAGTAGAATAGCATAAGAAGTCAGTGATTTAGTATTTTTTTGTTAAAAATTAGAAAATAAATTTCCTATTGTGTACGATCGGATCTTTGGCTTTGTGAATTGATAATGAAAACCTGCAGATCCTGTCTTATTAATGACTATCTCAATAATAATGTTGGAAGGTCACAGCAAGAACTTGATACTAATAGATTTGCAACAGACTGATGTAATGCCTGTATTTTCACAGAGGGTGGTTTATGTGTGGAATGAACTGCCAGAGGAAGTGGTAGATGACAGTTATAACATTTAAAAGCTATTTGGATAGGTACATGAATAGAAAAAGTTTGAAGGAATATTGGCCAAACACAGGCAAGTGAGACTAGTTTAGTATAGGAAACCTGTTCAGCATGGATGAGTTGAACCAAAGGGTCTGTTTCTGTGCTGACTCTGTGTCTACAACTGTACAGGCCTCAGTGTGTCTTCCACGCATTGCTTCTGGGCTTCAACATAGTTTGAGTATACTGATTGCCTGAGCACAAACTAATTTACTGTAATGGTTATTTCAAATTTTGGTGGCATGATTGATCCATAATGCATTGCCAGGAAACCAAGAGCTGGAATGTCGAGCAACAGCAGGTAGTAAAGGTTTTTTGTTCAGCGGTTGACATTTTCTGTATTGTCTCGCCGCAAAAACTGGGAACTTACTGCAATAATAACAGAAAGTGCTGGAAAAACCCAACAGATCTGGCACCACCTCTGCAGAAAGAAACATAGTTTAAGTTTTGAGTCCAATGACTTTCTTCTTCGGAACAGAATTCAATCTTCACGCATGTTGCCAGATCTGTTGAATTTTTCCAGCACTTTCTCTTATTATTTCCAATCTCCAACATCCATATTATTTTTGTTTTATTTGGAGATTGACTGCATCTGGCCATTGAAGGTTTGAAAAGTGGCCAAATATAAAAGATGTTTCTGTTAAGGAGAGAGCCTGTTGCAAAATTTCTTCCCTCACCCCTTTCCTCAGATGTCCCCTGGGTTACATTGCTGGAAGGCTCCTATATAAATCTGATGAGAGTCCTGAATGAACCTTTCACGTAATCTGAGTGCAGGATCCCAATACTCCAGTCACTGAATGATCTCAGTTGAACTCAGAATGTGCTTTGCTGGTGATAACTACCCGCTCAAGGCCACACACCTGCTGTTGTGGGATTGGCCTTTCGGTCCATCGGTAGGATCTTGAGACAACTTCAGCATTGTTTTTAGTCTTTAATTTTAGTCTTTCAAACTGCTGAATGAACCCTTACTGAAATGAAGATTTAATGGTTGCATTCTGCCATTCTAGAAACAATGCTTCTGTTTACGTGCCAAAGCTTTTTTAAATTCTTGTGAATCCAGCCTCCTTCATTGACCTGCTTCAAGTTCCAGCTCTCCTTAAGATATGTTTCACCTGCTTTTAATGAATTTTAACCTTAACGAGGAATAATTTCTACATTGCCCATTCTGTTACATTCTATTGCATTCTGAGTAATTCTGGCAATTGTATAGCATGAAATGTAAAAATATCTGAATCATTGCATTGAATGAATTTCTTCTTTAAACTGCAGTGACTTAAGTAAATGCAGTTGTCATGTTGCAGCTGCAACTTTCTAACAGCAAACAAATAAATGAAATGAAAAAGAAAGAAGAATCTTTACCAAATTTCCAAAACGCTGCTTGCAATTTTTTGAATGATGGCAGCTTCGATATCCACCTGACTTTCAATGAGACCTGCCATTAATAGGGCAAATGGTACCTCTCAGCAATGCTGCACTCCTCAGACATGCAATGCCAGTCTGATAAGTGCCTTAAAACTCAACCATTTGATCCAGAAATGAATGAGCTACTAAGTAAAACTGATCATAAGCTGTTCTACAGTTATCGTTAATCATAAAGATCCGAAAGTTTTATCCTTGCCATCCCTGTTGTTTGCAGCTGTTCATGGCTGAATGGTGAAGAGCCAATGTGGGCTCATACATATCTCACATTCTGAAATATTTATTAAATATCTTACCGTCAGTCCATTTACAGCTTTTTTGGTCGCTTTGTTAGAGTTTAGCATATCTGTAACTAGGAAGATCCAAAATTTTGAAGCTCGCTTCTCAATTTATTCACTACCTTGAAAATTCTGATTAAGAACCACGAGTATCAGTTTCATTTCAACATGGTTGACTCAAAAGCTTGCTGCCTATGTAGGAAATCTCTGGAACTCTGGTTTTGTTGAAGTATTTAAATACATTGTCATTTGGCTTGAAGATCTCCACATAGCCAGGCACCTTGCCCTTTTTTAAATTGTTTGGTATCAAAATGCGTTTTCTCATCAAATCTCTTCATTATGGCAATCTAACTCACTTAAAATTACTGTAGATATGTTGTGATTGGTGGCACTGATTTTTCTGTTACTGGGGAGGTGACGGCCTAGTGTTATAATCACTGGACTGTTAATCCAGACAGACAGATGATGTTTTGGGACCTGGGTTCAAATCCCATCACTTGATTTTGAGAGTCTATTGATGACCATGATTCCATTGCCAGTTGTTGGAAAAACCCATCTGGTTCAACTTACGACCTTTAGCGAAGGAAACTGCCACCCTTACCTGGTCTGGCCTACATGTTCCTCCACACCCACAGCAATGTGATTGACTCTTAACTGCCCTCTGGGCAATTAGGGATGGGCAATAAATACTGGCCTAGGCAGTGATGCCCTTGTCCTGTGAATGTTTTTCTTTAAGTGGCATTCCTTGGGTTATATACGTCTTTTGTGAGTGGATATATTTTCCTGTTTGGTCTGAAATAAGAAAACCTGATATTTACTTGTCATCATTCAGCTATATCTGTTCTTGGATTGTTTTCACTGAATTTGTCAGCACCTTTCTAATTTATTTGTCCTCCGTGCATTTAGGTTTCAGTTGTCCTGTAATTTACTAAGTCTTTATATTCTATGTGATTTTACCTAATATTGTTTCTTTTAAATATAAAAAGCTACAGTTTCTTCACATTTGTCACAGCTTAGCCAGCAGCTACAACTTTGTTTTTGATGCTCCACCCTTTTTTTTAATACATGTTGACATTCTTATTCTCTATCCCCGACCTCAAATGGATTTCCTTTATCCCCTCAATTCCTTGAAGAAGTTTGATTGCCATTTTTATATAAAGCTCTCAGTAAAGTGAATGTCCATCGTAGAAATCCAAGTTTGGGAGATTATTCTGACATCTTTCTTGTACTTCTAAATTCTTCTTTTTTGTATGTGGCCTTATGGTTCTTTTTAAAGCAATATTAGGATCTAGTGGTCTCCTGGACTCTCTTTCCCGCGGAACTGCAAATTTGGAATCTTCTGTGATCTTCAATCTCTGTAACCTCTAACCTCTAACCTCTATGACAATATCAGTTAATTCTTTTCCACCAAATCAAGAATGTAGAATTTCATATCCAGTTCAATGTTTCCTTTTACAATCTTTTGAAGCTCTTTTCAAATAAAAAACTCAGTGCCACCTAATTGTCTTAATTATTTGTGCTATCTGCCTTTAACCCATTACTGTGATTTCTGAATATAAACAAAAATATAATACAATATGCTGATAGAAAATAGCCACTGACAGAATGTTACTTTAGCAATTTAAAGACTTCACAGAAACAGGATATTAAGATTCACGAGTGAGGGGATTGTATGTTCATAATAAGTATGTCCTCAATGTTTGAGTTTTTTTAAAAAGTAAGATCATGGCTGATAACTTCTTCAACTCATAATTTTTTTTGGCTCATATGTGAACAAATGAGTGCATTGCCAGGGTCCTGCTGTGTGGTAACATTGTTTGTAATTAGATAGACATCTCAAGTATTAATGGAATTATTTTACAAGAAACATTCTTTTCGAAAAGCATTTTATTTATGACTTGAACATTGTGTCTGCTAGACCATTCTATAAGTGACTTTTGTCTTTACAAGGCATTTTTTGACATCATAATTGCTATTCTTGGATGTTTTAATTTTAGAACTTCTACTTGTTTATGTCCCTTTGATATATTGTATATTATTCTACACTTTGAAGCTGCCATTTGTTTAACATTGCTTCCTGGAAAAATATGCTGGCTGAGACTCTGATTCGTCAGATATTGAGTCGAATTAGTTAAAGGCTTGCTTTCTTCAATTGTTTTAATGGATTTTGAGTGTACATTGGCAGCTGGATTAATGTGCCACATTTAAAACTCATATTTTTCATTCTGTTTGCAAATTCTACATTAACAAAATTAATTTTTTATGAGCTGTTTGTGTGAAAGCAGTTAACAGCAACTGGTGAGGTAATGTCTTACTGTGGACATAACCAAAGGCCATAAAACACTAAGGTCTACTTAGATATTAAGTAATCAATATATCAGCATGGTTTATTACTGTTAGATGTATCTTGCTATTACTTTGATAGCGCAGGATGTCTGTGGAATTGTAAATAAGAGTGGGTTTAGATTTAAGCATAACTTTAGCATTGTTTCTCATTTTCTTCACAATAAAAGGACATTTTTTTCTAAAAATAGATTTTGAAAATTATTGACTCTTATCCCTGCTAAACCACTCAATTATTTCATATGCACCAGTACTGTACCATATTGAAGTGTATTTGAGTGGTTTCAAATTTATCCATGGTATTGTAACAAAAATGTAATTAAGGAGCAAAATGGTGAACAGTTAATTAAATGTTAGATGTAAAATATTAAAATGCTCTACTAAAGAAGTCAAAGTAGACAGGTTATATGGATATAAATCCCATGTATCTGGTGATACTTAATAAGATGACTAATGCTAATAATAATAAAAACTGCTGGTTAAAAGTTTAGGTAGCACACGACAGAAGGACCAGCCCTTTAGCATTGAGCCATACTCTGCTTAATGGCTGCAGTCATCTTGATTTGATATGGTTCAGTTGTTGCAGACATGAAAGTCTGGCTCTAAAGTTCTTGATATACAGGGAATACAAATTTTCTAACTTACACTCCCTTTACAGTTCAATTTGATTAAATTAAAGGAAAATCTGATTTTTAATGGATTTATTGAATAATGGCCTTATAGTCTGGTCTGTTATGTGTACTAATCTAATGCTTGCCCTGAGGAAGAATTCAGTATTTACAATGGTTATTTTAGTCAAATGTATTTTTTAAACAGACAGACACATTAAAATGGACTGTTCCTTGCGGCAAAAAAAAAATAGACAAAAGTCTGGCCTATCTTCTTTACATAAGCTGACAGTTCCCATTGCCTTTTGTTTTGTTCTTTCTGTGCAAATACAAAATAGTGAATTCAATCTTGACGTTTAAAAGAACAACCAATCACTCCTTAAGTGCAGGTACACTTAACGTATTTGAAATGAGGATTCATACTCAAATCAAAGAATTATACTGGAATCAGTTTTTTCTTTGTTGTCCTATTTTAGATGAAATAATTAGTTCCACTAATCACCATTATAATGTCCACTAGAATTAAAGGAACATTCCAGGGTAATAAGCTGCAGTGGTGGGTTTTAAGTAACAACTTCTCCTAAGAAATAAATTTGGAAACCACATTTCAAGATAACTAACCTGTAAGTTAGGGCTTCCATCTTTGTGCTTCTGAGGCTGAGATAGAGAAACATGATATGTATTTGTCTCCTGTTTGTTCCCTGTCCACTCCACTTGTTGATGGAAAATATTGAACAGCTGACAGAAGAAGATAGTGCTTGGAAATGTGGGCAGGAGAAAGTATGTAGCATTTCCACAACAAGCATTGGAAATGTGGCAAGATGGTGGCTTGAACTGGAGGTCAGCCAACCTAAAGTATTGCTATAGGCCTTAGAAATGGTTTTGACAAACTAGGCTGTCAGTTCCAATCAGCGTATAATCTGGTGACACAGGAAAGAAGTGTAGAGAGTTTGATCAAATTAGAATAAATTAGTATAGGATTAATACTGAAGGATAAGATATCTGTAGAACTTTATCCTGAAACTGTCTTTTTGAGTTGTATGAGGCAGCATATTTACCTTCATTACAAGCATGCTAAATCTACAGCACCAGTTGTCATGGTTATGCTTTTACTTTAAATTGTTGAAATTGGACTAGGCTGTTCCAGTGGTAAACTCATTGGACTTTACAAAATAACTTGCAGAATCACAGTAATTTACAGCACAGTAGGAAGTCATTTAGCTTATTTGTTTCTGTCGATAAAAAGCCTAATTGTACTTCCCAGCTTTTAGTCTTAATTCAATTCGCGACACTTTTTATTGTCCATTCAGAAATTCATTTCAGGTAAACTATTCCCTATTTAAAAGTCTCTCAACAACAAATAACTAACAATAAAATTTTTAAAAATCTCTGCAAATAACAAGCAATGTTAAATTCCATGTTGCTTGGATGCTTTGCCAACTTATCTCCAGGTATACAAACAACTCTTCCAGGTAAGAGAGGAGTACGAAGCCGAAAACATCTGAGGATAAAATCTGTGCATTTGAACAAATGTACTTCCAAATACCTTCTAAGTATGATGATCATTCTGCTTCTATCATTTTTGAGACAGTGAATTCCAATCTTCCTCTGGTTGAAAACCTCTTCTCTGGCTTTCTTCCAATCCTTCTACCAATTATTTTAAATCCCTCTGGTTATTGCCTCTTTGTTAAGGGATACAGGTCCTTTATATTGATGCTATCTCGACCTTCAGTTTTATCATCCCTCAGCCACCATTATTCCAAAAAAAATCTCAGCATCTCCAAAAGTTTAATTCATGTTTAACTTGTCAATTGATGACCGTATCCATTTAAAGCTCCTCTCTGTCTTCTCTCTACTGTGATCGTATCCTTCTTGTAATGGTCTAACGGGTGTTCTAACATAAAATCCTTGTCTTGTATTCTGCGTCTTGACTAATAAAGGAAAGTATGTTGTCTATCATCTTACCCACTTTAACTATCTGTTCTGCCCTACTCCCTTAAGGGAACCATGGAGATGCACTCCAGGGTGATCTGGTTTGTCACCTTTCTCATATCTTGTCATTTATTGTGTATTAACTACAAGATGCACTGCAAAAATTCACCAAAGATCGATAGACAGCACCTTCCAAACCCACAACCACTTACATCTGGAAGGATAAGGAAAGCAGATATGTGGGAACATGATCACCTGCAAGATTTTCCCCCAAGCTACTCATCGACCTGACTTGGAAATATATTGCTATACCTTTATTGCTACTAGGTAAAGATCCTGAAATTCCTTCCCAAATAATATTGGGGGTCAACCTGCAAGATGTGGGTGACAATGATTCAAGAAGGAAGCTCGCCTCCACCTTCTCAAGGGCAACTAGGGACAGGTGGACATTGCTGGCTGGACAGCATTTTACACGCCCTGCGAGTGATTTTTTAAAAAATCGCTTGTCTTGTTTTTCCTCCCCAAATGAATTAAGACTCACTTCTGCATATCGAATCCTATTTGTATTTTCTGCATACAGTCAGCCAATCCGTTGATATGGTCTAGTTATGGGAATAAATACAAATTTCGAAGAGCTTTTGCTGCTCCATGAATATAATGAAAATTCATTTTAATATGTCTCATGTCAAGAATTGTTCCTGTGTATATTTATCAATGTTTAATGTAATATTAGTTCCGTATGAATAGAAATACACTGTCTTGAGTACATCAGAAGAAGTCGCACCATGCCACCTTCTATGAGGTACAATTTATTTCTACACTGATTTCTATCACCATGGAATGGCTTCCCAGTAGTCTAAGACAAATGATGTCCTTTATCTCCAGTGTTCATAATTAATGTAAAGTCAGCATTTGAAACACGTATTATTGAAACAGATCAACTAGACTACTGGAAGACTGGTGGACTTGGACCATCCAGTTGATTTACAATTAATTTTTCTAGTGATCATTTGTTAGTATCTCTGGAACCATCTCGTAATCTCTTCTGCATGCACTTTAATGTATTCATAACCTTCATACAGTGCGCCACATAGAAATGTACACAATATTCCAGCTGAGGTCTAACAAGTGTCTTGTGCAAGTGCAATGTCATGACTTTGCTCGTGTACTCTCTGCCCCTGTTGATAAAGCCCAAGATATTAACTGTTTACTCCACCTGCCCTGCTAACCCTCAATGACATATGCACATATACACCCAGATCCATCTGCTGCTGACCCCCCCTTTAAAGTTTTATCCCTTATGCATCACCCCTCACTTCTCCACATTGAACTTTATCTGCCACCTATTTGCCTCCTCCATGAACTTGATGGCAGACTTTTGGAGTTCTACACTGTCCTCCTCATAGTTTACAATGCATCCAAGCTTCATATCATCTGCGAGACTTTGAATTTGTCCCCGACACACCAGGACCTTGATCGTTAACATATTCTGGAAAAAGCAAGGGTCTGACTACTGACCCCGGGAGAGCTCCACTGCAAATTTTCCTCCAGCTTGAAAAATATCCATTGATCACTACTGTTACCCATAACTCAGCAACTTTGTATTCACATTGCTACTGTCCCTTTGACTCCATGAGTTATACTTTTTCTTAGAGGTCTGATGTGAGGGACAGTTTGACCACGTTCTGGAAATCCATGTCATGGAGCCACCAAGGGAGCAGGCTATCCTGGATCTGGTAATGGGTAATGAGGCAGGTTTATTAAATGACCTCAGAGTAAACACCTCCTAGGAAGTAATGATCATAACATGATTGAATTTAATATTAATGAGAAACATCAGCCAAAAACAGCTGTGCCTAACTTAAATAAAAGGAATTACAATGAAATCAGGATAGAGTTAGCTAAAGTGAACTGGTCGGATAAATTAGCAGGAATGACAGTAAGCAAGCAGTAGCAGGCATTTAAGGAGGTAATTCATGACTCTTAGCAAAAATAGATCCTAGCAAGGGAAAATGTATCTTTGTAAAGGATGCAAATAATATCCAAGAAGCAGTGATAAATCAGCAAATGGAGAAGGGAAGAATATGAAGAAAATCTCAATCACCAGCAAAGTTGTAGTGAGGAAATTGTTGGTGTCCCAGTCCTAATAGATTTCATTCTAGGATCTTAAAAGAAGTTGCTGGTGAGATAATTGCATTGATTTTAATTTTCCAAAACTCCCTTGATTTGGGATGGTTCCATTAGATTGGAAGATAATGAATTTAATGCCCTTATTGAGAAAAGGAATGAGACCGTAAGCAGTAAACTATAAGCCAGTTATCTTAACATCTGTCATAGGGAAAATGTTAGCTATTATTAAGGAAGCTATAGCAGGACACTTAGATGTGTTCAATTAATTGGATAGAATCAACATGGATTGGTGAGAGGGAGATTGTGTTTGACCATTCTATTGAAGATGTTCTGAGGAAGTAACGTGCTGCAGATAAAGGGGAGCCAATGGCTTCCCTATACTTAAATTTACAGAAAGCATTTTATAAGGTGCCAAAACAAAAGTTATTCTGAGAGGGGGAGAAAAGCTCATAATGTAGAGGGTAGCATATTTGCATGGATGAAAGTTTAGCTGGCTACAAAGCTGAGTAGGCAAAAATAGATCTTTTTCAGATTAGTAATGAATGGTGTGCCACTGGGATCAGTGCTGAGACCTCAACTGTTTGTAATAAATTTAAATGATTTAGATACGTAAGAAGAGAAATTGTGAAGAGGACATAAGGTTACAAAAAGATGTAAAGAGGCCTAGTGATTGGGCAAAGATCTGGCAAATGGAGTATAATGTGGGAAAATGTGAAATAGTCAATTTTTGCAGTAAGGTTTAAAAACAAGCATATTATCCAATAGTGAGAGATTGCAGAGCTCTGAGGTACAATGGGGTCTGGGCGTCCTAGTGCACGAATCCAAAGGGTTGGAACGCTCATGCAAGTAGTAGTTGGGAAGACAAGTAGAATGTTTTTATTCTTTGCAAGGGGAATTGAATCCAAAAGTAAGGGATGGTACGTTTCAGTTACACAGGGCACGAGTGAGATCTTGTCTGGAGTACACTGCACAGCATTTTTCTCCTTGTGTAAGGAAAGATATAAATCTGTTGGAGACATTTCACTGAAGGTTTACTATGCTAATACTTGAAGCAGGTGGGTTGTCTTATGAGGAGCAGTTAGACAGGTTGCACATGTATCTGCTGGAGTTTAGAAGAATAAGAAGTGACTTGATCAAAACATTCAAGATACTAAAATGTCTTGACAGGCTGGATGTGAAAGGATAGGATCTAGGCCCGAAACGTCTGCCTTCCTGCTCTTCTGATGCTGCTTGGCCTGCTGTGTTCATCCAGCTCTACACCTTGATATGTGACAGGATGTTTCCTTTTATGAGAGAATCCAATACTAGTAAAGCAGTTTAAGTATGGGGTCACCCATTTAAAATCTAGATGCGGTGAAATTCTTTTCTTATAGATGGTTGTGAATCTTTGCAGCTGTTGTCCTGAAAAGTGGTCGAAGCGGAATCTTCAAATATTTTGAAAGCGGTGGCAGATAGATTCTTGTTGTCAAGGGGAAATGTTGAAATGTTATTAGGGGTAGGTAGGAATGTGATTAGAGGTTACAATCAGATCAATCACAATTGTATTGCGTGGCAGTGCAACCTCAAGGAGCTGAATGGTCTATTTCAACTCCAAATTCCAACGTTGTATGTATCAGCAAATTTAACAACCATACATTTGGTCCCTTCGGTCATGTTGTCCGCAAGTTTCTCTCAACTGTTACATCTATGTGGTGTCTTCTGTATTTAAATCAAGTGTAATATTTTTGTGAATAGTCTTGGAGTACCATGCTGAGAAATATTGACAAGATTTAGGTCATTTCATAATTCAGAGACGAGTTGCCATTCATTTATTGGTGATGAGCCAAAAATTGTTTGACATGTGAGTATGCTGGAACTAAAAGTGTATGACAGCTATCAACAGGAATTAGGTGAGATCTGGAAATGAGTTAGAAGTGAAAGTTGTAATAATGGAAAGCTTGATGAATTTTGATGTTTAGGAGCATTTGTTTTCTTGTCTATAAAACATGGAATGCAAATCAGCCTGGACTGTTGGTGAAAGTTCATTGATCTTGTACATGAATGTATTTTTATTTGAAATTTTATGAAGTTGAAGTAGTATGAAGCATTAACTGTGGCCTTGGGGCACGACAAAGACAAGTGTAGTATAGTGGAGACTGAAGTGAAACGCAGAAAGCTTTGTACCACAACTGGAAATCCGTTAACTCCTTTGAAATTTTGGGCATCCCAGAGGCGCCCAGCAAGATATTGTTGCAGTCCTCTGGGTTTTTTTTTAAACCAAGAATATAATGGTGCTGGTATCAGTTATTTTTGTTAATTCAGTCTTAAAGGCAAGGATGATGACTGGCATCAAATAGCAGATCAAAATGAGAACAAATCTATTGCAAAACAATTGTTCAAGGTTGTTGAGAGTTTCTATTTTGCTTCCTCCTAGGTAGTGGGATATAACTTGAAAATAGTCACCAGATCAAGTTCTGTCAAACAAAGTCACTGCATTCATATTCCCTGATCTCTAACAGTGATTCAGTCTTAAAAGAACAGTCTTCCCAAACAATGACAAGTATGACTGAGTAAACAGCAAAACATAATTTTAACCCTGAACCAGTTAATAGTTCTGCAACATACTTAAGAAATAACCACATAGCCTCAATAATTAGGAAACTATAACAAATATACAACTGTTTTTCATGTCTCAGAGTAACAACGAAGTGGACCAATCTGTAAACTATATGCTAAATGTTTTGATTAGAATGGGACTTGCACTAAATTTTCTTTATTAATAAGTACGTAAATGCAATTTGAGTGTACACCATGACATTGTGGTGCTTTGCTTTGGATTTGGGGCATTATCTTTTGGTAGTCTACTGGAATTCTCAAAACCCTCCAGTTAGAATTCGGTTGGGCTATTATGCCGAAGCAGTATCTTGGCTATGCATACTGTCTGCACCTAATAGATGCTTATTGAATGTGTTAACAATCAGCTGAAGAGATGGGCTTCCTACAACTCTAGCGTGATTATAGGCTTCAAATATGTCTCCCCAAGCAGGTGATCTCTGGTTATTCTGGCTCTCTTGGGATCATTTGAAGGAAATTACGCAGTCGACTGCAATTTATAGCATGCTTTCTCAAAATTCAGAGATAATGGTCACTGCATTGATGAAGTGATATGATGTATTCTAATTTCACTTATGTCACATCCTATTCTTTGCTAATGCCATAAAAGCTATGGGTGAGCTGCAGGGGTTTTTCACATACTTTAGTCTCATTTTTAGGCAGATAGGAGCAAATTAAAGGAACGTTTTGGAAGGATAATCCTGTAAAGAAGGTAGTGTAAGAGTTCACTGCAGATTGTTTCTAACCAACAAAAATGTCTGACAGCAGTGTGAAGCAATTTGTGGAAAAATGTACCTTTGATACTGCCTTTTCTACCTAGAAAAAAAAGAGGGAAATGCTCTAATTCAGACAGTACAAAATATATCAGTGAACTGATTAGTAGTTTTTTTAATCTAGTATATTCTTTCAGGAAATGTCTTCTACTGTGAGTAACTTTACAATAATGTTGGTGTACTCAACACTGCAAAATGTCTCCTTTCTCATCACGTGAGAGATGCACAGAGAGGATTACTAACTATAATTCTGCCTATTAGCAATGCGAACATAAAGGCAAACTGCAAAAGAAAAACTTCCCTACTGGAATGGTCTGAACAAATACAAATTAAGTTGACTATATTTTGAGTGATGATTGGAAGTATATCAAGACCGTACTACACTCTTGGATTCGGATTACTATGTAAACTGTTTGACGTCATCCAACTCCCTCAAGTATGGTACAGATTTGTAACCCACTGCCAGCTGTTTATTTTCCATGTACGCTTCCCAGATGGTGAACTGACCTTTCTGATTTTTCAATGAGAAACAAAGTATGCAGATAACACAAAACACGTGTTGCATTAGTTTGTTGGAGCAACCACAACAATAGTTTGTTTGTCTGTAAACAAGATGCTTTGTTATGTTTCATATATAGAATATTTAATGCTACTGAATTTCAAATGTCAAAATATCTTAGATTATTATGGAACCAGAGATGAGGGACTTTCATTATGTGGAGTGAAATTGGAATTATTTTCCTTGGAGCAGAGAAGATTGAAAGGAGATTTGATAGAGGTATTCAAAATTTTGAAAGGTTCGCATTGAGAAAATGATTCCTTTTCATTGGAAACAGTGTTTGTAGCCAGAGGACGCATTTTTTAAGGTGAAGATGGCAGAGGCGATGAGGTTTCTTTTATACATTGACTTGTTGGCATCTGAAATGCAATGCCTGAAAATATGGTGGAAATAGAAGTTAATAATGAAAAAAGAATTGGCTAAATACTTCAATGGAAAAGACTTGACAGAGCTATGGTGGCATAACAGTAAAGTGTGACAAATTTAATAAGGTTGACAATGGCATAATAGGCCAAATGGATACCTCATTTACATATGAACATACAATATAGGAACAGAAGTAGACCATTCAGCCCCTCCAGTCTGCACTACCATTCAATAAGATCATGGCTGATACCTCTGTTTCGAATGCCACATTCCCATCTATCTCCACTAACACCTTGGTTCTGTGATAATGAATTAGAATGGAACCATGGAATTCAACTGCTATTGATATCCACAGAGAAACAGTTTGTTAATTTCTTACTGTGATAGATTAAAACTGTTGCCATTTTTTTTTAAATAAATGGAACAACCAGGAATCATGATCCTCAGACACAAGAAGCAGACCTTTCTGGGGCTACATTTTCCATGTTGTTTTCAATCTATGACTTGATTTCTAAAATAACCCATTTTATACAATGTGCTTGTATAGCACATGCACTCCAATCTACTAACTAATATTTTGAAAAGTAAAGAATATTTGGTACATTATTTTATGAAGTACTCTGCAACTGGAAGTCTTCCTCTGATCAACATGCATTGGAAAATAAGACATCAGACCTTCAGTGTTCAAATATATAGGTCATTTTTGAGACTTTCAATTTTGTTGACTCCAAACAGTACATCTTGAAGTATCCAGCATTATAAATCCAGATATAAATTTGAAAGTCTCAGAGCAATTATAACTGGGAAGGACCATATGTTTAATTTGATTTCTGTTAAAATATGTGTTAAATATTGTTGCTATGGGAAAGGTACATTGTTGTCACTAAGTGAAGCACTACCTGAAGCCATCCCATATGGGAACAGGAGGAATAGTCATTGCACATTGTTATTCCTGAGCAGTTTGCTGAAGAGAATTCAAGCAGTGGGAGAAGATGAGATTGCCTAAAAGAAGTATGTGCCCTGGTGAAATGTATGCAAGATAAATTACTTAAAAACAATACTTTTTAAAAACAGCCAGTTGATGGCTTTTCATTGAGATATTGCTGTTTATGATGTTAATAAAGTAAAACAATAGCAGATGCTGGAAATCTGAAACAAAACCAGAAATTGCTGGAAAAACTCAGCAGGTTTGGTAATCTGTGCAGAAAAAGCTAACTTTTAGAGTTCTGAAGAAGAGTTATCAGGCTTGAGAAGTTAATGAAATATTCAAAATAAACCTTAAAGAGACTTCAGTTAAAGGGTTAAATAAGCTACTCATTAAAAGTCTGCCCAGACATTCTGGTATTTCTAAACATTCTTCTTTGTTTTCAGGTACACATCAGTTTTTCTGAATTAGATTTGCTTGAGAATTCCGTACTAAGAATGTCAATGCCATTCTTAATTAAATGTGTACTCTAGTTAATGAGCACAGTTGGATTTTTTAATAAGAAAATGCTGTCAAATTTGATGAGTTTTTACTTCAATTGTAACTGAGCATAATGTGTTGGTCAATAAAATGCTAAAGGATGAATTACAAGAGAAGATGTATGCTGGTCTGGACATTAATTTTTCAAAGTAATCAGCACAACACAACCCACAGTGGTGAACAATAAGCCGTGATACTTTGCAAGATACCTGAAATGTGCATATGATGTAATTCAACTACAAGCAATATAAATAATGTTCAATAAAAATGTTGAAAATTTTAGAATTTGATTTGCGATGAATAATTGTTCAGTATAACACTTCCACACTGTTGTTGCTTCTATATTATTTACAATGTGATAAACCAGCAATGGCTAATCTTGAAATTGACAATGATCTCATGCTTGTATTCTATTATCCCACTTAATCTCCTCTGCCATTCTCTCTGTGACTATAAAATTGTCCAGTTGCAATTTGGCATGTCGACCATAATGGGGAGCACATTTTTAAGATGAGAGGAGAGAGAGATTTAAAAAAGACATAAGGCAAATTTTATACACAGAGGATGGTTTGCATGTGGAATGAACTTCCTGATGAAGTGGTGGATGCGGGTACAATTACAATGTTTAAAAGACATTTGGATGGATATATGAATAGGAAAGGTTTGGAGGGATATGGGCCAGGAAGAGGTAGGGGGAATTAGTTTCGTTTGGGGATTATGTTTGGCGTGGACTGGTGCACCAAAGAGCCTGTTTCCGTGCTGTATGACTCTATGACACTATAATAGCTGTGTTACCTAAAATATTTGGTTTTCTTTCAGATTAAGAAATACTTTGAACTGGAACCACTTGCAAGGGGTCAGCAATGGATCCTTCAGCCTTGTTCTGTAGAGAACATGGATGCTGTAAGAGAAGGCTTCAGTCAGTTTATCAGCTTGCTTGAAGAAATTGATCAAGAGCACATTCCAGGAAGAATATGAAATCTGCACTGACTGTTGTTTAGATCACTGAAATTAAAACATTTCTGAAATCTTTACACACTGTCTAAACTTTATAGTATTCAAATAACATTGTTGAAACTTCATTTTAAATGATTGTTTTGTATGATCCATTTCTTACATGTCAAAACAAATAATTTTGAAAACTAAAATATCTGAAATCAAATGAAATATGAAAACGATTTAAATCTGTGAAAAATACTGTTCAATTTTCTACTTCTTTTGCCATTTTACTGTATTTGCATGATATTTCAGTATGTAATCATTTATTACTACCATAATGGTGGAAATTTTGAAAATGATGATCAATGATGACTGTATTCTGTGTTGGTGATCTAACCTGTATGCTGTCAGAAATTGTCTACAATGATGGGCAGATGTGGAGTTTTGCACTTTGCTTCTGATTTCTGTGTTATTAGTGTGCATAATGCAAAGAAACTGACCAGTGAGCATCAGTGAGAGTGCATTTGTAAATCATCTGGACAGAAAAGAATGTTGTGCTATTGTAAATCTCAATCATGACTTGTACATGATTTGAAACGTAGTGTCAATGACTGTTAAATCTTTGAAATTGTGCCAGATTTAAAAGCTCCCTATAAAAGAGCGAACAAAACAAGTCATCTGAACTGTTTTTATATATGCATATTACTGTCTTCATCCAACACTGCTCTTGAAAGGGCACACGTTTTGATAGCATGTCTGTTCTACTTGTCCATAGACAAAATAGCATGCTTTTGCTTGAATTTAATTAAGGATATTTTTGAAAGAAAACGTTCATCTTGAATCTTTAATTGGTTTAATCAAAGCTGAAAATTAGATGATTTGTTCTACAATGAAGTCTTATTTCTCGTATTATTGTGCAATCGAATGAATGCAACTTGGATTAAAAAAAGAACAGTGCTAATTTTGTCTTAAAATTTAACATTTTAAATGAAATGTATTGTATTATTATAAGAATTTGAGAGTTCTAAAACATTAAGTATTGAAGACACTGTGGTAGATGTTGCTGAAGCCATCTGTCAAATTACTTCTTGTGTGTGTGTATGTTTTGTGTATGTATGCATCAGCCTTACACTCCTTCTCAAACCTGGGACTGTCTGCAACTCTTCAGTAAACAGAATGAAAACACTATCAATCAATACTCACCAGCAGCTGTTCCTGACAAGCCTCTGTCTGACGCCTAATGCCTTCCAACTGTCGGCATAGTTCCCTCCCCGTCTACTGTCACCATTTCTCTCTCTGACTATTCGTTTTCACATTGTCTCTTCACTTGCAGTTTAAGAATTTCAGATGGTGTTCTTAGATTCTTCTGTTGGAATTTGTATTTTCATATCTCCTTCCAGTGTGTATTTGTCACATGTTTTGCTATGCTTACTGTAAAGCTGCTGCATTTATCCATATGTATACCTCTATTTTATAGAAGGCTTGCTGCATTCATTGTATTTATAGAAATTTTAGAAATTTTTATACACCAGTAGGATATAGCTGCTTTTTTTAAAGTCAGTGGAATCATTCATACATTTAAATTTTGTACCTTTATTACTGATGATATGTTACTTGTTTAACTGGCACATAGCCCATCTTTGTACTGAAAATACAGCTACTGTATTTAGCAGGTAACTAACCAGTATAGCCAAATAAATCAGAGATTATTCTCAGATTTTTGCTGTTCATTAATAAGAATAAAGGTTCCTGCAGAATAGAAGTGGCTGGTTAATATTACCAAGGAACACAGTTACCAACTCAGCCTAAATTGTCAATTCAATAGTAAATCTATAAGGTGAATTGTTACTACTTCAATTGTAACATTTCCTTTGACAAGAGGTGAAGATCATGGACAAGCACATGCACACCTGTGAAGAAACAGATGCCCACTACTGAACTAATTTTGATTTGTTGCACATGGGCTTTTGGGGTTTCATTTAACCATTTGGCTGCTGAAGTCACATATAATAAAAGCAAAATACTATCCGATACTTGAAATCTGAAATAAAAATAGAAAATGATGGAAATACTCAACAGATCTGGCAGATTTGCAGGTAAGAGAGAAATTGATTTAATGTTTCAGGTCTGACCATTCATCAGAACAAAAACTTAAAAATCACTCTTTTCCCAATTTTGATGGACTCATTTGCTTGAAACTTAATTGTTATAAGTGAAATTACATTATGCGGTAGGGTACAACAGCATAATGAAAATTGGCTTGGTGTTGCAGTGGTGGTATGGAGTTTGTGCTAAAAGCAGTCAGATATGGATTCCTGCTTTATATTTTATCTATTATTACAGCTAAAGAAATTACTTTTTAAGTCTTCTCTATCGTCAAATTCTTTTATACTTCAAAGAAGCTGCTCATGCTGCAGTATTGAACGTGGCATGGGCAATTATTTGCCCCTTACCATCTTTGGCTGTTGAAGACTTCATGTAGGAATCCACAGAGTAGTAGAATGCAAGATTAATCTGACTCCTTACTGAGTTCCTGATTTCAATTGTATCATTGTGGAAAAATACGAAGAGATTTTCCAGAATTAGTAGGGAAAATAAGAAAAATACTGAAGTACTTTTGTCATAACTGCCTAAATTCTAGTACTTCAGAATCTGCTGGGATAGACCATGAGTTGTATTCTTTGAATAGGTATTTAACCTAGGCACGTAAACAACTCTTGGGGAATATTTTAAGGAAAAAAAGTGATATTAGTTCAAGTGCCACAGCAATATATTTGTGTACAGTAAATTTTGTGTTAATACTCATCCATTTTCTGATGTCTAGATGTTTAAAGTATACAAATAAAAAGAAAATGCAGCTACATGAAATTAGAAAATTAGAATCTGTGTAGCAGATTAGTTGGTATACAAAAGGGAGGATAAGATATTTTTGTTTTAATCCTTTATCAAACACCAATAATATGAAATGTTGAGCTGCTATTTTCATTCAGATTTGTTGAGTATGTGTTTTTACAAATTTGTTTTTGTTCTCCATGGTTATGCCTTCAAATATTGGTATGACATTAAAATAATGAAAATCTAACACATGGTTGCGAGCAAACTTTCTAACTGCTTCAGCTGTTAAATGGTTAAAATGCACATTTAATATAAGCCACTCCAATTGAAAATTAAAGCTGTACTGCAGATCAATGTCGGTATGACCTGCCAAATAAAACCACAACTGCCTATGGTGTGTGACCAGTTTTATCTTTGCTGCTAAATAACCTGGTTTCCATGTTCCCCTTTATGTGTGATTGTTTAAAATAAACCTTCTGGAAAAAGTAAATATAGTTTGTATACTAAGTAACCCTAATAAATTACAATATTGACTTGATGCGATTACAGCTATGTAAATTTAGTAGAGTATTAATTCCCCTCAGTAGCATCACTGTGACGGTTTGTGGGATACCTTTATTATATATAAGCCATTCTGGGTTTTTTGTTTTTGCTGCTTTATTAACATAGTATCTAATGCCCAAAGCCTATATAAAGTGGAAATGCTATATTGGGAGCCTATTGGAAACCTTCAAGTTTGACTTGAGGGTAAATCATACAGTAAAATATTGTTTTAAATCCTCATTTGCTGGAACCTCTTCATTAAAATCTTTTTGATTTAAAAAAAATTGTTCATTTTTATTTTAAATTCATATTTTGCAAAGAGTTGGGTTGCTGAGGCTTTTCATCTTGTATGCATCAGAACAAATGCAAAAATGCCAAATTTCAAATCACAACAATATGTACCACAGGAGAAAAGTGTGTTTATTAATTTTACTGTGGCATATAGTTTCAATACAAGAATAAATTGTTGAATTTCCACATGTAGATATTTAATTGATCAATATTGAGTGAGGATAAAAATTAAGTATGATGGAGGTAATAAAAATGTAATCTGGCTGATAAGAAAGCATAGTGGCTTTCTCAATTTCCCAAGGTGCTTTACAGGTAATGCTCAGCCAATGTCCTAAACATATCATTAATTTCCCCTCAATTCTATGAGGTTCCTATCCTCAGAGAATGGTTCAGATGTCTGGCTTAAAAAAAGGCAATAGGTAAATAAGAAAAATGACAAGGGAGTATGAAGAAACACTGGAAGCTAACATAAAATGGAATGCCAAAGTATTCTATAGTCATGTAAATAGTAAAAGAGCGGTAAATTGAGAAGGGAGATCGATTAGCAACTAAAAAGGTGATTTGAATTTGAAGGCACAAGCCATGGCGCTAGTCTTGAATGAATACTTTGCATCTGCCTTCACCAGGGAAAAGGTTCCCCAGGCCCTAGTGAAAGCATTAGCACTTGTCATTGGAAGATTTAAAATTGGTAAGTTAAATTGAATAAATTGTCTGTACTTTCAAGGCACTGGAAATGGATGAGATGCATCCAAGGATACAGAGAGAGGAGTATGGAAATTGCAGGGACACTGGCAGTAATTTTTCAGTCTTTGTCACTTGAATGGTGCCAGAAGACTAAAGAATTGCAAATTTTATGGGGTTGAAGGGAGGGAGGTGTTGAATAGGCTTGAGTCATAATTTCATGATTTAAATTGATTCTTTCAGCATTCCAAATGCAGAAGAATTGCCAGTGGGTGTTGTCCAGGTCTTGTTGCAGGTGTACATCCCCTCTTCTGACCTTATGATGGAGGGGACAGTAATTGATGAAGCAGGTGAAGATGTTTGGGTCTAGGACACTACCCGAAGGATCTCCCACAGGGATGTTTAGGAGCTGAAATGACTGTTGTCCAACAATCACAACCATCTTCCTAAATGCCAGATATGACTCCAAGCAGAGGAGAGTTTTCCCCTGACTCCCATTGACTCTTGTATTACTGGGGCTCCTTGATGTCATTCTTACTTCTCTGAATCCAACTACTCTTTTATCCATGTTTAGTCTAAAGTTGCAATGAGATCAGGAGCTCAGTGGCCTGATGAAGACTAAATTGAGTGTAAGTGAGCTAGTATTGAGCAAGTGTATCTTTTTGGAAATGTTGATGCCTGAGTAGACTGGGGTGGTAGTTGACTGGTTTGAATTTGTTCTGATGTTTTTGTATGAAGGTCGAATTGGGGCAATTTTTCACATTGCCAGTTGGTTGTCATAGTGTAGCTGTAGACCTGTAGAAATGATACACCATAGAAGGGGCCATTCAACTCCTCTTGTCCATGTGACCTGAAGACACCCAAGCATCCTTCCATCCTTCCTAATCCCACTTTCCTGCACACAGCCCATTGCCCTTTAGCTTACAATACTTAAGGTGCAGATCAGGTACTTTTTAAAAGAGTTTAGGGTCTCTGCTTCCACCACCCTGACTGGGAGGAAACATTCCTGTCTGACAATTGTTGTGCAGTGTCCATTCATCCATTGTCGTAGTGTCTGCATAGACTCACCAATATACCATGTCTCAGGATAACCTTGCCTGCAGCGTACGAGATCGACAATATTGACTGAGTAACAGGAGTATCTGCCGTGTATGTGGTGGGTGGTATTTCCATGTGAGATAGGTTCTTGATTATCAAGAACCTATGGGGAGAAAGCAGGAGAATGGGGTTGAGGAACTTATCAGCCATGATTGAATGGCAGAGCAGACTCGATGGACCGAATGGCCTAATTTCTGCTCCTATGTCTTATGGTCTTATCTTGGCGAGATGTTCGTTGTCATCGATGACACGTTGAAAGGCTGCGTAGTCTCTCTGCTCCAGGGAAGAATTGGCTGATGAAGGATATTCTATCAGTCGTGTCCGATGTTGAGTTCTGAGGAGGTTGTTGTGGCTTTTTGCTGTGGTATGTCAGAACTGGCAATCGATGAGTTGAGCATTGTATCCCGTTGTCATGAAGGCTTATTTCAGTGTCTGTAGGTGTCCATTGTGTTCCTCTTTGCCCACACAGGTCTTGTCCATCAGAGATTGTTTCTTTAACATGTTTAGGGTAGAAGCTAGAGAAGTGTGGCATCATGAGGTTATCCGTGGGCTTGCGGTCGAGTGAGGTACTGAGGTGTCCACCCTTAATGGAGATGTGTGTGTCCAAAAATGAGACCGATTCTAAAGAGTAATCGGTGGTATGCCTGATGGTGGGATGAAACTTGTGTATTCGCTTCAGTGATTCCTCACCATGAGTCCAAAGGAAGAAAATGTTGTCAAAACATCTGGTGTATAGCGTTGGTTGGAGGTTCTGTGCAGCTAAGAGGCCTTGCTCAAACCTGTGGATGAGAATATTGGCATATTGGGTGCAAGATAAGTCCCTATGGCTGTTCCGTGTGTCTGGATGAAGAGCTGGTTGTGGAAGGTGAGGACATTGTGATCAAGGATGAAGCAAATGAATTGTCGGATGGTGTCTGGAAATTGGCAATTATTGATATTGAGTACTGAGGCTGTTGCTGCAATGCCATCATCATGGGGAATGCTGGTGAAGAGTGCCAAAATGCCTACTGTGGTGAGGAATGTTCCAGGTTCGACTGGACCGTGGGTGCTGAGTTTCTGTAAGAAATCTGTAGTGTTGCAACAGAAGCTGGGGGTTCCTTGTACAATGGGTTTCAAGATGCCCTTGACATAGCCGGAGAGGTTCTCACACAGGGTCCCATTGCCTGATATGATGGGATGTCCAGGTGTGCTAGCTTTGTGTATCTTCGGAAAGCAGTAGAAGTCCCCTACACGGGAAGTACGTGGGATCAGAGTGCATAGGATACTCTGAAGGCCTGGATCAAAGGTCTTGATCAGTCTGTTGAGTTGACGGGTGTGTTCTTTAGTTGGATCGGCAGGTAGTTGTCTGAACTGGTTGTTCAGTTGTCAGTACACTTCATTCCAGTAGTCTGTTCTATTCTGTATGACGATGACTTTGTACTGCCAGTTTGATGCCAATGTTGCGGGTTGGTCTTGGGAGCATGGATGACATTGTGTTGTGCTATCTTGTGAGTGCAGCTGATAAATCTGGCATTAACGCATCTCCTAACAGCTTGAGCATACATGTCAAGCCCAAGGCAGCAACTTCCGGAGGGGTCCTATTTGACTCTATCTTCTTTGGTTGTTGCATTGCAGATTTCTATCGAATGTTCCAGTTCATTGGTTGTCTCATTGGGCTCGCTACTGACATCTCGG
>JAHRHZ010000248.1:54338062-54357755 GCA_024137785.1 Ginglymostoma cirratum | reverse complement strand
TGATGCTGCTTGACCTGCTGTGTTCATCCAGCCCCATGCTTGTTCTTATCTCTCTTCAGGCTCTATCCTTCATCCTATCATTTAATCTCTACCCCATCCCCCTCCCTATTTTCTGTATATAAACTGACGTTTTCACAGCTACCATCAGTTCTGTGGAAGGGTCACCGGACCTGAAACGTTAACTCTGATTTTTTTTCACAGGTGCTGCCAGACCTGCTGAGCTTTTCCAGCAACTTCTGTTTTTGTTCCTGATGTTAAGGTGCACTTTGATAAGGCACTAGTGTGCCTTTGAGTGATGTACTGCATTCATTCCTGGGTGTCACACTTCAAGAAGAATGTGAAATTACTGGAGAGCACACAGAAGAGAATTGTTACGAGGATGAAGAATTTCATTCGACGATAGATTGGAAAATTTGAGACTATTTTTCTTGGAAAGGAAAAAGCTCAGAAGAGATCTGATTGAAGCTTTCAAAATCGTGGAAGGTTTGGATGGAGGATAAAAAAAATACAATTTTTTTAAAGAATGAAGAACAGCTGTATAAAACTTCAGTCAGGCCGCATTTGGAGTATTTTGTAGTTCTGGCCACCACACTATAGGAAGGATGTGGAGGCTTTGGAGAGGGTGCAAAAGAGGTTTAACAGTTGCCTGGATTGGAGCGTATTTGCTATAAGGAGAGGTTGGACAAACTTGGATTGTTTTCACTTGAGCATCAAAGGCTGAGGGCAACCTGACAGAGTTATACAAAACCGAGAGTCATGCACAGGGTGGAGTGTCGGAGTCTATTTCCCAGGGTGGAAATGCCAAATACTAGGAAACATTGAGTCATAGAGCTGTACAGCACGGAAACAGACCATTCAGTCCAACTTGTTCAGGATGACCAGATATCCTAAATTAACTTAGTCCTATTTGCCAGCATTTGGCCCATATCCCTCCAAATATATCCTATTCATGTGCCCATCCAAATGTCTTTTTAAATGTTGTAATTGTACCAGCCTCCACCACTTCCTCTGACAGCTCATTCCATACACACACCACCCTCTGTGTGAAAGTTATCCCTTCGGTCCCTTTTAAATCTTTCCCCTCTCACCTTAAACCTATGCCCTCTAGTTCTGGACTCCTCCATCCTGGGGAAAAGATCTTGGCTATTCACCCTATCCACGCTCCTCATGATTTTCTAAACCCCTGGAAAGTCACCCCTCAGCCTCCAACACTCTGGGGAAAATAGGTCCAGCCTATTCAGCTTCTCCATATAGTGCAAGCCTCCAACCCTGGCAACATCCTTGTAATTTTTTTCTGAACCCTTTCAAGTTTCACAACATCCTTCCTATAGCAGGGAGACTGGAATTGATTGCAGTATTCCAAAAGTGGCCTCACCAATGTCCTGTACAGCTGCAACAGGACCTCCCAAACTCCTATACTCAATGCACTGACCAATAAAGGCAAGCATACCAAATGCTTTCTTCACTCTTCTGGGTTTAAAGTGAGGGAGGAAATTTTAAAGGAGATGTGCGAAGCAAGTTTTTAAAGTAATGGATAGAAGGTGCCTAGAATGTGCTGCCAGGGGAGATAGCAGAACTAAATACAACAACAATATTTAAGAGGCGTTTAGACAGACACACGAACAGAGGGATACAGACTGTGTGCAGATAGAATGGACAAAAACAAAGTCGCTGGAAAAGCTCAGAAGGTCTGGCAGCTTCTGTGAAGGAAAAAACAGAGTTAACGTTTCTGGTCCGGTGACACTTCCTCAGAACGCCCAGTTCAGTATTTGAAGTGTTCAGTCACCTTATCCTTAATTATAGATTTAAGCAGTCATCAGGAAATTCTTGACTAAGATCTACAAGTGTGGAACAACATCTGCCATGTTACTGTTCAGTCATACTGACACTTTGATCAAATATTTTAGTATTGAATCCTGAAGTTTTGATGTCAAGAAGAGGTAGTCTAATTGAAACATAAAAGGTCCTGAGGGGCACGAATAAGGTAGATTTGGGAAGGTGTGGGTTGGACAGTTTACAAATGGAGCAGTCTCGAAGGGCTGAACTCCTCATGGTAGGTTCTATTTTGCAATTCACTGGGAATGTTGTGGATACAAATAAAAAGACTTGCTTTACTCTACTATCTTTTATTTATTGTTTACTTTCATGTCTACTCGACATCCCAAAACATATTTGGTCGATGAAGTAACTTTCTGCAGGGTGGTCGATGTTTTAATTCTGGAGACAAAACAGCCGATTTATACACAACAAGCCCCATAAACAATGTGATAATGACCAGAGATTCTGTTTTTGTGATGTTGACTGAGAATTAGACATCAGCAAGCTCTGGTTCAAGATAATACTACAAAAATCCTTACATCTACTTGGCAGTGTCTCTGGAACCAGAGTTGGACTCCCGTCTGAGAGTTAAAATTTTCCAATATTGTATTTAGCATACCTTCACTCTTCAATGTTGTGCTGAACTCTTGCAGTGAGACTTGAACTCACAGCCTTCTGATTTAAAAAACATACTCATTGTTATTGATTGAGCCACGGTCAGCATTCTCTTATGGTTAGACACTTGATGGCACACACAGGAAGATGATAGTATATCTCCTGGGCACCATAAGGGTAAATGCCATCATCTTCTCACTGCACACTCATCCTCATAAGATCATCATCACTCAGTCTGCCACTATACAGTCATGATATATGGAGGGCCCCCAGCATTTTATGATGCTAATTGTCTGACACTTTCTGGGCACTGTGCTTCCTACTCAGTTACAGGGCAGTGCCCACCACCTGGCAAGAATATCTCATCAAATGCTTATGTTCACATTCCCATCAACTCTTCCCTCTCTCTTACTGCAGGTCAAGCTGCCATACAATATAAAAGAGAGGTCCAAAGAAAAGGTGTGATCTCCACATCCTCATCCTCTTTGAAGAAGACAGTCCAGCTGGTGGGTCAGGGCCAAGACTAATCCAGGATTACTGGAGTGATTGGCATGGCTGTAGAAGCCAATGAGGAATATTGCTGGCAGCTCTTCTCAGATGTGTAACCACGCTCACACATTCCTTGGCATCAGGGTTTATACTTCTCCAACTGATTATTTGTCTTGCCTCAGTACAATCAACAGATAACAAAATGAAAGAGAGCACAGTGGTTCCCAATACAAGGACCTCTGAGGAAGATGCCTTTGACATCCCAGGGGACATACCGGCAAGGTGTTTACCCACACCTTCTGTTGTAAAAAGGATTTCCATGAATGGTTTGAATGTTATGTGTTGTGAGGTCCCTATATAATTGTCACTCAACAAATCTGGTAGTCTACTCCAGTCTGCAGTTAGGTTATGGAGTCTATAATCATGTAGCTTAGACCTAGCTACTATACTGTAGTAAATAACAATGTCTGGTACCTAGTGTCAATGTAGTTGTCTTGCCTTACTGCACTATCTTACAACTATGTAATAACAGCATAAGAACTAGGAGCAGGAATAGGCGATTCAGCCCCTCATGTCTGCTTCACCATTTATTACGGTAATAGCTGACCTCATCTTGGGTCAACTCCACGTTCCTGCCCACTCTCCATAACCCATGAACCAATTACTAATTAGAAATCTGTCTATCTGCTTAAATTTATTCCATGTCCCATGATCCACTGTACACTAGGGTAGTGAATTCCACAGATTCACAACCCTTTCAGAGAAGTAATTTCTCCTCCACTCTGTTTTAAATCTGCTACCCCTTATCCGTAAACTATGACCTTTCATTCTAGATTGCCCCACATGGGGAAACATCTACTCTGTATCTACTTTGATCTCCTTTAGCATCTTAGACTATAACATAAGATATTGGAGCAGAATTAGGCTATTCAGCCCATCAAATCTGCTCCACTATTTGATCATAGCTGATATGTTTCTCAACCCTCTTCTCCCCATAACCTTTGATCCCTTTACCCATTAAGAACATAAGAACATAAGAACCAGGAGCAGGAGTAGGCCATCCGGCCCTTTGAGCCTGCTCCGCCATTCAATAAGATCGTGGCTGATCTTTTTGTGGACTCAGATCCACTTACCCGCACTCTCACCGTATCCCTTAATTCCTTCATTGTTTAAAAAAAATCTACCTTAGCTTGAAAAACGTTTGCTGAAGTAGCGTCAACTCCTTCACTGGGCAAGGAATTCCATAGATTAACAACCCTCTGGGTGAAGAAGTTCCTTCTCAATTCAGTCCTAAATCTGGTCCCTCTAATCTTGAGGCTATGGCCTCTTGTCCTAGCTTCACCTGCCAGTGGGAACATCCTCTCTGCATCTATCTTATCTGTTCCATTCATAATTTTATATGTTTCTATAAGATACCCCCTCAATCTTCTGAATTCCAATGAATATAATCCCAATCTACACAGTCTCTCCTCATAAGCCAACCCCCTCAACTCCGGAATCAACCTAGTGAACCTCCTCTGCACCCCCTCCAGTGCCAGTACATCCTTTCTCAAGTAAGGAGACCAAAACTGCACACAGTACTCCAGGTGTGGCCTCACCAGCACCTTGTACAGCTGCAACATAACCTCTCTGCTTTTAAACTCAATCCCTTTAGCAATGAAGGACAAAATTCCATTTGCCTTCCTAATTACTTGTGGTACCTGCAGACCAACCTTCTGTGATTCATGCACAAGGACACCCAGGTCCCTCTGCAGAGCAGCATGCTGCAACTTTTTACCATTCAAGTAATAATCCTTTTTACTATTACTCCTACCAAAATGTATGACTTCACATTTATTTACATTGTATTCCATCTGCCAGACCTTTGCCAACTCACTCAATGTATCCATGTTCCTCTGCAAGGTTTCACGGTCCTCTGCACACTTTGCTCTGCACTCATCTTAGTGTCATCTGCAAACTTTGACACCCTACAAGCGGCCCCCAACTCCAAATCATCTGTATAAATTATATAATTGTGGTCCCAACACCTATCCCTGAGGCACACCACTAGTTACTGATTGCCAACCAGAAAAGCACTCATTTATCCCCACTCTTTGCTTCCTGTTAGTCAACCAATCCTCCATCCATGCTAATACTTTACCCCTAATGCCATGCATCCTTATCTTATACAGCAGCCTCTTGTGCGGCACCTTGTCGAAGGCCTTTTGGAAATCCAGGTACACCACATCCACTGGGTCCCCATTGTCCACCTTGCTCGTAATGTCTTCATAGAATTCCAAAAGATTTGTCAAGCATGACCTGCCCTTCATAAACCCATGCTGCATCTGCCCAACAGGACAATTTCTATCGAGATGCCTTGCTATTTCTTCCTTGATAATAGACTCAAGCATCTTCCCCACTACAGAGGTTAAGATAACTGGTCTATAATTCCCCATCTTTTGTCTACCTCCTTTTTTAAACAGTGGCGTCATATTTGCTGTTTTCCAATCTGCTGGGACTGCCCCAGAGTACAGCGAATTTTGGAAAATTACCACCAGTGCACCTGCTATTTCGCCTGCCATCACTTTTAGTACCCTGGGATGTATTCCATCAGGGCCAGGAGGCTTATCAATTCTTAGCTCCATTAGCTTGCCCAACACCACCTCTTCCGTAATAATGATTGTTTCCAAGTCCTCACCTACCTTCGTCTCTTTGTCAATTACAGGCATGTTATTAGTGTTCTCCACTGTGAAGACTGATACAAAATACCTCTTCAATGCCTCGGCCATTTCATCATATCCCATAACTAATTTCCCCTTCTCATCCTCTAAAGGGCCAACGTTTACTTTAGCCACTCTTTTTCGTTTTATATGTTTATAGAAACTTTTGCTATCTGTCTTTATATTCTGTGCCAGTTTTTTCTCATGTTCTATCTTACTTTTCTTTATAGCTCTTTTTGTGGCTTTCTGTTGACCTTTAAAGTTTTCCCAATCTTCTAGTTTCATGCTGTTTTTGGCCACTTTGTATGCCTTCTCTTTCAATTTGATAGCCTCCCTTATTTCCTTAGACACCCATGGCAGAATACCCCTTTTCTTACAGTCCTTCCTTTTCACTGGAATATACTTTTGCTGAGCACTTCAAAAAATTGCTTGGAAAGTCCTCCACTGCTCGTCAACTGTCCCACCATAAAACCTTTGTTTCCAGTCTACTTTAGCCAAGTCCTCCTTCATTCTATTGTAGTCCAAGCACAGGACCCTGGTATGGGATTTTATCTTCACACTCTCCATCTGTATTCTAAATTCAACCATACTGTGATCACTCCTTCCAAGAGGATCCCTAACTATGAGGTCATTAATTATTCCTGTCTCATTACACAGGACCAGATTTAGGATAGCTTGCTCCCTCGTCGGTTCCATTACATACTGTTCAAGAAAACTATCACGAATCCACTCAACGAACTCCTGCTCAAGGCTACCCTGACCAAGCTGGCTCGACCAATCTACATGTAGATTAAAATCCCCCATGATAATTGCCGTACCATTTTTACAGGCATTAGTTATTTCTTTGTTTATTGCCTGCCCCAATGTGATGTTATTATTTGCTGGCCTATAGACTGCGCCTATCAGTGACGTTTTCCTCTTAGAACGTCTAATTTCCACCCAAATTGATTCAACCTCATTCTCCATAGAACCTATATCATCTCTCAGCACCGCCCTGATGTCATCCTGGAATATCAGAGCTACACCACCTCCCTTACCTTCCTGTCTGACCTTCTGAATAGTCTGGTACCCCTGGATATTTAACTCCCAGTCGTGACCATCCTGTAACCACATCTCTATAATGGCTACCAAATCATATTCATTCGCGATGATTTGTGCCGTTAACTCATCAACCTTGTTACGAATGCTAGAAGCATTCAGGTAAAGTGCCTTTATGCTAGCTTTCTTACCCTCATGATTTCCAACATCTCTAATAATATCGTCTGAGTTATCTTTCCTTTTTGCTTCATTCGTAGTCTGCCTTGAACTTAAACCCTCCTGCACACGTGCTAACCTGCTGCTTACCTTTTTACTTACCGTCATACTCCCTGTCGTTTTCCCTTTCCCTTCCCTCCGACCCACTAGTTTAAAGTCCTAGTGACTACCCTATTTATCCTTTTCGCCAGAACACTGGTTCCAGATCGGTTCAGCTGGAGACCGTCCCATCGGTACAGATCCCCCCGGTTCCAAAACCGATGCCAATGCCCCATGAAATGGAATCCCTCTTTCCCACACCACTCCCTTAGCCACGTGTTTACTTCCCTAATTTTCTTATCCCTAAGACAATTTGCACGTGGCTCGGGCAGTAATCCGGAGATTATGACCCTCGAAGACCTGTTCCTTAATTTCGTTCCTGGTGCTTGATAATACCCAAACAGGTCCTCCATCCTAGCCTTGCCTATGTTGTTAGTCCCAACATGGACAACAACAACTGGATCCTCCCCCTCCCGCTCCAATATCCTTTCAAGCCGGTCAGAGATGTCCTGCACCCTGGCACCGGGCAGGCAACACACCATGCGGGACTCCCGATCCGGCTTGCAAAGGATACTATCTATCCCCCTAACTATAGAATCCCCTATAACTACCACTTGGCTTTTTGCTCCCCCTTCTTGAATGGCGTTCTGTACCATGGTGCCGTGGTGAGCTGGGTCATCCTCCCCACAGCCCTTTTCCTCATCCACACAGGGAGCAAGTATCTCAGACCTTTTGGATAAGGTCAAAAGCTAAGGCTCCTCCACTCCCGAACTCAGGATCCCCCTACCCGCCTCACTTGCAGTCACACCCTGTTGTCCCTGATCACTAACTGAATGTAAATTACTTAATCTACCGGGTGTGACTGCCTCCTGAAACAAAACATCCAGGTAACTCTCCCCCTCCCGGATGTGCCACAGTGTTGAAACTCAGATTCCAGATCTTCAACTCTGAGCCGGAGTTCTTCCAGCAACCAACACTTGCTGTAGATGTGGTCACTGCCGTTCACAATGGGATCAGCCAGCTCCCACATCATACAGCTACAGCACATCACCTGCCCAGCCATCTCTACTTAGTTAATTACATTATTACTTTACATAAATTTATGAGTTAAATACTTTCTTATACTTCTCTGCTATGGTCTTTTTCAAATAACCAACTAATGGATAAATAAAAAAAAGTAAATTTTTAACCAGTTACACGATACAGAAGAGATAGAAAAAATAGAAAAACTTTACCTTACCAACATACCACAGAGTTCTTTTTTTTTGGTTAGAGGAGGAGGGTGGGTGGGAGACAGAACACGTGTAGCCTCTCCCTCTGCTGCTGCAAATGAAGTAAGAAATTAAGAACCTCTCTTTCGCTGTCTGAAATACACTCAATGACTTAGCCTCCACAACCTTCTTCAGCAATGTATTCCACAGATTCACTACCCTCTGGCTGAAGAAATTCCTCATCTTCTCAGCTCCAAAGAGACATCCCTTCACTCTGAAGCTGTGCCCTTGAGTCCTAGTCTCTCCTACTAGTGGAAACATCTTCTCCACATCCACTCTATCCAGGCCTCTTAGTATTCTGTATGCTTCAATGAAATCGCCTCCCCCGGCCCCCCCGATCCTTCTCAACTTCATCGAGCACAGACCCAGAGACCTCAGCCGCTCCTCATATGACAAGCTCTAAATCTCTAGGATCGTTCTTGTAAATCTCCTCTGGAACCCCTCCAATGCCAGCTCATCCTTCCTTAGATACGGGGCCCAAAACTGCTCATAATATTCCAAACGTGGTCTGAAGGAAGTTGATACAGCCTCAGCAGTATGTCTCTGCTCTTCCATTTTAGCCCTCTTGAGATGAACGCTAACATTGCATTTGCCTTCCTAACTACCGACTCAACCTACATGGTAACCTTAAGAGGATCCCGAACCTTAAGAGGATCCTGTGCTTCTGAAGCCTTTCCCTATTTAGAAACTATTCTATGTCATTATTCCGACTACCAAAGCGCATAACTTCACTCTTTCCCACATTGTATTCTATCTGCCATTTCTTTGCTCACTCTCCTAACCTGTCCAAGTCCTTTTGCAGCATCCGCTCTTCCTCAACATTACCTGTCCCTCCACCCATGCTTATGTCACCTGTAAAATTAGCAGCAGTTCCCTTGTCCAGATAGTTAATGTATAATGCGAATAATTGTGGTCCCAATGTTGACCCCTGTGGAACTCCACTAGTCACAGGCTACCATTCTGAAAAACACCCCAAACAATGTAAATAGGTCACATCCACTGGCTCTCCTCTGTTTAACTTGCTCATAATCCACTCAAAGAATTTCTCACAGATTTGTCAGGCATGAGCTCCCCTTGATAAAGCCTTGCTGATTCAGATCTATTTTATTATGCACTCCCAAGTACATTGCAATTTCATCCTTAATAATAGAATCTAAAATCTTACTAATGACTAAGGTCAGGCTAACATGTCTGTGGATTCCTGTCTTCTGCCTCCCTCCCCTATTAAACAGGGGGGTTACATTAGCTATTTTCCAGTTCTCCGGGACCCTCCGTGACTCCAGTGATACCTGAAAGATCACCACCAATGCATCCATAGTATCCTCAGCTATCTCCTACACTGTGTTGTAGTATATCATGTCTGGGCGATTTATTAACCTTCAGATCTTTCAGCTTCTCCAGCACCTTCTCCTTAGTGATGGCCATGACACTCACCTCTGCCCCTGACTCTCTTTAAGCCCTGGTATGCTGTTGGTATCTTCCATGAAGGCTGACACAAAATACTTGTTCAGTTCTTCTTCCATTTCTTTGTTTCCTGTTACTACTTCTTCAGACTCATTTTCCAGTGGTTCAACTTTCAGTCTTGCCCTCTCTTATTTATCTAAAAAAAATTCTTGTAATTTTCTTTGATTTTACCAGCTAGCTTAGCCTCATATTTCATCTTCTCCCCCTTCATGGTTTCTTTTTAACCTCCTGTGCTGGTTTTTAAAGGCTTCCCAATCCTTTGTCTTCCCACTAAACTTCACCACGTTGTATGTTTTTTCTTTTGCTTTTATGCCGTCCCTGAGTTCTCTTGTCAGCTATGGTCACATTATCCTCCACTTAATATGTTTCTTCTTCATTGGAATGAATTTCTGCTGTTCTTCCCAAATTACCCCCAGAAATTCCTGCCATTGCTGCTCTACTGTCTTCCCTGCTAGGCTCCCCTTCCAGTCAACTCTGGCCAGTTCTTCCCTCATGTCTTTGTAGTTATCTTTACTCAATTGCAATACTGTTACATCTGAATCCAGTTTCTCCCCCTCAAACTGCACAGTGAATTCTATCATATTATGGTCACTGGTCCCTCGGAATTCTTTCACCTTAAGCTCCCTAATCAAGTCAAGCTCATTATGTATCTCAATTACATCTTCTCTCATTCTTTTAAACTCTAAAAACTAAATTGCTCAATCTCTCCTCATAAAACAAATTTTTTGTCTCTGGCATAAATCTAGTGACCTCTCACTGGACTGCCTCCAACACAATTAGTTTCTTTCTCAAGTAAGGGGAGGGAAACTGTATAGTATTCCAGACATCAACTCACCAATACCTTGTATAATTGCAGCAACACTTTTCTACCTTTATATTCCATTCCTTTAGCAATAAATGCCAAAATTCCATTTGTCTTTATTATCTCTTACACCTGCATACCAGCCTTCTGCAATTCATGCATGAAAACACTCAGATCCCTCGGCATGGAAGCATTTTGATGTTTCTCTCCATATAAAAACCTTGCTTTTTTTATTCTTTTGACTAACCTCCCACTTATCCTCATTAAACTCCATCTGCCAATTTTGGCTTATTCACCTAACCTATCCATATTCCTTATTCCTTTTTTCTTTTCCCTCATGATGACAATTGTATTAAATTCCTCCTTTTCTGTAGCCTTTTATCTGTTACTAATGGAATGGTTTCAATGTGAAAGCACCATGAAAACAAGGCAAAATTTTGATTATTTGTCTCTGCCATTTCTGTGTTCCCTGCTATTAATTCCCAACTCCCATTAATAAAGATAAAGTTGCCATAGTCCTGCTGAAACATAGGGCTTCTCTATCATGACTGGTGGTGGTTTAACCTGAGGGTCGCCATGGCTTCGGTGAGGGGAGAGGTTGAGAATGAGGGGGGTCCTTCACAGTAACCTTAGCCAGTGTGGCAATTGAGCCCATGTTACTGCTGTTATTTTGCATCACAAACTGGTCATCCAGCCAACTGAGCTAACCAATCCCCATTCATTAAGGAATGTTTCATGTCACTCAAGAATGTGCCTCTCTGCCATGACACCACACTGTATTTGCATGCCTTAGACTAGGACTAGTAGAGTGATTGATGGCAGCTTTCTATCCAAGATCTTGATACATCTTTTAGGTGAACGGCTAACAAAGCTGTCGCTACAGCTTACAGTAAGGTGCCAGTGTGGGCATCTATTTCCAACATAATGCTTGTGGGCTGGATGGCTGTCTAGATTGAAGAAATCATCAGAAGTGAAAGAATCAATAAACACCTGAAGGGAAAAGATAAGAGATAATCTACTAATAAAAAGGGAGGGCTTCTTCAGGAATTCAGCAGCTTTCTAAAAGGAGCAAAAATCCAATCAGCTCCTGCAGCAGCAGCATGAAAGAGCTATACGAGCAAGCAGTCCTTTCTTTGAAAGCATGGAATAGCCAGGACCAAGAAAGAAAAGTACAAAAAAACTAATCAGGACTAGAAAGACTCTTACTTGAAGCTACAAGGGAGAATTTTTAAGTTGCAATCAGAGAAAGAAACGATCAATATTAGGCTCTAAATATAAGTTGAGGAAAGGGTGAACGTATTTACTTTCACGACAAAACTCTGAGCTGGGATACTGAAAGAAAATTTCACATTATTTTCATAAACTGACATCTTTGACATATTAAAATTATTATTATAAGCCACAGAAAAAATCTTCTAAAATGAGGTTATTCTTTAAGAAATTCTTCAGACCACCATATAATGCTTCAGTTTTGAACTTAAAACTCAACGGCAGCAGAAGACTTTGTTAACACTAAGTGGTTTGAAGCCAAAACAACTTCTTGTTGAACAACAACTGAAATTATTGAAAGGTATAAAAAAGTGTCGGAGGGGTGGGCACATTCTTTTAGTTCAGAAAAAGTTGGGCAAGAAAGAGAAATGGTGCAAACTCTTAATCCTGGCTGGCAATGTGTGAATGAAAATGGGCAACAGTGCAAAATCGCTATGCTAATTTTTTCATATTGGGTCAATAAAATTTCATTTACCAAAAGATTTAAGAAGCTTTACAACACCTCAAAAGTTTCAAAATTAACTTAAAGCTTTGTTGAGTTTTGAAAATTATTGTACAGTAAAAGCTCTGTATAAGATAGATTTTAAAAGTGCATTTACAAATTAAAACACAAAGAAAATAATTCAAAGATTTGAGGAAATAAGTTTTAAATCTTTATCATAGTGGCAACATCTTGCTTTATCAGTCATTAAAATTTCATGACAATTTTTAAAAAGTTAATAATGTTGGAAATTCTCCAATGAGCTTTCTCCCAGTTGAAGTAAAATCACAATTGAAATTCACAGGAAAAAAGTGCTGATGGTATGGCAGAATTTAAATAATTTACAAATGAACTTAAGGGAGCAATGTAATTTAAATAAAGAAATAAAGAAAGTTTTTACACCTAAAGACGCATGCAAGGTTACAAATATTTCAGTCAACATTGGTCAGCATAGAAGAACCAATTCATAACAGACAGAATTGCTTCAGGTCTACACACCAAATCACAAGCAGAACAAGTTAACACATTGCTTTATTATATCGCACCATTAGCAGACCATGTTTCAAACTTATTATATCGCACCTTTAGCCGACCATGTTTCTAACAGACATAAAATTAAAGAAGACACTGACACTTTTATGATGCATTAAAAGCATTTTACAGCTACTTTCCTTGAATATCAATCATATTATGGGAACTACCAGCAGCTCATTGCTTTTACAAAAGTCTAGCAAACACTTTTTATAGCTGGCTGTCAAGTAAGGCTGACAGGCCTGAGTGATAGGTCCAGTGGATACAAATTTGGACCTGTAATTAAGAATGTCACGCATTTTGTTGATATAGCAACTCTTGTTAAGGATAACTATTCCAGTCCCTTTTGTCCCTTTGCCACATTCTCCATGACAATGCCTGTACCAATCAGAGACCACTTGCCAATCAATCACCATTCTATTCTCATTTTCTAAATGTTGGGTTTCTCCCTTTATTGGGATTCTTCTGAGTTTTCCTGATCAGTGTAAGGTGGAAAGCTTTGATAATATGAGTCTTTTTTTCAGTAATACTCAAGATTTGGCTACCAAATACTTATTTACAATAAAGCTAACTGGTTAATTTTGTTCAACCAAAGAGTCCTAGCTGACTGATTTCTTCACAGTTGTACATATGAATTAAAAAAGCACATTTCTGACATACCAATCCTATGAATTTATTCACCTCTCTGGAGTTAACATAGTATTGATCTTCAAAACATTATGGCACAAACCAATACAAGCACTACTTCATTGGACATCAACTGGAAAAGATTGAAATTGATTATGTGAACTATGGAAACATTATTTCGAGATGAAACTGACCTAACAAAGTATAGCCTACATGTATTCAAAATTAGGAACTCATGTCTAATACCTTTATGCTTAAAATAAAATGGCATTCCAAGTTAACACTGAAAAATCATTTAAAGAGTTGCCAACTTCTTTTGCCAAAGTTGCAGTGAAAGATGACTACAGAAGCTGACAAAATAGACCTTATTGTGCATCTTCTCTCACTTTTTCCTCCCTTGGAGAATGGTGCTGAGTATTTCAAAAATTTTGCAGGTTGATTAACAACCTTCTTTTATTGGCCAAGCTCTGGAGTGGGAGTTGAACCTGGCTCAGAGACAAGAATGCTACCATTTAAGCTGCTCGGGTTTCATAGAGCAGTTTCCCTCAGTAATACTGGCAGATAGATACCTAACTGAATGAAAATGAAAAAGCAGCAAAAATGTGTTAAAGGCATTTGGCGATGCTAGGAAACCATACTAAGAGCAATGTCCCAGCTTGGGCCCACAGTATTACTATAATAGGCACAGTTGTTGGCCATTTGGCCTGTCAGACCTGCTGTACTATTCAAAAAAATCATAGAATCATAGCTGATCCAATTGTGGATTTAATTCCACTTCCAGTAGGCCCCCATAACTCTGGCTCCTTTGTCTATTAAAAAACTGTTAAAATTAGCATTGAATATATTGAATATACCCACCTTAATGGGTAAGAGAATTCCAAAAGGCTAATAACTTATTGAGGGAAGTAAATTTGCCCTTGCCACCATCTGAAATGATTTTTAAATTGGCCCCCTGGTTCTAGATTCTTCACAAGGGATCAACTTCTGAACATCTAATGTACACATTAGAGAGAGTGTATAGCCCGTTTCTGACTCTGTCCCAATCTTTTGTTTTTAAAAGCCATATGTCCTAGTGTAATGGCCTGAAAGTTGTAGAAGTATCACACCTTTGGCATTCAATTTTGTGAAATAAATGAAGAAAATTAATTGTGGTGTATTATTTGAAATGTATGTGTTGTGAATCAATAACATATGTCATTACGTGCGGTGAGTCAGTTTCTTTGTAATGAGTTCCTTCTGGAAACTTGTGATGAGCTGCCAGATGCATTGCTCCATTTGCTAACAATTGTAATACAACACAGTGTGGTAAGTTTTGCTTTTTTTTATTTTTCATTCATAGGATGTGAGCATTGCTGGCAAGTCCACCTTTTGTTGTCTATTCCTGAATGTCCTTAGGAGGCAAGTTGCTTTCCTGAAGTGTTGCAGTCCATGTGGTTAGTGTAGTTCTGTGTAGTACTTTTACAAATTCATTGTAGGTCAATTGCTTATGTTATAGGACAGTTGCATTTTAACTTTTTACATTTTAAGAAGAAAATATCACTTTTGTTTTGGCACATAGTCTGAGTTCATTATTTGTTTGCATGATGCAACACAATCTCTGGCAGCTAAAAGTAGTTCCATGATAAAGTGGGAAAGCAGCTGTGCTATTTCAGTATTGAAATGCACAATCATTATTTTTTATATGCTATGACTCATTTTTACTCTTATATAATTTTTATTCTGCATCATTAAACAAAACAACAAGATCTTTTCAAGTCTCAAAAACATATGGAATTGGGATGACTGCTTTCTGAACATTAAACACTGGTTGAGCCAAATGGCCTGCTTACATGGTTAATTTACTTGTAATTTCTATTCTGAGAAGGTTGAGCCGAAGGGTAGAGACCTTATTTAACTTCCTCGCAACTCAAGAAAAAACAATGTTCAAATGGAGAATTCTGCAGATGTGTGTTATTCTTTATGAAGCACTCTGCCATTTGGCTCATCATCTCTTTGAAAAAAAGTAGCTCTCAAGGCTGATTAGCCTAAGTGTGGTGATGGATTTTGGCTCATTAATCTATGCTCAGAGTGGGAAAAGTCAAGCAAGACATGTTATGCTTCACTGTGAAATACCATTTAAAAATGCATTTGGTGAGAATTATGTACATTATAATGTCCTATTGGTTCTCTGATGGTCTAGAATTTTCTTTAACTACATTTCAGTAGTCATGGAGAAATTTCTGAATATTATCATGGAATCATAGAATGACACAGCATACAAGGAAGCCATTCATCTCAGCATACTGTTTGATAGACTTATTTAACTACAGCTGTCTGGACCCTTACTCTTTCGCCATAGCCTTGTAAATCTTTTCCCTTTGCATGTTTATCCAGTGTTCTAATGCTATTGATTCTGTTCAGCGACCCTTTCAAGCAACGCATTCAAATCACAACAGTTGCTGTGTAAAAAATTGTTTCCTTCTGTTGTCTCTGTGTCTTACATTTATGCTATTATGTTATTCTTCCATTTGTGTCATCCTGTTACTGACCTTTCAGTCATTGGAAACGCTTTCTCCTTATTTCGTCTATCAAAAGAACTTATAATTTTAATACCTCTATGAAACGTCCTCTTAACATTCCCTGTGCCAAAGAGAACGATATCAGCTTCTTCAATCTTTCCATGTAACTGAAGTTCCTCATTCCTGTTGCCATAAATCTCTTCCTTACCTCTCTAAGGACCTGACATCATTCTTATTGTGTGGTGCACTAAATTGAGATGAATGCCACAGCTGAGAGAAAGTTTTATAAAAGTTTAGCATAATGCCCTCGTTTTTGTACACTTTCTCCTCATTGATGCCTTACCTGGTATCATTCACCTCCCTAAAACGAGTGAATAAATTGAAGCAAGTCTATGATATTGCAAAAGTCCTCTTAATATTATAAACCCCAGGGTGATTTTCTGCTGCATACTCTTTTTATTTTCCTAGGCCCCTCAAGCTCACAATTACATTCATAGAGAGCAGCTTGGTCAACTGAGAGATTGATTATAATGTTCCAACACACTTGGCAACAGATCTTCTGTATATATTGTTACTTGCAGCTTTCAGGATCAACAGTAAAGTATCATTTCCTGTACTTTCAAGCTTTTTTTATGTCTTGGCCAATATTTATCCTCTAACCAATGTCATTAAAACAACTATCTAGCCATTCATCTCATGTCGTTTGAAGGATCTTGCTGTTCCTAAATTGGTTGTCGCATTTCCCGACATAAATGGCTCCAATTCAAAATAACTCATTGTCTGTGAATCATTCTGGTTTGTTCTGAAGAGTTGACTGGAGCTCTTTTAACAAATGATTTATTTTCTTTCTTTTTCTGTTCCAAAAACGCTCCGTGATCTCCGGATAATACTTTCTCAAAAACTATAAATTAATGGGCTAAACTTTTTTCTCTATTCCTTGCACAGAATTTAAACCTCAGTTGGTTTCTATGTAATTTGGCACTTAAACGCACCAGCAAACTATTGGGGGAAGGGGAGGAAACGTTCCTTCAGTTGCTGTCAATGACCTATTCATTAACATTTATGTGCCGCAACCATCATTAAAACTATTTAGCTAAATTAATTGCAAATAAAAACCTGACTATAAATGCCAGTAATCCAACCTCATCTTCCTGATTATTACTGAAATTAGTTTAAGGAGCAATGGCAGTACGTACCGGCTATGTGTGTTCACTATATCTTAATTGACAATGGTTAACACAGACAGTAATTGTAGTCCAAAAATAAAGGTGTTGTAAGAGCTGAAGAACAGATAAACCAGGTCCTCATACAGGAATACTACAGAAGTGAAAGTGATTGGTTGTCTGAGGAAATAGCCGGAGACACATGTAGGGCAGCAAATTGTCTGCTGAAAAGGTGGGAATTAAAGGTGAAAGATAGGAACAAGAGGAGTTCAAATTGGTTTTGACATGGTTCCCTCCTGATCATGTCAAAGTACTATATTAAGTACTATTTTAAGTAATCTTAGAGTCTGTAATTGGAATGTTAAATTAGTGCTTAAGAAAAAATAACTTTAAACCATTTTTGTGTTTTCCTAACACACAACTGTCCCAAGTCCGTTCTGAAGCACAGATCTGATTGAACATAGAACATAGAACAATACAGCGCAGTACACAGGCCCTTTGGCCCACAATGTTGAGCCAATCTATTATCCTACTAAGATCAAACTAGCCTGCATACCCTACATTCTTCTATCCTCCATGTGCCTATCCAAGAGTCGCTTAAAAGTCTCTAAAGTGTCTGACTCCACTACCACTGCCGGCAGCGCATTCCACACACCCACCACTCTCTGTGTGAAGAACCTAACTCTGATATCTCCCCTATACCTTCCTCCAATCACCTTAAAATTATGCCCCCTCGTAATAGTCATTTCCGCCCTGGGAAAAAGTCTCTGTTGACTCTATCTATGCCTCTCATCATCTTGTACACATTGCACCAGAATCAACATGTTCACGAATGACAGTAAAACTTTAACATTCATATATTAGAACATTAAAAACTAGGAAATAGTGCTGCTCAAATAAACAATCCAAGAATGGATGGTAAGCATTAGAACAGGAGACATTTGATTGATATTAAATCACATTGGTGAGGGTATTAAATAAAAAACCAAAATAACAGCGGATGCTGGAAATCAGAAACAAAAGCAAAAATTGGTGGAAAAACTCAGCAGGTTTGGCAGCATCTGTGGAGAGAAATCAGAGTTAACATTTTGGCTCCAGTGACGTTTCTTCAGAACAGGGTGGGGGGTTGGTGATAGGGGTGGGGGCTACTGGGACTTCTGCTGTAAGGCAGATGTTGGTGAATTCAGTTGCTGGAATTGGAGGTGGAATGCTGAGATACAAAAGGGATTACAATGTTGTGACAATAGGGTGGTAGGGGTAGGTGTGGTGTGTCATCAGCACCCTGGCTTCATGATGGTAAGGACAGAACAACATTATATCTAACGTTTATTCTATATGCCTAGGTTGGTGCTAAGTGGGCAGATGAAGATTTAGACAGACAGGTCAGGTAGGAATGTGATAAGTCCAAAGCCTGTGGGGTTGACTGGAAAGGCAGGGAATGTGTAGATGTGGGAGTTCACCAATAGTAAGATCCTGAGCCTGAGATTCACCATGACTGCTGCTCTCCTTCATCACATAGTAAATTACAAGTGCAATGAAGCTGAAAATGGCTGTCATCACACAAGGAGTGAATGGCCTCAATATTATGTTCTGTGAGGAACAGGAGCTTCATTTTCAAAGAGCAACAACATTAAACAGGCACCCACACTCTGTGGGTGAAAGCCACCTGTAGGCATTAGGTGCTGTATATGAACCTTAGGCATTAACCTAATGTATGAAGTCCAAATCCTTACGCCAACTCTTGATCACATCACGCAGCAAAGGGAAACAATCGTATTAATGTCTGTGATACACAAGAGATGTATTGCAGCCTGGAAACATTGAGCCGAGTTACTAAAGTAACAAGTATATTCTAGATTTCCAGAGCCTGCACATGTTGCAAGTGATGCTCACTTCACAGCTTGGACCATAGACCATTGAGTAGTGACAAGGCCTCCTACCCTCCCTCGACCTCTTCATCTCTAACTGCCATCGAGACATCAATCGCCTCAACCTCTCCACCCCTCTCACCCACTCCAACCTCTCCCCCGCAGAAAGTGCAGCCCTCCGCTCCCTCCGCTCTAATCCCAACCTCACCAGAAAACCCGCGGACAAGGGAGGCGCAGTTGTAGCATGGCGCACTGACCTCTACATTGCTGATGCCAGGCGCCAACTCTCCGACACCTCCTCCTACCGCACCCTGGATCATGACCCCACCCGCGAGCACCAAACCATCATCTCCCAAACCATTCACAACCTCAGCACCTCAGGAGACCTCCGACCCACTGCCTCCAACCTCATCGTTCCCCAACCCCGCAGAGCCCGCTTCTATCTCCTTCCCAAAATCCACAAACCTGAATGCCCTGGTTGACCCATTGTCTCCGCCTGCTCCTGCCCCACAGAACTTATCTCCACCTATCTCAACTCCATTTTCTCACCCTTGGTCCAGGAACTCCCTACCTACATCCGTGACACCACCCGTGCCCTACACCTCCTCCAGAACTTCCAATTCCCCTGTCCCCAACACCTCATTTTTACTATGGACGTCCAGTCCCTATACACCTGCATTCCCCATGCGGATGGCTTAACGGGCCTTCGCTTCTTCCTGTCCCGCAGGCCTGACCAGTCCCCCTCCACTGACACCGTCATCCGCTTAGTCGAACTCGTCCTCACCCTCAACAACTTCTCTTTCAA
>JAHRHZ010000248.1:54278566-54323062 GCA_024137785.1 Ginglymostoma cirratum | reverse complement strand
CCTTCATCAGAAGGGTTTCTGATGAAGGGTTTAGGCCCGAAACGTCAAGTTTTCCTGCTCCTGTGATGCTGCTTGACCTGCTGTGTTCATCCAGCCCCATGCTTGCTATCATTAGAAAGTTGTCTGGCTGGCAGAAAACAGAGAGTATGTTTTTCTGGCAGCATGTGATTACTGGAGTCTTGCAATGAGTCCCTTAGTGGTTTATGTAGGACTCTCAACTTTTTTCTTAATTTAGATCAATGACTTACATTGGAGAGTGAAGCCTTCATCACCAAACCTTCAGGTGACAAAAAGATAGGTGGGAAAGTACATTGTGAAGAGGATAGATGAGAATGCAGGTGGATACAATAAGCACGAGTGAGTGGGCACATTACTGGCAAACAGAGTATAATGTGGAAAAATGTGAAGTTGTTCACTTTGACAGGGAGAATACAAAACTGAATTATTTAAGCAGCAAGTGATTGCAGAATACCAAAGTGCGGAGGGATCTAGTTGTTCTAGATTATAATCATAAGAAGTTGGTATGCAAGTACAGTAAGTGTTTAAAAAGGCTAATGGAATGCTATTGTTTATCACAAGAGGAGAGTGACATAAAATTAAGGATAGAATCATAGAGTTACACAGCACAGAAACAGACCCTTTTGTCCAACTCTTCCGCACAGACCATGTATCCCCCAATCTGACCTAGTCCTATTTGCCAGCATTTGGCCCATATCCCTCTAAACCTTTCCTATTCATATACCCATCCAGATGCTTTTTAAATATTGTAATTGTATCCATCTCCACCACTTTCTTTGGCAGCTCGTACCATACACGAACCACCCTCTGAGTGAAAAATTTATCCCTTGGGTCCATTTTAAATCTTTCCCCTCTCACAGGCATTAAACCTATGCCTGCTGGTTTTGGAATCTCCTACCCGAGAAAAAAAAGGCCTATCCATGCCCCCTCATGATTTTATAAACCTCTATAAGGTCACCCCTCAGCCTCCGGCCTTCCAGAGAAAATAGCCCCAGCCTATTCAGCCCCTCCCTAAAGCTCATACCCTCCAACTCTAGCAACATCCTTGTAAATTTTTTCTGCACCCTAGCTAGGTAGGACATCAATGAGACTACATCTATAATACTACGTGCTGTTTTAATCTCCTTATTTAACGAAAGAAGGAAGTTAATATGTTGGAAGCAGTTCAATAGATTTACACCTGGAATGAATGGGTTGTCATATGAGAAAATGTGGGAAGGGCTGGGCTTGTTTTCACTGGAGATTATAAAGGGTGAGAGGTGACTTGATTAAAATATGAAATTCTCCAAACAGTTTTGACAAGGTGGTTGTGAAAAGGACGTTTTCTCTTGTGGATCCTTCCAGAATCCAGAAGGATATGGGACAAGTCCAGGAAATTGGGATGAGCGCACTTTTAGAGGCAGTTATCACAGTGTAGACTCGGTGAGCTGAAGGGTCTTTTCTGTGCTGTATGAATCTATGAATCAAATTAAGTGTACCATTTTAAATTTAGGGTTTATGCTTTTAGGATGGAGATTAGGAGTTTTATTTCTCTCAGGAAATTTCTCTCAGGTCTCTCTGCCTCAGTAGGCAGGGAAGGAATTAAACTGAATATTTTTAAGGTGTGGGTACATGGATTGTTGTTAAGCAGGGGAATCAAAGATTATTACGGGTGGATGGAAAAATCCAAACAGCTCTGCCGTGGTCTTATTGAAAGTGGAGAGGCTTCAAGGAGCCTAATGGTCTACTTCTGTTCCTAATTTGTGATTTTATTCATATATACATTTGGCTACATAAGGCAGGAAGTCCCTGGAAGTAGTGGGATCTGAAGTGCAGGATTTACTTCTTTTTCTTCTTCCTTCATTGCTGTTCCATCTCATCTTGAAGCCAATTAGGGCGGCATGGTGGCTCAGAGGTCAGTGTTGCTGCCTCGCAGTGCCAGGGACCTGGGTTCAATTCCATCCTTGGGTGACTGTCTGTGTGGGGTTTGCACGTTTTCCCCATGTCTGCATGCGTTTCCTCCATGTGCTCCAATTTCATCCTATTGTTCAAAGATGAGCAGGTTAGATGGATTGGCCATTTGAAATTGCCCCATAGTGTCCAAAGATGCGCAGGGTATGTGTATTAGCCATGGGAAATGCTGGGTCATAGGTTAAGTTAATGGGAATGCTCTTTGGAGGGTCAGTGTGGACTTGATGGGCTGAATGACCTGACTCCACATTGTAGGGATTCTATGATATTAATTTGGACTCAAAGCATGATGCTGCCTGATGAACAAGTTGTCATCATTTTGAACAATTGATAGCAAGCACCTGCCACTTGTTGGTGTCAATGCTACTGCGCTTCAGGCAGAGGTCTTTGTTGTCAAACATTCCCTGCTGTAGTTTGTGGAAGGCTGAGCTGACACCGTTGTTCTGGGGTTGGATCTGTTTCTCATCAATGTAGGATCTTCAGGGAGAGGTGGCTACCAAGGCACAAGATGTGAGTGACATAATTCAGCATCTGTCTTTGAAAATCTATAGAAATTCATAGTATCCCTACAGTGTGGAAGCTGGCCATTCATTCCATTGAGGCTACACTGACCGTCCGAAGAGGATCTCAGCCAGACCCATCCCTCTACCCTATCCCTGTAATGGCACATTTCTTATGGCTAATCCATCTCTCCTCCACATCCCTGAACACTACGGGCAATTTAGCTTGGCCAATGCACCTAACCTGCACATCTTTGGACTGTGGGAGGAAACCCACACAGACGCAGGGAGAATGTGAAAACTCCACGCAGGCAGTCATCCAAGGCTGAAATCGAATCTGGTGCTGTGAGGCAGCAGTGCTAACCATTGAGCCACTGTGTTGCCCCAATGGGAGGCAGTAGGCCCCTATGGGAGGTAAAATATTTGATTGATCTGTCTGGGTTGATATTTGAGTTTTCTTTTAGCACCACACAAGGATGGGTCAAGTCTGTTACATGCACAAATGAAGAGATTGAAAATGATTTGCAAATATTGCAGTCACTTGCCTAATGTAGATAATGAGTGTTGTTTTGACCAGTCCCAAGGCAAAGCTTCCCAATACCATACAGTTCCAGACAGGATACTCCAAACTGTTAAGTTCCCAGATGAGGAGGGATAAACTGGCACCCCTTCATTATTTACCCAATTCCTTGGTTGGTCTAGTAAGGTTAACTTGGAAGGGATTCCTTCCCTTGAGGATACCTTTTCCCCAGATCCAAATGAACTTATGCTTTAAAAGGAGTCAGTTTTACCTGCTTTCCTTTACCTAACAAAAAGAGTGAGGTTACTAATTGACTCAATGAAGGGTTCAGGAGGGCATGCCAGGAGCAGCACCAAGCAGCAATTAAAATGAAATGTTGACCTGGTGAAGCTGCAAAATGGGAACAACAGTGTTAAACAGCATTAGAAGAAGCAAGTGAAAGACAGGGCTAGGCAATTTCACAATGAATGGATCAGATCTCAGTTCTGCAGTCCTGCCACATCCAGTGTGAATAGTGATGGACAATTAAATGACTCACTGGAGAAGGCCCTGCAAATATCCTCATCCTCAATAATGGAGGAGTCCTGAACATCAGCACAAAAGATAAGGCAACAACATTCGCAACAATCTTCCACCAGAGTGCTGAGTGGACAATCCATCCCGACCTCTTCCTGAGGTCTCCAGTATCACAGATGCCAGTGTTCAGCCAATTTGATTCACTCCAATTTAAATCAAGAAATGGTTGAAGGCACTGGGACCAAAAAAGACTGTGGGCACTGACAACATTCTTGTGCCATGCGTCTAGCCAAACTGTTCCAGTCCAGCTATAACACTGACAGCTACCTGAAAATTACCAAGGGGTGTCCTGTACTCAGAAAGCAGGACAAATCCAAATCAGCCACGAACCACCCCATCAATCTAGTCTTCATCATCAGCAAAGTGATGGAAGGGGTCCAGTCAGGTTCACTCAGCTCCTGACCGTGTTAGAGCCTTGTTTCAAACATGGAGAAAACAGTTAAATTCCAGAAGTCAGGTGAGGATAACAATCCTTGACATCAAGGCCAGCCAGTGACACCTATATCCATAATTATTTTTTAAAGCATACACAGAATGAATATTAATTCAATATATGCACGTACATACACACACAATTAGAAATAAGAGATTAATCCAAAAAGATAGACATTTTTAAAAAGATATACGGATTAATCTCTGAATTGTTTGTGAAGAGCCAGTAGGTGAATTTTGAAGCAATTGCAGTCAATCTTTGAACAATTGGGATCCTTGGCTTTGCAGGCTGTCGGAGATTCTGTAGTTCTGATACTTTCTGACTGTGATTGAATTTTAGCATATGGTCCTTTTGTAGTCCTGGTCTGCAGCACTCAGGGAATGAGAAACACAGAGCTTATTCGCGCTCTAATGCTTGAATCCAGGCACATTGACATCACATAGAGACAGGCTGGTGCAGATGGCTTGTCTCTGCATAAGCCCTTGAAGCCAGTGAGCAGCCTTGTTAAGTCTGCTTGCTGTTATACACTTACTTTGGTGAAGGAGTGTAGGTTTGCTAGTATTTCTGTTTGGTTAGTCAGGTGGTAGGAGATTCAGAGATAGTTGGAACTGCAGATGCTGGAGAATCTGAGATAACAAGGTCTAGAGCTGGATTAACACAGCAGGCCAAGCAGCATCAGAGGAGCAAGAAGGCTGACATTTCGGGCCTAGACCCTTCTTCAGAAATTGGTTTTTCCGGAGGGAGGAGGGTAACTTCTTCAAGGTAGGCATCCTTAGAAGAGGCTTCGCAGTGGGGTTAAAATTGTTTCAGAGATAGTAGGAACTGCAAATGCTGGAGAAACGTCTAGGCCCAAAACGTCAGCTTTCCTGCTCCTCTGATGCTGCTTGGCCTGCTGTGTTCATCCAGCTCTACACCTTGGTCTCTCTTATTATAGTAGGAGATTCAGCATGGGGCTCATCCATGTCTCTTTCCAATTCAGACCTGTTGCTATCCTTGTCTTCTATGTCTGTGTAAATGGGGAAAACTATTACCTGTTTACTCATCTCTTGATGGAAACATGCTTTATCATGTTGACATGACAGAGTCTTTCCTTTCTTTTCTGATCTGGGATCTCGGATCTCACTCAGATAGTTCATTTCGCCAGGCTTCTTGGCTACTCTGTATGGGCCACTGAACTGGGCCTTTAAGAATTCGCCTGGTATTGGGAATTTCACAGCTAGTGTTTATAACTCTGAGCCAGTGTTTACCATCAACATAGGGATACTTATTTATACTTTCTTATATTTATTACCTCCTTGAGGTCTTCTAGACACGAGAAAGAGGTTTCAGATAACCATACTCTTCTGTATGCAGTCAGGGAAAATTTCTGACCAGTTTCTCCTGCATCTTTTCAGACCACAAAGGGTTTCTCAGACACCACTCCAAAAATGACCACTGCGGATGCTTTCACCTTTCATCCCACCAGGTCACTGCTGAGGAGCAGGTCAACTTCAACCCCAGGCAAACTATGTATGTCTCCCATGATCACTAGTTACAACGTAAGGTCACACTCCGTTTGCACTCAGTAAACAGGATTGGAAAAGTACCCTCCTTCAATGCTTTTTTCCTAGAACCTTGGCGCTTATTCCACTGTCTGATCAGAAGGTCAAACTTTTCCCTGTAGTGTAGTTTGGACATTCCTCAGTGTCACTAACAGGTTTGCTTACCTCACCCGGGGGAAGCGCAGTCACCCATCTTTTAGATGAAAAAATCCTGCGACTCTCAGCAATTAAGTTAATCTCATCCACGCTGCCAGGACTGCCCCTAATAGGAATCATAGCTGCAGTCAGAGCTGTGCCTGGCCTCTCTGGCTGACTCCCATTCTCTGTATTGAATTTATGTGCCTCAAGAAATCCCATTGGTTTTTCTCACAGCCTCCAGCAGTTGGCCCAGCTGTGCCCTAACTTTCGACAACTAATGCAGACAGGTTTTATGACCTCACCATTCTTAACTCCATCGTTTCTCTGCTGAGGAGGGCCCTCGGATTTCTCTCTGTCCTATGGGTGCCCAGTTTTTTTAAATCAATTTGTCCATCTCCATGTTTTCCATTTGGTTGTGGTGTCTAGGGAAAGGTTTCTTCTGGAACGGGGTTTTGTGGATCAGATCCTAATCATCAGTGAGGATGGCTGCCTAACTGAACCCAGTTACTCTTTGCTTCTTGAACTATATTCTTATTGGAAAGGCTGCTTACGCCTTTCAAATTCTAACTTATCACTAATTCTTTTGTTTTTTTGTTTTTACCCGTGGGTACAAATTGCAACACGAGCCCCCCAGTTTATGGTGGCCAGACTCTGGGTGAGGTTTTCCAATTCATTATCCCAGACAGGATTCCAGACAGGATACACCAAAGCTGTTAAGCTCCTGGGTAGGAGGGATGAAATTGCTCCCCTTCATTACTCACCCACTCCCTTGGTTGGTTCCAGCAAAGTTAATTTAGAAAGGATTCCTTACCTTTCTCCCAGAGCCTAATGAACTCATATATTAAAAGGACCCAATTTAGCCAGCATTTCTTGAATTAACTAAAGGAGTGAGCTCATTAATTACCACACAGAAAAAGGAAACACGAACATAATGCATGTACACACACAGATTAGAAATAAGGGGAGTTCAAAAAGATAAAAGTTAGAAAAAAGATATATCAGTCTCTGAATTGTTCACAAAGAGCAGCTTTTCTGATGAAGGGGCTAGGCCCGAAACGTCAAGTTTTCCTGCTCCTATGATGCTGCTTGACCTGCTGTGTTCATCCAGCCCCACGCCTTGTTATCTCGCAGCCAGTTGAACATTGCTGTCATTGCAATGGAGGTGACCAGCAGCATTAGTTGGTTTCACATTCCTTAGTTTTGCAGATTTGAGATTCTGTGTGACACAAATATTCCTTTCTTCTTTTCAACACAAGCCTGAATATAGTCCAGATCTTGCTGCATATAGATATGGACTGTTTCGAAATCTAAGCAGTCATGAATGGTACTGAATGTTATGCAGTCATCAGTTGCAATGATTCCATGTTCCTAGGATCAGCCAATATAGTGCACATCAAATCCAAACCCTTGGAAAAAGGTAAGTGTAGTAAGGCTTTCAGACGTATTATCTGACTTAACAATATGCTCAGCTGAAATATGAGCATGTAAGGAGAGTAACAAAAGAACTCTGAGGCTATATAATAGTTTGGAACGAGTTAGCATTAACTGTTAAATTGTACTTTGACACGTGCAGCTTTCTGATAATATGATACTGTTGTTGATGTTACATAGTTATATTCTATAAAATGCGTCATCTCTGCCCTGTCTATTTCGAGGTAACACAGGAATGTGCCGTATTCAGTCTGGCCACCATCAGCAGGGTATGGTACAATACTGTCCTCTAGTAATGGTGCCTTGAATTGCCAATCTTATCAAGCTTCTTTGCATTCACTTTTTGCAGAAGCCTGGCTGCTTTTCCTTCCCCCTTTATAATCTTTATTAAATCCCTTTTGAAAGTTTCACCAACATATTTAAACATGGCATTAGAGGCTACATCACTCTGCCCATTTGCACTTCAATTTTGCCTTAACTTCCTTCCTTTACATCACCTCTTCTTACCATTAATTACTTGCTGAAAGGTTGTCAATTGCTTAAAATCCTATTTTAAACCTGTCGAAAGACTTTTTGGATGGCTTCGTTCCACAAGGATACCCACTCATAATGCAAGGGTCTAGTTGCACAGGTAGCTCATTATTTAAACAGGTTGACCTCACAAACACAGATATGGCCAGTGGCCCACTCCAACAATCTGAATGCACATGGCAACATTAAGGGGTCATATTCAGCCTGGTAGAGAAGAAAGGCCTAACGTGTTAACCCACTGCAATTTGCTGCTCAGTTTACAAAATGCTAATATGTTTAGTTGCTCAGTATTTCCTGTTTAGTACTGTAGCAGAAACTTTTCCCAGTGTAAGGAAGTCCAAAACTAGAGGGCATAGGTTTAATATGAGAGGGTAAAGATTTAAAAGGGACCTGAGGGACAACTTTTTGATGCATATATAGAATGAGCTGCCAGAGGAAGTGATGGAGGCTGCTACAATTACAACATTTAAAAGGCATCTGGATGGGTACATGAATAGGAAGTGTTTAGAGGGATATGGGCCAAATGCTGGCAAATGAGACTAGGTCAGATTGGGATGTCTGGTTGGCATGGACGAGTTGAACAGACGGATTTGTTTCTGTGCTGTATAACTCTATGACTATAAGTCTGTTCAGGCTAGTGTTTATTCAGGAGGTGTCTGGATTGTATGCACATTGTATTATGATCAGTCACATCTTGTCATATGCCACAAAGTGATATATCCTATTTATGCAACAGTTTTAAGAAACATGTAGGACTACATCAAGAAGTTTTAGCCTCATCGTTTGATTGCCTGTGTTCAGAGATCTACCCTACAGTGGAAATTGACCGAGAGAAAGAGAGCTGAAATACATGGCTATTATTAAGGTTAATGATCATTAGGCCAAGTTTTTTTTTAGCATTTTAGGATTAATATTAAATTAGAGCAGTTTATATCACATGGTGTCTACTTAATTAGTGCTTAGTGTTTTCTTAATGAGGGGAAATCATTTGTCATTAACTCCATCTATTATTGTCACAAAGTTTCTCGTCGAAATGTTAGCATTCACCACCATTACCCAGCTGAAACCTAACAGCAGGTGTCCGCACATGTGCATAAAAAGGCAGAAATCCAGAAATTGCTGACATTCTATCCTTGTCCAAAGAGTGCATTGTTGAGTTCCTTCCAAGAGTGCAATTCTCAAGCAAATGGTGAACTTATTTTAAAAAGACTTCCAACTTTTATAATCTTGCTGTCAAAATCCTTGGAAAAGTTACACTTTGGAGGAGTAACTGACTGTTTAATGGTGAACTTACTTCATGATTTCTGCCAAACACACTCACTAGGCCCACAAAAGAACTAATCCTAAATTTGCGGAATGTCATAATTCTCTAATATGATTTTAAAATAAGCTCAAAGTATGTCAGAAATGAATTTTTTGATGTAAGAATGACATAGATATTTAGGTCACAAGTACCCTTCCATAGAAGTAGTCATTTGCATTCAATTCTGTTATTCAAACAGCCTTGTATTTATCCCTGTGTTATTCTGCAATTGCACAACCAACACAGAGTAAAAGGATGTGGCTGATGAATTTCGGCCTGACTCACTTCAAATGCTGTGGGTGCCAGTGATTGGTTATATGCTTCCTCTTGTGCTGATCTAGTCTCTTCACCTCGTGCCCCTTCCTTTTCTTGTGGCTTTTCACTCATTCAATGTCTGTGCTAAGTTCTGAGCCAGCAGCACCCTGGCCCTCTGATCGTGCTGAATTTGTCAGCTTTTCATTCTGTTCACTGATGTTTCAATACTTCTTTTCCCCTTTCTTTCCCTACTCTATGCTCTTTTTTTTTGAAGAAAAGGGTCTATTTCTGGTCCCCGGCTCAAGTGTTTCTGTTCTTCCTGCGTGCTCATTAGCTGCACCCTATTCTACGTTTTACCACCGTCCAGACAGTTCACCTCCCTGCTTGACCTAGAGCTGACCTCTCATCCTAATTAGCCCTGCCTGCCAATAATTAGTTGATGATCAGCTCCCTCACCACTGATCAAGGAAACTTCTCCTCCCTTTGCCGCTACACACCTGCTCGGATGATTTAAACGGATGGGGAGGAAGGGTTCAAGTTTCAAAAGTAAGAAAGGGTCTAGAATCACTGGCATTCAACATTTTTAAATTTGCCACAGTTTTAAGTCACTGGTTTAGAGGGACTTTGTTTGAGTCATCATGTCTGAAAAGAATAACCTTAACAACGCAACTAATAAAATATGCGCACTCTTTCAAAGCACTGGCACAGGATTTCCTGTGGCTGGATGATGATTTCTGAAATGTAGGTTGGAGTTGTGTGTGGGGACCCTGTGGAACCTCCATCATAGCAGACTCTGAGAAAATGGCCCAGGAAATTTAGGATTTAGATGGACAATCCCCCAGGCCTGGACCCCTCTGAAAGTGTTACATGAATTAGAGAATTCAGAAGGTTCCAGTGCAGTTAAATAAATAGTCATGGCAATTTAGACTGTTAAATATCTAATCTAACTCCCAAGCACTGATTCAACCGATGTATTTCATAGTCCAAATTTTCCTGAGTTATTAATCGCTTAATTTCATCAGTTCCACCCAAAGTATCCAATTTAAATAGAGGCTTTAAGAGGTTTCCAGATGTAAAGTAATTGCCCAGGCCAATTCCTTCAGAGTCTGCTACGATGGTCATTCAGCAGGGCCCCATTCACAACTCCTATCTAACACAGGAGAATGCTTAAGGATAAGACAGGTGATTTTTTTTTTCTTCTATTTATCTAAAGTAAATTTTCAATCTTTTTGAAGAAAACCATTCTTAAGAAAACAACTTCCTGCATATTGCAGACAATCAGTAACAATGAAAGTTAAGTCTCCAAGGGTATATCGCAGTATTTTTCTCATTTTGCACCCCCGTAAGGATCTTAGTACACAGACATAGTGAAAATTCCAGGACACACTCTTACCTGTGATGTGTTTAAATGTCTGTAAACCTGAAAGGGATTCTCTCACAATCACCCACTGGTAGATGTCCAGCGTGCAACAACCACAGTAACCATAACAACCTACATCTACCTCACACTTTTAACAGTGAAATGTCTCAAGATTCACCCCAGGAGTGATTAACACATAACAGTTGACATTCAGCCACTTAAAGAGATACTATGATATTAAGATTATCTAAGGCTTGGTCAAAGAGGTAGTTCTAAGAAGTGTCTCAATTGCACTGAGCAGAGCTGTAACTAGACGATGATCAGCTCCTTCACCACAGATCAATAACGCTTCTCCCCTCTTCACTTCTGAGATGGAGCAGAAATATCAACATTAAAAAAATTACAACATTAGAGAGATATAATCATGTTCATGCTGGCTAAAAAAGTTTAAATAACTTAGTCTAGTCATAACAACAGAAGGGTAATGGGTGAGTTCTATAAAGGTCTTGGTACAACATAGCAATACTTAAAGGAGAATTGCTGAAAAAAGACATTTTGCTTTTTATCTTCACTCATCAGGACGTTTCACAAGAATATAAATTCAAGGGATAAACCACATTTATAATGCATTAGAGGAGTGTGCTAACTGATTGGCAAGTGGACTCTGGTTAGTAAAGACATCGCCATATAGAATGCGCTCATTAATGCAGATTGACAGTTAGCAGACAGGCTTTGATTACATTTTCAAATTTAAACTAGGTAAATTGATTTTGATTGGTCACTATGCTGCCTATTTTGTTGAGTTGAAACAAGCATGTACAAGTTCTTTCTGTCTGTGGGGAGCAGGGCCCTGCGTATAAATATATTCAACGTAAGGCATATACAAATGGGCTACATATTTTTTCAATAATACTCAAATTCTGTCCTACAAAAACGATGGTCTTAAAGATTTAATCCTGTGCAATATTTATCCAATGGCCCAACCTCAGTAAAATAGGTAGTCTGCACAGCATCCCAGTACGAACAGCAACTGCTTTTCAAAGTAAAAGTACTTCATTTGGCTGTAAATCACTTTGGGCACTTTGCGATCATGGACAGCTCTTTATAAATGTAAGTTGTTTCCTCATATCCTCAAGCAGCAAAATTCCAACGTCACATTAATGATGTTTGCTCGATGCACAGTCAGACCAAATGAGTTCTGAATGTTGATTAGTGTTATATCTAGTGTTGCTCACACTGGTATTAGCTATGCCCCCTGCTGCTCTGGTTTACTATACTGGTGCTACATCCAAAGGCCAGGCCATGAACCATATCTAGCTGACATTCCTGCTTTCTTCAGATTGGAAATCTCAGGCCTCTGCTCTCATTGTTTGATTTGTGCCCTCCTCCTTGTCTCCATGTCCCAGATTAACTCTCTTTGTTCTCAGCCTGCCTTTCTTCTCCCATGCAAGCGAAGTTGTTTTGAGTCTATGGGAAGCAGAGACCAGTGTCATATAAAAGGGCATTATATCCACTATAGCAATATCTTAGGGGTACTTGTAAATAGAATAAAGACAAAATTTTGAGACAGAATAAAGAGGGAGCTTGGAGACTGAATGAAGAGAAACATTCCCTGTTAATATTCTGTTTTTTATTGCTGGAGGAGGTGGTGATATAAGTTCAAAGAAGGCAGGGGAAGGTAGGAAAAAAAACTTGGGAAAGTAAATATGAAAATTAAGGTTGAAAGTAGGCAAACATACTAATGGGTAATAGTGAAAGGGTTGCAAAAGATGCAGAATTGCAAAAAAAAGGAATAAAATTTATGAAAAGTGTCAAATAAACACAATATAAAAGATAGAACATTAGAAACAAATACAACAGATAAAAGCCAAGGGCAGAAAAATGCAAAGGCAGTTGGTAAAATAGAAGAAAATGATTTACATGTCTGCCAGAGCTATTGTAAGAAGGTGAAGGGAAAGAAATGGAAGTGCCTGTTATAGCCTCAGCAGCAAAATTACCACCTTAAAACAGCAAATGCAGTTAGTACTTCAACATCGCTTTACCTTTGTGGTAATTTATAGTTTTATATTTCATCCATGGAATCTCATATCTGACTGTTGCCATGAGTTTGTTACACAAGCAGCAGTAGTTAGATGGCCATTGGAGTCCTTCATCAACTGGCCCAGAATTGGCTATCCTTCAACCAGTTTGTAGCCAGTTGCAATTTCTACATATCCCAGAATCACAGAGAAAGGTATGGCACAGAAGAAGGCCATTTGGCCCATCATGTTTGCTCTGGCACTTCAAATGAGCAAACCATGATTCAACGCCATTCTTCAGCCCTTTCCTCATACCCTTGTGTATTGTTTCTATTTAATTAAACATCTAATGGCCTCTTGAATACTTCAATTGAGCCTGCCTCTACCACACTTCCTAGCAATGCATTCTTGGTCAATTTATAAGCGGTAACAGTTTAGTCTATCGAGACCTCTCATAATTTTGAAAACTTCTATCAGATCTGCTCTTAGCTTTTTCTCTCCAAGGAGAACAATCTAATCTATCCTTATTAGTGAAGTTTCTCATATCTGTAACTATTTTTGGAAATCACCTCTGCACTCTCTTCAGTGTGTTCATAACCCTCCTACAATGTGGCACCCAGAACTTTACACAATGCTCCATCTGAGGTCTACTAAGTGTCTTACATAAGTTCAGCATAACCATACTGCTCTTGTACTCCTTGCCTCTATTAATAAAGCTGAGAACACTGTACACTTTATTAATTGCTCTCACCACCTGTCCTCATGTCATCAATGATCGATGCATAAATATACTCAGATTCCTCTGTTGCTGTACCCTTCAAAGAATTGTACTGCTTATGATATACTGCCTGTCCATGTTCTTTCTATCAAATTGAATCACTTCACTCTTCTCTGCTTGGAAGTTGATCTGCTGCTTATCTGCCTACTCCACCAACTTGTCTCTGTTCATGACTACACTGTCCTTCTCACAGTTTTTACACTTTGTCCAAATTTTGCATCACCTGCAACTTTGAAAATGTGTCCTGCATGTCTAAATCTGATTGCACATACATGTATCAGGGAAAGCAAGGGCTCAATACTAACTCCAAGAAAAATACACTACAATCCTTCCTGCAACCTGAAAAATATCCATTGACCATTACTCTGTCTCCTATCATTCAATCAATGTTCTATTCACATTGCCACTGTCCCTTTTATTCAATGTGCTATAACTTTTCTCACAGTCTTATTGTGCGTCACTGTATTGAATGCCTTTGGAAGTCCATCTACACCACATCACCAGCATTACCTTTATCAGTCTTTTTTGCTAACTCTTCAAAAACTCTGGAAAGTCAGTTAAACACATTTTCCCTTTAGAAATCCATGCTGACTCTTCCTCAGCAACCTAATTTTTCCGTGTGATTTCTAATTCTATCCCGATTAATTGCTTCTCAATGCTTTTTCACCACTGCAGTTAAACTGACCGGACTGTCATTTCTGGGCTTATTCTTACAGCATTTTTTGAACAGGAGCATAAAGTTTGTGATTCTCCAGTCCTCTGGTAGTGCCCCTGAGTCTTGAAAAGGTTATGGTCAACAGTCCTGCAATTTCCACTCTCACTTCCTTCAATATTCTTGGATGCATCACATCCAGTCTCTGTGTCTTGTCAACTTTAATTACTGACAGTCTATCTAAAACTTCCTCTTTATCAATTTCAAACCCTTCTATTGACAAAGGTTTCCTCCTCTGTTATCATGGCCTGGTTACCATCCTACTCCTTGGCAAACACAGATACAAAGACAGATTCATTTAATACCTCAGCCATGCCCCAATACCTCCATATGAAAATTCACTTTTTGTTTCCTAATCAGCTCCACTCCTCCTTTTATCACCCTTTTATCACCCTTTTACTATTTACATGCTTTCACCTTTCTGATTCCCTTTATGTTGGCCATCAGTCTTTTTCTCATAATCCCTCCTCGGTCCTCTCATTTGCTTTTTCATCTCTCTTCTGATTCTTACATGTCGGCCCAATTCATCTCCATCTCATCTCCATCTCAATGATGCCTAACACCCTCTATCAATGAAGCTATTTAGGTAATCACCGAGGAGGTACACAAACCAAATATTTCCACAACTACAGCCATTATGGCCTGATTTCTCTGTACACTTATCAACAGAAGCAGCACATCCAATGTGCTCTGTGCCTCAGTTCAAGAGTGATACCATTTTATGCTTCCGAATAGGGTGTGGGGACCCCCAGATCCCTCCAGCCCCAGCTAGGATTTGTACCAGAAAACAAGACAGTAAACAAGGGTGCAGCTGTAGGCCTGAGAAGGCTGCATCCTCAATCTTGGTCATCAGAATCAACACTTCCTGAATGTTGCAACAAGGTTGATCAGGTGCCCAACAAGACAATGTTAAGGAAAGATACAGCAGAAAGTCAGGAATGTAGTCCATGGTTTAATTTTCCTCAATGGGAAGAAACTGTACCTACTGCAGGTCTTGTTTTAACTCCTTGAAATCTACTGATATTAAAGGCAGTGTCACAAATTTATTAAGACTAAAATAAAAACCTATTAGGATTCTAGGTTTTAAAACTTAAGGTGTAGAATATTAAGATAATGATGCTCCTATATACATACATATGAATCTTATATTTTAGAGGAGATGATATTATCTTCAATGTCTATTAACATAGTCTCCCCTCTTTTAGAAGGACATTAAAGATGTTGGGGATCTTCAAAGCAAATTCATGAAGATATTGCCTGGTATCAGGAAATACAGATATTAAACAAATATTTGAAAATGTTTGTCTTCGTCATTTGAGTTCTGCAAATTACAGAATAATAATAATAATCAAGCATGTCTAAAATGATAGAAGAGCAAGATATGGTAGATACAAGCAGGCCTTTTCCAGTATAATGTGGTGACCATAGATACAAGCAGTTTAAAACAGTGGGCCATAGTCAGTTCTTTATACAGAAAATTGGGAGGACGTGGTATTGACTTCCAGAGTTACTGATTGAGAACAACAGCACAACAATGTTTTCATAATGCCTTTCAACAAGAAAAGCAAGAGAACCATGGTTAACAAGGCAAATTACAAATAGTCTTGAATGAAAGGGGGAGGTTTATGTAGTTGCCAAAGAAGTTGCAAGCCTTAGGAATAGGACAACTTCAGAATTCAGCGAAGGAGAATCAAAAAATTAATAAAGAGAGAATAGGAAGTGAATGTGAAAAGCAAGAAACATGAAGTCAGATTGGAAAAGCTCCAGAGTGATGTAGGAAGGAAAAGATTAGGCAAGACAATTGTGAATACGTTACAGATAGAATAAGGGAATTTATAATAGGAAATAGAGAAATGGCCCCAAAACTAAATAAGTACTTTATGCCTGTCTTCACAAAGATAGACACAAGAAGGCTTCTTGAAATAAGTAAGGTCTAGTGAGAATGTGGAAATGAAAAGTATTAGTAAGTGTAAAAAAATGTATTATTGCAGAAATTATTGGGACTAAAAGTTGACAAACTCCTGAGACCTGATAACCTTTACCCTAGAAATTTGAAGGAGATGGCTACAGAGATAATGGATGCAGAACAATCAGAACACTGATTCTGGGAGATAGCACGGCGTTCTGATCCCCTTGCATAAGGAAGGATTAATTGCCGTCAAGGGATCACAGTGTAAATTCAGTGCATTGATTCCTGCGACAGTAGGAATGTCTGAGGAGAGATTATGGAGGTTGGGCCTGTATTTGCTGCAGTTTAGAAGAATGAGACATAATCTCAGAGCAATTTATAACAATTCTTTAAGGGATAGACAGAGTAGATGCAGAAAGGACTTTTCTCCTGACTGTAAGATCTAGAAGCAAGGGAAACAGTCTCAGAATAAAATGCAAGCCTTTAGGACTGAGAATAGGAGGACCATCTTCACATTGACAGTGGTTGATTTTTGAAATTTTCTACCCTGGAGGGCTGTGGAAGTTGAGTCATTAAGTAAGTCGAATTCAGAGAGTGATATATTTCTAGTTACTAATGACATCAAAGGATATGGCAATAGCACTGGAATATGGCACTGATTTAGATGATCAGCTATGGTCCCAAACACAAGGCAGGGTCAAAGGACTGGATGGCCTGCACTGCTCCCATATTCAAATGTTCCTAATGCAGTAAAACATCACAGGAATGTTATAAAACAAACTTTGACATTGAACCCCGTAGGGGGAGTTTCAGTTAGACGATTGAAAGCTTGGTCAGAGGTGGATTTTAACAATTGCCGTAAAGGAGGAAAATGAGGCAGAGAGGTATAAGAAAGGAATTCCAGACCTTGCAACCTGGGCAACTCAAAATACAGCTATCAATGATGGAGCAGTTAGAAACTGGGTCAGTAGCACACAGGAGTTGTGAGAATGGGTTTTACAATGAACTTTTAAAAAGGCAGTAGAATTTTAGATGACTTCAAATTTGAGGAAGGTGTAATGTGGGAAAACAGACAGAAATGCTTTGAAGATGTCAGGCTTAGAGATTAAGGCGGCATGGTTAAATAAATCAGTAGAGACTTCTTCAGTAAACTAGCTGGGAGAGGGTAAAGTTACAGAGGTGAAGTAGGTGATAACATATTCTGTGGACATTTGAGGTCAGAAGCTCATTTTAGGATCAAATATGACAAGAAGGTTGCAAACATGATGGCTTAAGGTGAGATTTTTGCTAAGGAAAGGAACAAAATCAAAAGTTAGGGGGGAGGATTTGGAATGGTGTCAAAAACAATGGCTTAAGCCTTCCCAATATTTTATTAACAATTCTGACTTGGGGAACTGATCAGTATTACCAACAAATCTTCACTCACATTTATTCAAGAAAAGAACTTAGGATTCATCCAATGGAAAAAGTATCAATGACATCAGCAATGTTCAGCAATATAACACTCATCACCAGCTTTTTTATCAATTCCACTTTAGGAAATCAGGACAATTTGGCATGAACGCTTAAAGTGAAGTCATGAAGTGGTACAGGTAGGTGAATATTGAGGTGCGACAGGCATTCAGATTACTTTCGGAAAAACTGCTTTTATAACAATGTACTGAACCTATTAACAAATGTCTTGTATTGAGATTAGATGCATATTATGAATGAAAGCCATCGTTTCCCTAAGCTGCCTGATGATAAGACATTGATAATTAAATATATTTTCTCAAGTTGACAACTGACATGAAAGAGGTTCTATGGCATCAAAACTGCCAAGGCCATTATATTCCATACCAGAAAACAAGCCATAACTCATTGCTTATTAGCCTCACCCTCAGGATGGTTACGTGTCAAATTGGTGCACAGCATTGTTGTCTGTTACCTACTCAGCTTTACTCCACAGAAACAATATTGCGAGGGTCAGGTGGAGTGAGAAAGAAGAAGGCTTTTGAAAGGACAACAACAAGTTAGAATTGTTATGTTCAATGTCAAATCATTCTTGCTGGCAAGTATTGATCAACATTGCCATATTTTCTGATATTTATCCTCAAATTTCCCAAATGCAAAAACTAATAGATTAATTTCTCCAGAATGAGTCACAGAGGTTGCAATACAAAATCAAGTCTTTCAACCCAACCAGTTCATGTCAGTGTTGAGTCCCTGCACAATCAAGTAATCTTGATCACGTTACTAACCAAGCCTCATGCCATTTCATCCCAATTTTCATTTCGGCAACTATCCAAACAAATCACTGCTGGTGCTAAGTTATAAGAATGCATATCTAATATTCAGTACTGAATGAGCAGTAGGTTTTCTCCAATAAAATATTGGGAAGGCTTAAGCCATTGTTTTTGACACCATTCCAAATCCTCCCCCCTAACTTTTGATTCTGTTCCTCTCCTTAGCAAAAATCTCAGTTTAAGCCATTACGTTTGCAACCTTCTTGTCATATTTGATCCCAAAATGAGCTTCTGACCTCAAATGTCCACAGAATATTCCTTGGTGGAAAACCAATACATGATCTAATGGTAGTATTTAGGGCCAGAAATTCAAGTGGTCAAGGCATAGTTGCTGTTTTACTATTTTCATAAATATGAATTTTTTACAGGCAGAATCTCACCGCAGCTGCCAATGGAGGAGCAGAATACAAAATGGACTAACATCAACGATGCAGCCAAATATATTTGCGGAAAAAGCAATTATTCTATGCAGGAATAAATCAGTAGACAACATAGGAAATTGAAGCAGGAGTAAGCCATTCAGCTCTTTAGTTGCTTTGGAATTCATGTAGATGATGATTGACATTCTTCGACAATGTCAATTTCCTGCAGTATCTCCATATTCCTCAATGTCTTTAAAACACAGAAGTCCATCAATTTCTGCCTTGAAAATAATCCATGGCTGAGCCACCTAACGTCTTGGGGTCAAAAATTCCAAAGGCTCACCATCCTGTGAATGAAGACATTCCTCCTCATTTCAGTCCTACACAGCTTATCACTTATTCTGAAACTGTGGTCACCTGGTTATAGACCCTGAGCCAAGGGAAACATCCTTCTTGCATTTACCATCTTGAGACATGTAAGAAATTTGTTTGTTTCAATTAGATCACCTCTGTTTCTTCCAGACTCTAGACAATACAGGCCCAGTCCACTCAATATGCCTTTAAAGGACAATTCAACCATCCCAGGAGACAGTCTGGTGAAATGTGATTGTACTCCCATGAGACTTATCTACAGGAAACCTAATCTGTACACAATACTCCAGATCTCACCAAGGGTCTACATATTTGCAGGAATATATCTTTCCTCCAGTACTCAAATCCTCTTGAGTTAAGGCCAACATGCCCCTTACCTTCTGGCTAAACTCTGTGTGACTCCCTGTGCATTAAAAAAAAGTTTTCTTTTATGGGCTCCAGTGGTATGTGATAATGGCCCTACCTCTGAGCTACAAGGCCCAGTCTCAAGCACCACCTGCTCCAGAGGAATATCATAACACACCTGAACAGGTAGATTATAAAGTATCTATCTCTCGCTTTCTTAATTGCTTGCTGTACCTGCATTTCAATTTTCTGTGAATTATGAACAAGAACGCCTGGGTCCCTGTGGATATCAACACTTCCCAGTCTCTCACCATTTAACAAGTCCTCTGCATTTATGTTTTTATTAGCAAAATAGATAAACTCATATTTTTCCACATTAAATTCCATCAGCCACGTCCTTGCCAACTCATTTTGTCTAAATCTCTTTGCAGCCTCCTTGTGTCCTCAAAACTCACATTCACATCCAAGTTTGTGTCAAGTGCAAACTTGTAAATATTTCATTTGGTCCCCACATTCAATCGTTGATGTAGATTGTGAATAGAACTGATTCTTATGGTATCCCATTACCTACAGCCTGCCAACCTGAAAATGACACATTATCCATTCTTACTGTTTTCTATCCATTAACTAGTTCTCAACCCCATGTGTTCTAATATTTTTCTCATGTCATCTTGTGTGGGACCTTATCAAAAGCCTTCTGAGAATCTAAATACACCACTTCCACTGATTCTCCCTTACCTATTCTGCTAGTTAGATCCTCAAAAGTTTCCAGCAGGTTTGCCAAACATCATTTGCCTTTCATAATCCATGTTGGCTCTGCCTAATCGAACAATTACTTTCTAAGTGTTCAGTTCTCACCACTCCAGACTCAAGCATTTTTCCGACCTCAGGGTTTGTAATCTCCATTTTCTACTTATCTATCTACAGGAATTGTTCCAGAAGCTATAAAGTTAGGGAACGTGAAGAAGCGAGAGGATCAGAAAAGGCAACCATCAATGCATCCGCTATCTTTCAACTCTGTGCAATGCAGATCACCAAATTCAGGGATTTATCAATTTTTAGAGAGATCTTGTAGTTTGAAATCCCCTTGATTACAGCATTACTCTTGTTACATACACATACAATTTCTTCATTTATATCCTGCTCTGCGGTACTATTTGGTGGCCTATGAAAAAAAAATCACACAATAACAACTGTGCCTTGTTGTTTCTTAGCTCCATCCAAAGTAATTCTGTAAATTTATATTATCTAAGATCTTCTTTCTCTAATATTCTGATCGCTCATTTATTAACACTGCTACCTTCCTCTTTTCAGTTTTTGTCTCTCCTTTCTAAAAACAAAGGTGTCAATGAGGGTGAGCATAGAGTCACTCTACAGCCACCTAGAATTCTGAAGTAATTCTGAATCTTTTGTTATGATCTTATGAAATGAACTTACCCAATCTTAAACTTCCCTTACCTTTAGGCTTGGTAACATAAAACAAAATCATTTAAATAAGATGCCAAACGTTTAACGGAGAAAGATTTACTCATAATAGAGACATGATGAGCTACATTGTCTCTTCCTGAATTGTAACAACTTTGTAACTCTGTGGCAATAATTTGGATACATATACCTTGACACTTCTTTTAATGTTACTAAATGTTTTCTGTAATTACTTCAAGTATAGTAGACCTGAAATCCTTAATCCTAAATGCTGGTAACTTTCCACTAATACGATCGCAGGCAGTGTACTTCTCAGCCCTCAACTCTTTTTAAAATGGATTTCTCTAGTAGCTGCTATTTGACCTGATTTCCTAATTGCTTATCACATTTCACCTGCACTGGAAGACCGTCTAAATTACCAGGAAGACTCAAATTGGGCATGCTGGACCAGGAGCCGTAATGCTCCTGACAGTCCCAGTTTTGTTAGAATTGGTGGCATTTGGCATGCTAAAATGCCTCAAATCATGAAAAAATGTTTCTACTTAAACATAAATAAAATAAGCATTCATACGAAAGTTGTATAGTCGATATAATTGAATAGCTTTGTAAAAGTGGGCATTTATCAGTCCACAGCTTCAGCAGCTCTCTCTATCACAAACAACCACAGTTCATCAACTAGAACGGCAGAAATTGTGTCAAACTGCTGTCACCCACATGGTAGTGTGAATAAGCTGCCCTCCCAAGTGATGAATCTACTATGTTCCTGACACAGCTCAGCTTTGTGTTGTCGTACACTTTTTCAATGGTCAGAAGTTCATTGAAGACATGTTCATGTTTCCATTGCATGACAGAACAAGAGAAGGAGACATCTTCATTTTGAGGAATGCACAACGCTGACATGTCAGTTAGAACAGATGTAAACTATGGATGGAGGGACACATAAAGGGCCTTTTCACAGATTGAGGAACAGTCATCCTTAACATACTGCTTACCAATAAAGACAGTGAGAGTTGACTTGGCAAAAAGTTACAAACTTTCTTGTTCATGTCAGCTTGATAACACAAAGATAGACATAGGCTATGTATCTGTAAGCTAAGTTACCTGGGTTGACTTGATGTTCAGGAATAATAAATTGAACAGTAAAACAGAAAATGTCAAAATTACACTTGTCACAATCTGTAGTAAATTCATTCTAATACTTTGGGCATAGACGTTTCATTTGAACTGACAGTTAAAATTTCTTAAAAGGAAGAGGAACAGACAGTCAAATCCTGCAATGGGTTTCCTTAACACTTTTAAAAGACGATGATTGATGGCTGATATTTCAAACTTAGTGAACAACGTAAACGCATTAAATGAACAAAGGTCTTGAAGAGTAGCTAAAGGAATTAGTGAAAACTTGGTAAAACATACAAAAGAGAGAAATAACTTTTAAAGACTGATGCCCGAAGAAAGTCTACCTCCAGAAAACATATAAGGGAAGGTGTGCTTCACAACAGCATCACATTCTTGGGCAGGACAAATGGCAGAACTGCCTGGCAAGTGTGAAAGATTTTGGGATGGAACACAAGGACTGAAAGGGCCCTGTTGATTTTTGAGATTACAAGAATGCGATGAAGTGCAGGTAAAACAAACAAAGTAAGTATGGTCAAGGGTGATCACTGCTGAGGAAAGGTCAAAAGATCAAAAATCAAAACACTGATGCCAAACATTCTGATATATGCTCTGATAGGCCAAAACTCCATCCAAAGTGGGTGAAATTATACAAATACAAATTCTGATTAAGTCTGTTGGTATATTTGAGAAATGTGATGAGAAGTTGGCTGTTTGAACAGAAATGCCGTACAATACTAATTGCAATTGGAAATGTTTGAGGTCAGGTACAAAAGTAATGTACTGACAGTATGCCCAGATCCCAAAAAGGTGAGAGCTTACCCAAAAACACAGTAACATAAGATATAAAAACGATGCAACAATTTGTAGGATTTATCAACTATTTAGCAACCCTTATGCCAACTCACTGCAAAAGACATGCAGTGGTATTGGAGCATAGAACAAGAAGCAGCTCTCGTTAAAACCAAGCACCTCACAACAGCAATACCAATGCTTAAATATTATGACAGTGATGATGAGATCACCCTGTAGTGTGACACCAAGACAGGACTTGGAGGTTCAGTTAACATGCCGGTTCAGTTGGCAGTTAGGAAGGAAAATGCAACATTCATGTTTATTTTGATAGGGCTAGGTTGCAAGAGCAGAAATGTAACTATCATCCCCTCGTCTTTCCCCAGTCTTCAACCTGCACTTCTGTGAAATAATTTACTGACTCTCCTTCCCATGGCAGTGACTCCCTTATCTCCCTATTTCTCTTTCCCCTTAGTTTCTATTGTCAGAACTGATGAAGTGATTGTAGCCCACCTTGAGCAACCTAACTGGACAGCTGTCAACAATATGTCCAGAACCTTGACTAATGCCTGTGCATATCTGCAACCCACATTATCCCTGCTCCCTTTATGGAGTAACAGGAATGACCTCCTAAGGTTTTGAAACATGGCGGCCAGCTTGCTGCACATGCTGTGTATTTAGAAACATAGAAACATAGAAGATAGGAGCAGAAGGAGGCCATTCAGCCCTTCGAGCCTGCTCCACTATTCATCATGATCATGGCTGATCGTCCAACTCAATTGCCTAATCCTGCTTTCTCCCCACGACCTTTGATCCCATTCACCCCAAGTGCTATATCTAGTCACCTCTTGAATACATTCAATGTTTTGGCATTGGTAATGAATTCCACAGGTGCACCACTCTTTAATGAAAAAATGTCTCTTCGTCTCCGTTCTAAATGGTCTACCTTGATTCCTCATACTGTGACCCTGGGTTCTGGACACAGCCACCATCAGGAACATTGTCCCTGCATCTACTGTGTCTAGGCCTGTTAGAATTTTAAAAGTGTCTACGAGACTCCCCCTCATTCATCTAAACTCCAGCGAAAACGATCCTAACCTAGTCAACCTCTCCTCATGCGTCAGACCCGCCATCCCCGTAATCAACCTGGTAAACCTTTGCTGCACTCCCTTGAGAGCAAAAGCATCCTTCCTCAGAAAAGGAGACCCTCCCCCCCAACAAAACTGCACACAATATTCTAGGTGTGGCCTCTTCAAGGCCCTGTATAACTGTGACAACACATCCCTGCTCCTCTATCGAAACCTCTTGCAATGAAGGGCAACATAATGTTTGCCTTCTTTACCACAACTGGTGCACAATGACACCCAGGTCCCACTGCACACTCCCCTCTCCCAATTTACAGCCATTCAGGTAGTAATCTGCCTTCTTATTTTGGCTTCCAAAATGAATAGCCTCACATTTATCTAAATTAAACTGTACCTGCCATTGATTTGCCCACTCATCCAACCTGTCCAGGTCATGCTGAAGGACTTCTACTTCCTCAACACAGTTCACCCTCCCACCCAACTTAATATCATCTGCAAAAATGAAATGTTACATTTTGTTCCCTATCCAAATCATTAATAAATATTGTGAATAGCTGGGGTCCCAGCACCGATCCCTGTGGCACCCTACTAGTTATTGCCTGCCAATTTGAAAAGGACCCATTAATTCATACTCTATGTCTCCTCTCTGCCAACCAGTTTTCTATCCGTTTCAATACACTTCCCCCAATCTCATGCGCTTTTATCTTGCATAATAATTTCTTATGCAGGACTTTGTCAAATGCTTTCTGAAAGTCCAAATATAGCACATCAACTAGCTCCACCTTGTCAACTCTGCTAGTTACATCTTCTAAGAATTCCAACAGATTTGTCAAGCCTGATTTCCCCTTCATAAATCCATGCTGACTCTATCTGACCTGACCTCTGCTTTCTAAATGTTCTGCTGTAAAGTCCTTGATAACGGATTCGAGAATTTTCCCCACTACTGATATTAGACTTACTGGTCTATAATTCCCTGTTTTCTCCTTTCCTCCCTTTTTGAATATTGAAGTGACACTAGCTACCCTTCAATCTGTAGGGGCTGTTCTGGAGTCTATAGAATCCTCGAAGATGTCATCCCTTTATGTAACTCTCCCCAGTCTATCAAGGCCAACTCACGCCTCACATCTTCATAGTTTCCTTTATTAAGATTCAGCACTATCATCTCTGAATCACCTACCTCACTCTCCATCTTGATAAAAAAAACTATCACGTTATAGTTGCTCATCCCCAAGAGGTCTTGGACAGCTAGATTGGTAATTATTCCCTTCTCATTACACAGTACCCAATTTAATATGGCCTGCTATCTAAGAAGTACTTGCATATGGTGTGGGTGTGAGATAGATGTAGCACGCTGCCACAACAAGATGTCCGCCCTCTTGAATGAAGACTGCAAGCCATTAAGGCATACTGCCCACTTGTGTAACTGCATTAATTGGCATGGCAAAGCAAGGTAAGGTAGGGAATGATACGAGCAAATAGGTAGGCACTATGTGAGTGAGAGCGAAAAGAACAAGTGAGCAGCTCTGAGGTGCAGCCTGGTCCAATCCGTCAGCTGGCTCCCCATCTGTGTGTGCAAGAATGTCCCTGTTGCAACCTTTCAAATGTTAATTGCCAGTACGCATTGCAATTCAAGACTGTGCTTTCTGAGTGGCCTGCAAGTGTATCAGAGAGGTGCTCTTATGGTCATGAGAGGCTGCCAACTGGCTCATGCCAATATTGGTGGATGAGAGGTGCATGCAGCTGGTGCCCATGGATTATGACCTGGGTGTTGTTTGATCTGAAGCAACATTAAGGTCCTTTGGAGCAAGTGGCAAACTGAAGTCACTAGGTACCTACTCAGATTTTCATGTTGAGATTTTCAATGTCCAGCTTATTTGGCCCATTTGGTAAGTTGGGAAGCTGAATATTAATGAAGTGACTTAGTCCATTAACAAGGCATTTGAAAAGCAATAATCCTCTTAGTCGGCAAATTGCCACTGGCTGCTGAGAGAGTCAACCCCATGCTTATAAAAAGCATAAAAAATTTTTAAAAATGCTTTCAACACCGATTTGGGCCTCACTGGACTTATGGTCTGATTCTGACACAAATCACGCCAACAAAATCATATTTCTTAAACCCTATAAGAGTCTAACCTTTGTTTGCATTGCATCTGAATTCTAATTAGAATAATGAACTGCTAATGCCCCAGATCAGTTGTGTCCAGAGTGGGTAACTTTCCAATACTTAGGAAGGAAATCTTACCAGGCTCTGAACCATGTGGGTTATGGAGAGCTAAGTGATTAAATCACTGGCGTAGTGTCTGAACTTAATGGTATGGCAAGAGAGTTGTAATATAAGTTCAGCAAGGCCCATTTCGATGTCGAAATCATCTTGCCACATCTTGTCTGCTTTTCTCAAGCAGTGTGGGGTGAGATTCTTGCTAGGCATCAGCGAGTTCCCATTTGGTGCTTCTTATTACTTATTAATCACATTGTGAACTGACTGACTTGCCAAAGGTTGTGATTTTAACAAACTTACCATAGCTGTCAGGGAAGCTCAACATGGAAATCAGAGTGGGTTCAACTCACCATTTGCTTCCAAAGACCTTCACTTTGCACACTGGGCATCAACATATGGAACATCCTCCACTGGCACTGACCACGCGCACCCCACATAAACAGACTTTGGCATCTGACATGCCAGCCTTTATGAACCCAGCATAGCATATGTCCAACCCAATCACAGTACGTTTTGGCACCTCAGTTCTGCATCTCAGACTACACAGGCAACTATCATTATAGCTGCTGAAAGCACACTGTGTACTCAGGGACTGAACCCAGCTCATAAACTGGATCAGGTGCATCTCCTGGTTCTTTGCCTGCCGTTATAGCATTCACTCACTGACTCTACCTGGATACTCAGTGCCCCGTCTTGATTTACCTAGCCTTGCCTATTTGCACATTGTCCCCTCAGCCAGAGAAACCGGCTTCATATTGTTCTCGTCCTACCACATCATTTAGCATCGACACAAAACCAGGAAGCTAGTCACATTTGTCAGCAGGCCTCAGTCCTGTCAAGGGGAAAACTCTTCATTCAGGGGATCTGAAACAGTAAGTCAAGGATAAGGTTCAGTGTTAGGCCAGGCCCTGCTTCAGGTTGTCAGAGTCAGGATCCTCTACTGATAAGGAGTGAAGCACACCAACCATCTTGACTCTTTCTGCCAGATATTTGCTCCTGGAATGAGAAGGAGCAAATTAAGCAAGATAAAATTGGGTGGGACAGATACTACTGTTGGTGCATGTGAGGAGGTTTCCCAAGTGAGTGAGTAGCCTATGTAGATGGCATGCGGGGTTTGTGTGTTGCAAGTTAGGGTCAGTGACAATGCGTGAGAGGAGATTTTGCTGGTACTAGTGAGAGTGGTAGAGCATGAGCCTTCATGGGAGTTGGGTGCAGTTGTCAGTGATAGAGTGAGTGTAAAGGATTGAAGGTAAGATGGTGGCACATACGCAGGTGGAGTAGAGAAGGACATGGCTGTTCTTCCTACAGTTACTGTGCATTCTCCAGGTGGCTGAGACTGCTTCAATCTGGGTGGCAGGCTCAGACCAAGCTGGCATGGTCATGAGAGAACAGTCTAAGCTTAGTATTATCTAGATAGACTTTCAAGGCTAATATGGTAGAAAGAATATGGACACAGGGCAAGCTGCAAACACTGTGGGAGAAAACAAACAAAGTAAAAACTGCTCTTACTGCAAAAAGCAAATCATTTTGCACACAGGTTTTTGCTTAGAAGGAAGCACAGTAAGATTTCCACTGGGGAGATATCAGCTGAAGGTTCTAACAAATCTACAACTTACAACAGATTAGCTCAGTCCGATCTACACCGATAAATAGTATGTGATTGCTGGGATGATGGTTGCAGAAGGACAGCATCAAGGGAAAATAAAGTCGTAGATTGATATTAGTGTGGTATGCAGACCTGTGCAAAATGGGTCAACAATGGATTTTAAAATGAAGCCTGTGAAAGTAAGTTTGGGACTACATGAGCCACCATACTCACGCTGTGAGGAAGATTATTCTGAGATCCCAGTGTAATGACAGGAATGAAGACCTGGAGTTCCAGACCATAGACAGCAAAAAAACGGGCACTAATTTTAGATGGAGCTTGGAATGGTGACTCTTAGCACACAAAATAAGATTTGCAACATGCCGTAGCACTCTAAATCATTGACTGCAGAATAGATTCTGGAGGAGTACAATGATGTATTTACAGATTTGGGAAGTTTTCCTGGAGAATATCATCTCAAAGTGGAAGATCAACTCAGAATTTGCTGAGGAGAGCTACGGCTGTCCTCAAGGACCATCTGAAAGACAAGGTGGAAGAGCTGAAGAATAGGAAGAAAGTGACAATTCCAATAGAATGGTTTTGCAGCATAGTACCAATGAAACTGAGATAGCTGAGTGTATGCATAGATCTGAACAAAAATCCAAATAAAGTTCTGAAGACATCTCACTACTTCATGCCAATGTTCCCACAAATTGCCAAAGGCCAAACTGTTTATGGGCCCTGATGCAAATGATTGTTACGCGTAAGTGAATTCAGATCAAAGCAACATTCTGGGTACGATTTTGGAGATACAGATGGTTACGCATGATGTTTGACATTTTCATAGCCCTACAAGTGTATTAAAGCAGACAGCATGAGATAGTCACTGACCTTCCTGAAGTGGAAGCAATAGTAGATGATCTACTAGTTTATGAATGTGGAGACACAATGACAGAAGCAAGTGCTGACCTCAATCAAAATCTAGAACAACTGCAAGACAGAACTCACCAAATTAACCTAATGCTGAACAGGAAATAAATGCCTCTTGCCGCATGGCTGACTGTAGAAGAAACATGACTTATATGAACAATGTTACTATTCAACAAGTAATATTGGTGAACGGTAAAAGGAAATTGATGCTGAAAGGATTGGGGGAAAGCAAGAGGTCAGAGTGTAGGGTCCAGAAGGTCAGAGCTGGATAAAGATTGGAAAATGGGTCAGAATCACAAGAAGAAGAAAAGACTGCAGAACAACAGCTGAGCCTCCTGCCAAGCTTGGAAAGTATTCAAAACATTAATTGACTTTCAAAGCTAAAAATGATGTAATTTTCCAGACCTGTATGGAAGATGTGATCAAGGTATACATTAGGGATTTTCGCAACATTGAAATAATGCCAAGAAGAAATATCCTTGAATCTGTAACTAGTCACCTTATTTGCCAAAATACAGAGAAGCTTTGGATAACATCGGGTGGTATTCTGTTTGTGGTGTTGATTTTTAAGCAGGATATTATTTGTGCTGCTCTTCTTTTTACACCAACTGAGCCTCCAGGAAGCAAATAAGATTCTTCACAACTGTACGACCACTGGGGATCAGCTTCACTTCTGCAATCCTGAGAACTTTCTTTAGAGAAGAGAAGTTAAAGCATCGAAGTATTTCCCTCAGTTACAAGGGATGATTTTTGACATCACCAGCCTGGGATCTTCAGATTAGGGCACATCACCAGCTTCTTATAAAAACCTGCCTGAATAGCATTCCGCTGAAACCAACACAATGAACTTAGGTCAAGTTCTAACAAAGCCAACCAGTTGTCTCTGCTGGTTTATTGCCCAGATAAATAAACTTACACCACAACATTGCAAAATAGCATCATTAAAATTATATAGAGGTTTTTGGCCACCTTCGTTATCTTTTCAATATTCTTCCTTATCAAATCCTAACCTTATTAAATAATATTACAGCATCTACCTCAGTGGCAACATTACAAAAAGTAAATCGTCACTTTCTATGTGAGCACAGAGTTTCTGATTTCTCCCTTTATTCTTTCGGAAATATGTTGCCCCACCCTAGCTACTAATTCCCTACCAATGCAGAAAAATCTTTCACAATTCACCATGAAATGTTGCACAATTTTGAAGTGCTCTATCAGGGATTTTCTTTTTTAATTCACTTGTAGGAACTAAGTGTCACTGGCTGGGTCAGCATTTATTGCTTATCCCTAATTGCCCTTGAGAAAGTCGTGATGAGTTGTCTTCCTGAAAGCTTTAGTTCATGTGCTGTAGATTGACCCACAATGCCCTTAGGGAGGGATTTCCAGGATTTTCACCTAGCGACAGTGAAGGAATGATGATATATTTCCAGTCAGGATGGTGAGTGGCTTGGAAGGGAAATTGCGGGTGATGGTGTTTCCATGTAATTGCTGCCCTACTAAATGGAAGCGGTTGTTTGTTTGAAAGGTCATGTCAAGTTTCTTCAATGCTGTTGGAGCTTCATCCATCTGGGCAAGTGGGGAGTATTCCATCGCACACCTGACTTGTGCCTTGTAGACAGTGGAAAGGCTTTATGGAGTCAGGAAGTGAGTTACTGGCCACAGTATTCCTAGCCTCTGACCAGCTCTTGTAGCCATTGCATTTATGTGATGAGTTCAGTTCAGTTTCTCGTCAATGGTAATCTAGGACATTGATCATGGACGATTCGGTAATGGCTTTGCCATTGAATGTCAAGGGGCAATTGTCTCTTATTGGAAATGATCTTTCACTGACATTTGTACACGAACATGACTTTCCACTTTTCAACTAAAACCTGGATATTGCCAAAATCTTGTTATATTTTGACACGCTTATATAGAGTATCTGGGGAATCGCAAATAGTGTTGAACGCCGCAATCATCGGCGAACATCCCCATTTCCGACCTTATGATGGAGGGAAGGTCATTGATGAAGCAGCCAATGATGGTTGGGCCTAGGACACTACCCTGAGGAACTACTGCAGAGATGTCCTAGAGCTGAGTTGACTGACCTCCAACAAACACAACCTTCTTTCTATGTGCCAGATAGGACTCCTAATCGTTTTGCCCTGAATCCAACTGATTCCCGTTTTGCCAGGGCCTGCTGATGCCACATTCAGTCAAATGTCAAGGGCTGTCACTCTCACCTCACCTCACCTCACCTCCTTGTACGTTTAAACCAAGGCTGTAATTGAGTCAGGAGCTGAGTAGCTCTGGTGGACCCCAAACTAGACATCACTGAGCAGGTTATTGTTGAGCAGGCACTGCTTGATAGCACTGTTGATGACACTTTCCATCACTTCACTGATGTCAGAGAGTAGGCTAATGGGGCAGAAATTATCTGGATTGGATTTGTCCTGCTTTTTGCGTGCAGGCCAAACCTGGCCATTTTTCCACATTGTCAGGTAGGTGCCAATTTTGTAGCAATACTTGAAGAGCCTGGCTAGGGGAGCCGCAAGGTCGTGAGAGTGTTTCTTTACAAGTAAGTGTCTTGTTGGAAAGAAGAAAAGCAAGTTTGTAAAGTTGTTTACTGGGGAACAGTTAAAATGATAATTCTGACTAATCAGTCTAAACCACAGAAGGGATTAATACTAACTGACATCAAGGTGATAAATGGTTGCCAACATGAAGACTGCAGAAAGAAAACTTCAAGTGAATGTGGAGTGCCAGATAGATACTAGATGGGTACTTGGCATTACGAGCTTCACAGACCTGTGCAAAGTGGCTGAAGGTGGTGATCCCACAGTGGAGTCATCAAAAATAAAGTTGAGGCTATGAGATACTCATGGCAGAAGCTGAGTTCCCAGTGCAATGGATTGAATGAAATATCTGTAGTTCTATAAGTAGACACTAAACAAAATCCACACATTGCAGTTGAAACAAATCCAAACTTTGGACCCCTAACCCTATCTATGCCAGAAAAGAGTGACAGTGTAATTTTTCAGGATCTGTTTAACAGTCAATGGCTAGATGCTCTACAACCAAAGATGGTTTCACATGTCTTGGATTTCTTTCAGGTGAGTGTAGCCTCGAAATAGATGAGAACATAAAATGAATTCAGCATCTTCCACTGAAATTTTCAGGTGTCTTCATGTTCCTTCTCAAGGAGAAGATAGAAAAGTTAGAAAATATGGGAGAAATCAAAAAAGTGAATCCCTACAAACAGCATTAGCAGTATGGCAGCAGTGAAAAAACCTCTAAAGATAAGGATATGCGTATGTCTACTAAAGTATGGAATAGATCTCATCACCCTTTTAAACTTGTCTGCAACTTGCCCAGGCAAATGGCTTTACATCCCTATATGCACAGGATATAGTCCCTCACTAATGAATCCCCTAATAACTACTGCCTCATAGCACCAGGGACCCAGGTTCAATTGCAACCTTGGGTAACTATCTGATGAGACAGTGCCAGACAGAAGAAGGGGACCAAGTTGTTAGGGTATCCCCTGAATGCATCTCATTTGCAAACCCCTTTTCACCTTGCAGTGGAAGTAACAGTTCCTCTGTGGTGTCAAGGCCATGGCACAGTGGGAGGTCCAGCTGCTCAGAGCAAGAAGAACTGTGGAAGGGCATTAGTATTAGGGGATTCATTAGTCAGGTATCTGTCTGTGTGGGTTACTGCCAGGTACCCTAGTTTCTTTCAACAGTCCAAAGAAGTGCAGGTTAAGTGGACTGGCTATGCTAAATTGCCCCATAGTGTTCAGGGATGTGTAGGCTAGACGAATTAGCCATGGTAAATGCGAGGTTACAGGGATGGGGCAGGAGTCTTGGTATGATGCTCTTCAGAAAGTCAGTGCAGATTTGATGGGCCAAATAGCCTCTCTGCAGTTTGGGGTTTCTGTGATTCAAACAGACTTTCCAGAGTTAGATCAGAAATTGAAAAACATGACTTAAAGGTACTAATCTCCAGATTAGTCCCAACGTCACACAGTAGTGAATATAGGAATAATGGGATTGAGTAGATTAATGTATGTCTCAAGGTAATGGCGCAGGAGGGAGGGCTTTAGATTCCTGAGGCATTGGGACTGTTTCTGGCAGGGGTGGTATGTTTACAATTTGGATGGGTTACATGTGAACAAGAACAGCAACAACATGCTCATGGGAAGTAAAACAAAAAACTGTGAATGCTGGAGATCTGAAACAAAAACAGAAATTGCTGGCTAAACTCCACAGGACTCTCAGCATCAGTGGGAAGAAGGCAGAGTTAACCTTTTGAGTCCGATGACTCTTCGTGCTAGTATCCTCGTGGAAAGGTTTGCTAATGTTGTTTAATTAGTGTTTCAGGTTTAAACTAGTTTGGCAGGGGGTGGGGATATTGACAAGTAGTTCAGTGGAGAGAGAAGATGATATGTGATTAGGCGTTAAAACACAAGTATGTAGGGCCCTGGATAACGTTGTGGAACAGAGAGACCTAGGAGTTTAGGTACATAATTCTCTGAAATTTGCATCACAGGTAGACAACGGTTAAAAAGAAGGCATTTAACACACATGCCTTCATTGCTACAACCTTTGAGTATAGGAGTTAGGATATCATACTGAGGTAGTACAGGACATTGGTTAGGCTTCTTCTGGGGTGTTGTGCGCAGTTATGCTCGCCCTGTTATAGGAAGGATATTATTAAACTGAAGAAGGCTCAGGAAAGATTTACCAGGATCAGTTCTGACGAAGGGTCACCGGAGACAAAACGCTAACTCTGAATTTTCTTCACAAATGCTGCCAGACCTGCTGAGCTTCTCCAGCAACTTCTGTTTTTGCTACCAGGATGTTGCCGGGAATGGAGGGTTTGAGATGCAAAAATAGACTGGAAAGGCTTGGACATTTTTCACTGCAGCGTAGGAGGTTGAGGGGTGACCTTTGAGGTTTATAATATCATGAAGGGCATAGTTAAGGTGAATGACAAGGGTCTTTTTCCTAGTCTGAGGGAGTTCCAAACTAGGCGGCATATTATTAAGGTGAGAGGAGAAAGATTTAACAACGACTTTAGGGGCAACTTTTTTACATAGAGACTGGTTCGTGTGTGGAATGAACTGTCAGAGAAAGTGATGGATGCAGGTACAGTCACAACATTTAAAGCACATTTGGATAAGTTCATGGATGTGAAAGGTTTTGAGGGATTGGGCTGAGCACAGGCAGGTGCGTTTGGGGACATAACTGGCGTGGACTGGTTGCACCAAAGAGTCTGTTTCCATGCTGCATGACTGTATGATTCTATGACTATAATTGTATGTGAGACTAGAAGGCAGAGGAAACATAGGTTAAATAAGAGTGAGTTTAGCAAGGCACAAATGGAATATATTTGAATGCAAGAATCTTGAGGAATAAGATAGATGAGCTGCGAGCATGGACAGGCATGTGGGAGTGTGATATCATAGCTATCACAGAGACCTGGCTGTTTGATAGCTCAACATTCCTGGTTATAAGGTATTCAGATGACATGGTTGGGGTAGAAGAGAAAGGGTTTGCAACACTGATCGAGGAATCAATATAGCAGTGAGAAGGGATGATATCTGAGAAGGAATATGGGTAGTAAACACATGTAAAAAAACACTAAATAGGTCACTGTTGGATGTGTACTGTTGGCGCCCAAACAATCAGGGAAAGATAGAGAATCAAATACGTAATAAAGTTTCAGAGAAGTATAAGAATAAGGCTATATTATTAATATTAACTACCCAATCACTAACTGGGATAGTTTTAGTTTGCAAGGTAGAGAGGGATCAAAATTCTCAAAAAGTGCATCCAGGAGAACTTTTTTTAGCTGATATATGAAGAGTCCAACAAGGAAGAGGGGCAGTTCTGAACCTAATATTCAGAAATGAGTCTGGGCAGGTGGAAGGCATCTCAGAAGGGGAACACTTTGGAGATAGTGACCATAACTCAGTGAGATTGAGGCTAATTGTGGACAAGGATGGGCCAGGAAGAAAGTTCTAAGCTGGGGAGGCATTCAGAGAGGAAAAAGCAAGTCTACATGGCAAATATTTTCCATTAAAGACAAAGTGTGGGACTAAAACCAGAGAACCCTAGATTAAGAGACATAAAGAATTAAGGATTAAGAGAAAAAAGAGGAACACTCAACAAAGAGAAGACCCCTCAGGGAGCATTAAGGCGAGGTAGGGTTCTTAAAAAGGAAAATAGGAAAGCCAAGAGGATGCTTGAGAAAGCATTGATGGATAGAATTAAGGAAAACTGGAATGGGTTTTTTTAAAAATACGTAAAGATCAAGTGAATAAGGAGGGAATGAGTAGGGTCCATTCAGGACCATAGAGGTAATCTGTATGCAAACCTGGAAGATAAGGGTCTCATTGAATATTTTGCATCAGTCTTCACCATGGGAAAGGATGGCATCTGAATTGGTATTAGAGTTTAGGACTGAAGTATGAGAAGAAATTAAGACAAAGCGAGGAGATGCCAGAATTTAATAGTTTTAAAGGTGGATAATTCCACAGGCCCGGATGAGATATACCCAGGTAGACAGGGGCCGTGGCAATAATTTTCAAATCCTGTCTCAAAGGTGAGATTCCAGAGAACTGGAGGACTGCTAATATAGTCTAATAATTAAAAAGAGTGGAAGGGACAGACCAGAAAATTACTGGTCAGTCAGCCTAACCTCAGTGGTGGGGAGGTTACTAAAAAGAATTCTGAAGGACAGAATATATCTGCATTTGGAGAGTTTTGATTAATCAGGGATAGTCACCATGGATTTGTTAAAAGATGTTTATGTTTGATGACTCTGATTGAACACTGGGGAGGTAACCAGGAGTGCTGTTTAAGGTAATGTACTTGATGTGGTCTACATAAATGTTAAATAATGCTTTTGATAAGGTGCAGATTGGTCAAGAAATAAGAGCCCATGAAATCCAAGGCATAATGGCATGTTGGATACCAAATTGGCTGAGAGCAAGAAGGAGCCGGGTAGAGAAATGTTTCTGCAACTGGAAGTCTGTTTTCAGTGGGATTTGACAGGGCTTTGTGCTGGGCCCCTGCTGTCTGTGATGTACATTGACTGATTTGGGCTTAAGTATAGAGAGGATGTTTGCAGATTACAAAAAAAAATTGATAGCGTGATAAATTGTGAGGAGAATAGCCATAAACTGCAGGAGGATGTTAACAGACTGGTCGGATAGATAGGGCAGTGGCAAATGGAATCAATCTAAAAAGTCAGAGGTAATGCACTTGGAGAAGACTAACATGTCAAGGGATTACATTATGAATGGTAGGACCATGGTAAGTACTGCAGATCAGAGTGACAATGGTGTGAATATCCACAGATCCCCAGTGGTAGCGGGACTTCTAGATGGAGGTGGTGAAGAAGGAAAATGGAATATTTGTCTTTATGAGTTGAAGCATGGAATACAAGGGCAATGAGGTTCTCCTGGAACTGTATAAAATATTGGTTGGACCACAACTGTGTGCAATTCTGGTCAACACCTTGCAAGGAGAATGTTATGAATTAGAAAGGGTGCAGAGAATGCAGAGGAGATTTACCAGGATACTGCCTGGGCTGAAGGGTCTGAAATATGAAGAAGAATTGGACAGGCTGGGATGTATTCCGTGGAAAAGAGAAGGTTGAGAGGGGACCTGACAGAGGTGAATAAGATTACAAGGGACATAGGTAGAGTCGTAGCATCATAGAATTGTACAGCACGGAAACAGTCCAAATCGTCACGCTGACCAGATATCCTAGATAAATCTAGTCCCATTTGCCAGCATTTGGTCCATATCCCTCTAAAGTTGTATCCATATACACGTCCTGATGCCTTTTAAATGTTGTAGATTTAGATTTAGATTTATTTATTTGTCTCACGTACCAAGCATAGGAATACATAAGTACAGCAAAATGTGAGCAAAGTGACCATTCACTGGTGCCCACTTGGTTACAAAAACCAGAATTAAAAGATTTAACAGAACCAAAAGGTAAGCAGGAAAAAAAGAAAAAGAAAACTCCAGATCTCAGAGTCCCAACTCCCGTCTCCACAATGGCGCAGGCGTCGCTCCAATCGCTAGGCCAGCTGCTCTTGTCTCACCGACACCGTTCTCACTGCCACGTCTCACCGGCCCCCGTGCTCACTGCGGTGTCTCACCGGCCCCGCTCTCACCACCGTGTCTCACCGGCCCCGCTCTCACTGCCACATCTCACCGGCCCTGCTGTCACCGCCGTGTCTCACCGGCACCGCTCTCACTGTCACTGTTTCTCCCGCCCCGCTCTCACTGCTGAACCGGCCCCGCTCTCACCGTCGTGTCTCACCGGCTGAGTTCTCACCGTCACTGTCTGTCCGGCCCTGCTTTCACTGCTGAACCGGCCCTGCTCTCAACGCTGTGTCTCACCGGCCCTGTTCTCACCGCCATGTCTCACCGGTCCCGCTCTCACCGTCACTGTCTCACCGGCACCACTCTCACCACCGTGTCTCACCGGCACCACTCTCACCACCATGTCTCACTGGCACCGCTTTCACCTTTGCTGTCTCACTGGTACCGCTCTCACTGTCACTGTCTCGCCGGCACCGCTCTCACCGCCGTGTCTCACCAGCCCTGCTCTCACCGCCATGTCTCACCAGCCCTGCTCTCACCGCCACATCTCACTGGCACCACTCTCACCATCACTGTCTCTCCAGCACCGGTCTCACCATCACTGGCTCACTGGCACCGCTCTCACCACATCTCACCGGCACCGCTCTCACTGCCGCTGCCTCACCGGCACCACTCTCACCACCACGTCTCACTGGCACCGCTCTCACCACCACGTCTCACTGGCACCACTCTCACCACTACGTCTCACCAGCACCGCTCTCACCGTCACTGTCTCACCGGCACCGCTCTCATCATCACATCTCACCGGCACTGCTCTCACCACCGTGTCTCACCGGTCCCGCTCTCACTGTCACTGTCTCACCAGCCCCGCTCTCACCGCCACATCTCACAGGCACCGCTCGCACCACCACGTCTCACCGGCACCGCACTCACCGTCACAGTCTCACGAGCACCGCTCTCACCACACGGCTCATTGGCCCCGCTCTCACCACCACGTCTCACCGGCACCGCTCTCACCGTCACTGTCTCACCAGCACCGGTCTCACCACCACATCTCACCGGCACCGCTCTCACCGTCACTGTCTCACCGGCACCGGTCTCACCAGCACGTCTCACCGGCACTGCTCTCACTGTCACTGTCTCACTGGCACCGCTCTCACAGTCACTGTCTCTCTGGCCCCGCTCTCACCGTCACTGTCTCACTGGCCCCACTCTCACCTCCACGTCTCATCGGCAATGCTCTCACCACCATGTCTCACAGGCACCGCTCTCACCATCACTGGCTCACTGGCACCGCTCTCACCACATCTCACCGGCACCGCTCACACTGCCGCTGCCTCACCGGCACCACTCTCACCACCACGTCTCACTGGCACCGCTCTCACCACCACGTCTCACGGGCACCACTCTCACCACTACGTCTCACCAGCACCGCTCTCATCGTCACTGTCTCTCTGGCCCCGCTCTCACCGTCACTGTCTCACTGACCCCGCTCTCACCGCCACGTCTCATCGGCAATGCTCTCACCACCACGTCTCACTGGCACCGTGATCACCACCACGTCTTACTAGCCCTGCTCTCACTGTCACTGTCTCTCCGGCCCCGCTCTCACTGCTGAACCGGCCCTGCTCTCACCGTCACTGTCTCTCTGGCCCCGCTCTCACCATCACACCGTCACTGTCTCTCTGGCCCTGCTCTCACCGTCACTGTCTCTCTGGCCCCACTCTCACTGCTGAACCGGCCCCACTCTCACCGTCGTGTCTCACCGGCTGCGCTCTCACCGTCACTGTCTGTCCTGCCCCGCTTTCACTGCTGAACCGGCCCCGGTCTCACCGTCATGTCTCACTGGCCCCGTTCTCACCGCCACTGTCTCACCGGCCTCGCTCTCACTGCTGAATCAGCCCCACTCTTGATCCGCCGTCACTGCAGGATATGGCCCGCGCGTTCAGCTCCCGCCACACGGTTCCCAGTCGTGACCCAACTCCTTAGGTAAGTAGTTAAAAGGGTTGGGGGTGGGGTCACTAGAATTACTGCAGACATGAGAGAGACGAAGAAGAGAAGAAGAAAGGAAAAGGAAACGGAACTCGTGAGCAGAGTGGAGCTCTGAATGGAGCGACTTACCCTGCCTCCATCTTGTAATTGTACCAGGCTCCATCACATCCTCTGGCAGCTCATTCCATACACGCACAACCCTCTGTATGAAAAAGTTGACCCTCAGATCCCCTTTAAATCTTTCCCCTTTCACCTTAAACCTATGTCCTCTGGTTTTTGTCTCCCCCACCCTAGAGAAAAGACCTTGGCTATTTACCCTATCCATGCCCCTCATGATTTTATAAACCTCTATAAGGTCACCCCTCAGCCTCCAACACTCCATGGAAAATAGCACCAGCCTATTCAGTTTCTCCATATAGCTTAAATCCTCGAATCCTGGAAACATCCTTGTAAATCTTTTTGGAACCCTTTCAAGTTTCACAATATCCTTCCTGTAGCAGGGTGACCAGAATTGAACATAGTATTCCAAAAGTGGCCTAACCAGTGTCCTGGAAGCCACAACATGACCTCCCAACACGTGTATTCAATGCACTGTCCATAAAAGCAAGCATGCCAGCACCTTCTTCATTATCCTATCTACCTGTGACTACATTTTCAAGGAACTATGAACCTGCACTCCAAGGTCTCTTTGTTCAGCAAAACTCCCCAGAACTTTCCCATTAAGTGTATAAGTCCTGCCCTGATTTCCAAAATGCAGCACCTCTCACTTATCTAAATTAGACTCCATCTGCCATTCCTCAACCCACTGGTCCACTTGATCATGATCCCATTGTACTCTGAGGTAAACTTCTTCACTGTCCACTACACCTCCAATTTTGTTGTCATCTGCAAACTTACTAATCATACCTCCTACATTCAGGATGGATAAGAAAGTACTTTTTCCACTAGTAGTGAGGTCAATAGCCAGGGGGCATAGATTTAAGGCAAGAAGTGCCAAGGTTGGCCAAGAGGAGAGTTCAGGAGAGATCTTTTCATCCAGAGAATGGTCACAGACTGGAGCTAACTTCCTGGAGAGTGCTTGCGTCAGAAACTCTCATAATCATTTAAGCAGTGTTTAGATATTCACTTGTGTTGTCATAGCCTCTAGGGCGACGGGCCAAGAGCTGGAAAATGGGATTAGTCAGGTTTTGTGGACTGGCACAGACATAATGGGCCAAATATTCTCTTTTTGTGCTGTAAATGTCTACGATCTATAAGAAAACATAGAGCACGTGAGTGAAAATTAGGTCAGAGATTTTTAAGTTGAAGCTAGTAATATCCAAAAACTGAAGCATCATGTTGCTTTATTTGTTTGTGCTCCTGTTCATTCGTTTCCTCTCATTTAGTCTGCAGCCCAACAGAGCGAGACACCCTAAACTGCTATCTAAATACTATTTGGAAGGTATCTTCTGAATATTATTGAAGCATGGCTTCCTCACCTGTTTCTCTATGTCTCCTACAAGAAACATCTGCAGTTTTCAGGGCCACACAAGAAGCTGGTGTCACATAGCAAACTGCGTCACTCACTCCATTTTGCCAAACACCAGCGCAGATAGGTTTAAAATTGGTGACTTGGATCTCTTGTTCAAAAGAGTGTATTAGGCTCAACGGTGAGAATTAACACTGGGGATTATGTGAAGGTGTTAAGGGAGGAGATGAAACCTGCTATTGGAAAGGTCACCTCATAACATTCCTCATAGGAGACTTTGGATTCTGACTTCACGGACTGTTTATGAAAGATTATCTACTCACGCTGTCTGAGCCTGTTCAAACATCCTGCATGGTTTGTCTAGAAAGATGGAGCAGTCTCCTAGCCGTGTTAGGCTACAGTGCAGGAGGACTTTACAGCAACATTGCCCACCACCACAGCATGTGTGGCAACTCCAAGGGTGGGTTTAGCCGATGCTGTGACAGCAGTCCTAAGCCTAGTCAGACATAAGGCAAACCAACTTTTAGTGATCCTCTCACCCACAAGAAATTCAAGCAACCACAAGGTCATTCTGGGACCATCTGGTGACCTTCTCAAGCACTGTACCTAATGCCACCTAGTCCTCACTTGGATTCAAGGACCAATCATCACACTAATTTCTTCCACCTAGGAATCGTTTAAAAGTATGTGATTAGATCTTCGACGGCATGCACAGTATAATCAGTGCAAAAGGCAAGTGTTAGACCAAAAACACACTAACCTTCAGCAAAAATGCAAATTACTGAAAGAAACTAGTGGAACTCGATCAAATTATTTTCCGGTAAAGTTCTTTCTGGTGGTGTTGAATAAGATAACATTTCAGGAATAGTTGATTTCAACAGGAGTTGAAGTAATAGTGCAGGGTAAAGAAAAGCTTTTCAATATGAATTGCACCAGGGAAGGACATTATTCAGCTCAGTATGTCAATACTTGGGCTATCTCTCTTACTGGAACTTTCTACTTTAATGTCATCATCATCCCTGTTGTTTCCTCATATCGTTTTAGATTTTTTAAAAATTCTTAATATATTCTCTTTTATTTGGTGTTATATTGAGTGCTTCAACAGTTCCTCTTTGTTCTTCTAGGAATAATTCTGAGTGTAAACCCTTCTTGAACTATTCCCTCTAATGAACCTTCTGTAAGTCCAATATTGTTCTTAAATAAAAACTGTCCTACGCCTTTCTTTAAGCGATCACTATGAAAATTAGTGAGTGAGGAGCATTGCCTCCTGGCAGGCCTGAGATTATTTCAGCCTCTTAACGTTTTGCTAAAATAACACCTTTAAACAGAATGCACCCTAAAGGCTTGTGGCTTTCTGCAGCTATTCCACTGCATTTGTTTGCCCTTTCCACTTCCTGAGCATCTTCATTTCTCTTTTCCTTTTCAGATCCTAAAGCACTGAAAAGCACAACATGAAAGGAAGGAGACCAAGACCATCTTCCAGAAGATGCAACATTGCTCAACCACCCTCTAGACCATTGCCGTGTCCCATTTAGAAATCTGCACAGGCCAAAGCTTACAGCCATGATGATGCATTTAATGAGTCCAGGCACCTGAAGATGCCTAATAACAAGTGAAAGAACTGTAGATGCTGTAAATCATAGAGAAAAACAGAAATTGCTGGAAAAGCTGAAGAAACCTAGCAACTCTTGAGAAGGCCATTGTTCAATCTTTCTGTTGTGCAGTCTCCATCAGGAAGGTGATGCATTCTTTTTTCACAACAAGTGTGCAACTGTGACATACTCATTGCAAGTTGTTATGTAGGAAGAAGGCTCAGGGTTCCAGTTTCACTGTACTGAACTGGCTGAACCTGCTACTGGGAAGGCAATTCTTGGTTGGCTGGCAAAGATCAGTCACAGACTTCCGAGGAAGCATTTGCTTCCCGTCTGTAACATTTGGTTCCTCTGCATTTTTCACATCAACTTCTTTACAGTCTTTTAGCCTACCCAGTTCTCTTACTTCCTTGCTGTTGCTTTCACAGCTCATGTTCCTTATATCAACACAAGACAGAACAAATAGAATGCCCATGTTGTAATAATATTGATGAGGAAATCCTTTAAAACAATGCATTACCTTTAGAAAATCACCTTCCAGTTTTAATTCGGTGGAACAATAGCCAGTAGGATTATTAAAAATCACCAAAAGGCTGACAAACAGTTTATCAGAATTGGATTAATGGCACTGAGTATCTCTAAATAACACTCATGAAGCATGCTTCCTGACTGTTCGGGCATTGATTTCCTGGCTGAGGTGAAGACTAAACCTATCAGTTGCCTCCATACATGTATATGTAGCAAATGAATTTTTCTTCACACATAGGACCCTCCCTCTAAAACAAAATTAATGTTGTACTCATTTCCAGCATTTTCCAGACTTGGCTGAAAGAAGGTCTCTGATTTGGATAAGCTTAGCTTTTGGAATATAGTGTGAATAAGTGTAAGGTTATTCTCTTTGGCAGAAAAAAGACCAAGGCAGAAAATTTCTTAAATGATGAGTTTGGGAAGTGTATGTGTCCAAAGAGACCTGGATGTCCTTATTCATGACTCATTAGAAGTTAGCATACAGGTACAATAAGCACTGAGGAAGGCAAATGGTATGATGACCTTCATTGCAAGGGAATTCGAGCATTAGAGTAAAGATGTCTTGCTGAAGTTGTATAGCGCCTGGTGAGACCTCACTGCAGTATTGCATACAGTTTAGTGTCCTAATCTAAAATGGAATATACCCACCAAAGAGGGAAAGCAACAGACGCTCGTCTGATTAACCTATGGGACTGCAGGATCACTTTATAAAGAGGGATTGTGAAGACTCGATCTGTATTTCCTAGAGTTTGGTACAATGACTGATGACTTCAAGAACTTCCAAAATTTTTACTGGGCATGATAGGCTGGATGTCGATAAGAAGAACCGTATCCCACCCCACCCCCCAGCTGAGTTTAAAATTAGGGGGCATAATTTCAGGATAAGGGAAAAATCGTTTAAGACAGAGATGAAGAGGAATTTCTTCGCTCAGAGGGTGGTGAGTCTTTGGCATTCTTTACCCCAGGACTGTGGAAGCTCAATCATTGAACAAATTCAAGTCAGACATTGATATATTTCTAGAGATGAATGATATCGATGAATATGGAAATAGTGCAGGGAAGTGACATTGTAGTTGATAATCAGCCATGATCTCTCTGTATGGCAGAGCAGGCTCCATGGGCACAAGGGCCCACCCTGTTCCTCTGTCTAACTTAGCAATGGCATGAGGACAAGCCAGTGAACGTTATCACACTGCTAAATGACCATTTCCAACTAGAAGGATAAGGACAGTACGTATATGGGAAGATCACCATCTGCAAATTCCCCTCCAGGAAAATCACCATCCTAACTTGGAAATATATCGCCGTTCCTTCACTGCCACTGGATTAAAATCCTGGAATTCCTTCCCTATGGGCATTATAGGTCAACCTACAGCATGTAGACTGAAGACAGCTCACTACCACTTTCTCAAAGGAAATTAGGAATTTTGAATAAATGCTGGCCCAGCCAGCAATGCCCATGTCCCACAAGTCAATAAAAGAAAAGGAAAAAATAATTCCAGGACAAAGCAGCCCACTTTATTGGTGCACTATCCAATACTTTCAACATTCACTTCCACCACAATGGATGCAGTGACAGCAGTTTGTACCACTTACAAGACGCACTGCAATTTCTCAACAATACTTGTTCAACAGCACCTTCCAAGCTCCTCACCTCAACCATCTAGAAGGTCAACAGCACCAGATGCATGGAAACACCACCTCCTGCAAGATCCCCTCAAGTCACACACCTTCCTGACTTAGGACTTTGTCTCTGTTTCTTCACTATTTCCATGTCAATATCCCAGAACTCCCTCCCTTACAGTGCTAAGTATTCATACATTCCAACGATTGCAATGGTTCAAGAAGGCAGCTCACTATCAGCTTCTCCTGGGCAAGTAATGGTGAGCAGTAAATACTAATTTAACCAGCCTTGCAATCTATGAATAAATAAAATACAATTAAAAATCCAGCCCTATTTATTGTGTCCACAATAAAATTTGAGTGTTGTCTTCCAAGAGTTTAAAAAAATATATACAGCAAAAAGGGAAGATCGTGGTCTCTGAATAGGTTTTGTCATTCCACGTGAGGCCAAAGTAATGTGAAAATATCATGATTGAAATTTCTTGATATTGACATGATTTATTAATTGCTGTTGCCTCGAGAGTCAGATTTGACCCTGATCCAGCATTGTATAATGTTAGACATGATAGGAACTGCAGACGCTGGAGAATCCGAGATAACAAGGCGTAGAGCTGGATGAACACAGCAGGCCAAGCAGCATCATAGGAGCAGGAAAGCATGACGTTTCAGGCCTAGACCCTTCATCAGAAATGGGGGAGGGGAA
>JAHRHZ010000248.1:54265553-54278166 GCA_024137785.1 Ginglymostoma cirratum | reverse complement strand
TTCCCCTCCCCCATTTCTGATGAAGGGTCTAGGCCTGAAACGTCATGCTTTCCTGCTCCTATGATGCTGCTTGGCCTGCTGTGTTCATCCAGTTCTACACCCTGTATAATGTTAGTCTTGATGGAAGGCAGAAAACACACATCACCACTATTGACTTTAAGCACAACCAATGTTTAAATTAATTACATTGTTAATTTAAAATCTTTAATTTCACATTTAGAGCAGTATTGAGCCAACTGACGGACCATCATATTTGGCATTAGGTATCCTCTCAACATTGCCTTACCATTGTATTTTTGGCTTCAGAAACTCTTCTTGCTGTAATCTTTCTTACTAGAAAGCTCTGCCTCCCTGAATATTGTGCTTGTGGACGCTTTTCGCTTCAGTTCTGTATGTTCATCTATCTCTTGTTAAATGTGCAATTAAGGCACCATTCCTTTCTAAAAGAATGTAGAAAAAGCTGAAGGAATTTTTGGACAGATGTATTTCCAGGAATAGGCATATGAAAAATTGTGCAATGCTTGCTTAGTGTTACTCACTAGCACAGATCTGTAGCTTTTTTTCTTGGTTCTAATCAGCTGTAAGGCCTAGAGATTTGATTGTGCAGTCCTAAGTTATTTAAGAGCAAAAGGGGCTCCAACGTGGTGTGCAGGAATTGCACAGACTAATATCAATAATATATCTTCCTTTTATTCTTTCACAGGATGCAGGCATCACTGGCAGGCTGGCATCATCACTGGCAGGCATCACTGGCAGGGCCAACATTTATTGCCCATCCCTTGAGAAGTTAGCGGTTAGCTGCATCCATGAAGTATTGCAGTCCATTTGCTGTAGATAGACCCACAATACCCTTAGCAAAGGATTTCCCGGATTTTGACCTGGTGACACTGAAGGAATTGCAAAATATTTCCGAGTCAGAATGTTGATTGGCTTGGAGGGGAACTTGCAGGTGGCAGTGTTCTCATGCATTGCTGCCCTGGATGAAAATAGTTGTGGGTTTGGAAGGTGTTAACTAAAGATCCTTAGTGAATTTCTCCAGTGCATCTTACAGATGGTATACAATGCTGCTAATGTGAACCCGCGGTGGAGTGATTGAATATTTGTGTATGTGGTGTCAATCCAGTCAATAAAATGCAAAGTCGATGGCTATGTGGGATCTCTTCTCCCAGTCCACTCCATCCAAATCTGCACACTCCAACATTACTACCTTTATTAGAGTCTAGCACAGTTGGTTCCAACCCAACAATTATGGCTTCAAGAGCAGGTCAGAGGCTTTGTATCCTACAGTGCCTGACTCAGCTCCTGAATCCCTCAAAGCCTTTCCACCATCTACGAGGCACAAGTCAGAAGTGTGATCTAGAATTGTCTGGATGAGTGCAACTCTAACAACACTGAAGATGCTTGACACCATCCAGGACAAAGCAGCCCACTTGCTCAGTGCCACATCCACAAACATTCACTCCCTCTACCACTGATGCTCAGTAGTAGCACCTACAACATGCACTGCAGAAATTGCCCAGCACCGTCCAAACCCACAACCAATACCACCTAAATATATGGGAAAAGCACCACCTGCAAGTTCCCCTCCAAAACACTAACCATCCTGAGTTGGATAAATGTATTGTCCTTCACAATAGCATGTCAGAATCCCAGAAATCCCTCCCTAACAGCATTGTGGGTGTACTACACCAAATTGACTGTAGTAGGTCAAGAAGGCAGCTCATCACCGTCTTTTTGAGGGCATTTAGTGATGTGCAATAATACTGGCTCAGCCCCACATCTCCTGAATGAATAAAATAAACATATTTAGAATAAAACAAAAAAGCCAGGCTATTCTGCCCTCCGTAGTGGAATGGGCAATCCAATTGGAATCTATATGCAGATAAGGGGCCTGGCATCCATTTGCAATCTCCACTGCATTATCTGGAATGATGGCTGAATCCAGGGTAAGGAATCAATGTAAGCTACCCACCAAAAGATAAAACTTTAAAACATACCGATTTTGATGTGGAGCAAGGAGGAGCAAGGAAACCCTTCCAACATAATATTAAAGCACACAGTCTTCTGCCAGCCTCCTTTTCTGGTGATCTGAACACTTGATCATTGCCACCTCCAAATCCCGTCACAAACACGGATCTTCCTCCTGATTCTACTCTTCTCCCAGTACCCACTGATGTCTCTTTCCCAGTCACTTATTTGTCCTTTGCCCTTTAGTGATGAATTTGAAGACCATTGCAGGCAGGGTTCCAGTAGGAGGCTGTGGGAGGTGGGGGTTGGGGGGGGGGGGGCGGGTGCCACTTCAGGTTCAATAAAGTGATTGGATATTGAATATTACTTTTTCTTGTGACTATTCATTCAAATGTAGGGACTGGTCCTGTCCGCCGGCTTTCACGCAAGCTCAAATTTCTCAGCAACTTGTCTTATCCTGTTGCTAAATTTGTCTTTCCACTCCCTTCAATGCATAAATATAGCACAATACTGAACATAGCAATTTAAACTTGTTAACATTTGGGTTCTTTCATTCCAATCCTTTGCAATCTCTTTCTCACACCTAGATTTTCTCCCTCACTAGAAAGAAACAGTGAAGTGGTATACCTTTAGAGATGCAGTTCCACAGATGGAAAAAGGCAACACACAACTTTTTCCCCTTTTTTTTCCTTTGAATGACTTAATTGTTTCCTATTATTGTTATCAAATTTAGATTAGAAAAAAAGGTTTATTGTGCAGGATGCCAAGGAAGCTGGAAAACATAGAAGATAAAACATGATCAGGTAAATCAGAATGGTAGTGATTAAGTGGCACCAAGTTTGGGTTTTTAAATCTTGATGATTGCAAGAACAAGGGAAGACGGTGGGAGGTAAAGAGTTTCACAGTTTTGCGATTCTGGCAAATAATGATAATGTGCTCTCAAGGATGAAATGAGCTTAGTTTGCATCTTAGCTTTGTTTCTTGTCCGACTGCTAGAGCTGCTCTGCTGGAGTCTTGTCCTGAACAGTTTACCTTTTAACCCTCTCTAAGCTGATAAGGAACACTTCTGCAAAACCTTTATTTGGGTCCTTTATTTGGGTTTCCATTTTGAGGTGGAAGAGATCCATCCTCCTTTTGACAGCATCAGGACTCCTTTCATTCAGACTTTGAATGCACCCATTTTTTCTTTAGTTGTTTGAACCTTAGGGATTAAACTTTATCCTTACCCATTGTTTATCCATTGACCAAGGAAGGAATTCATGCTTGGCTGGCCTTGTTCCATCAATCCAAGATTCTCCCATTTCTCCTCCCACAACCCCACCCCCACTCCCCTTCCCCCATTCCCTCTATGATAAAATGTTCTTTGGTTTAGTTGTAGCAGATGGTTTGGGATACTCTGACAGCGTTTTTGTTAGCTTGCTTACCTCATTTATAGGGATATTGTAGGTAAATTCTTCACTTTCTTCCAGCTAACATCATTGTCAAACTTGTTCTCTTTTATCCTGCATACGTTTGGTAAGGAGGTTTTCAATTTTTGGTGACAGATGTCTCAGAGATAATTATTATTTCAGTGGGCCTTAACTTCACCTTGTCCTGGTATCAAGAGATATGGAACAAATCAACAGGCAAATTGATTTGAGGAATGGGTCAGCTATGTTCTAACTGAATGGCTTAAGGGGCAAAATGACCTACTCTTGTTCCTCTATAAGGGGTCCTGTTTCCATTTGTGCTAAACAAAATGGGCTTTGATTTCCTTTTTGACTTCCCATTCCCTAAAGCAAAACACTATCCATCCTGAACATTGAGAATTCTATCACAACACTTCATGAGTTACATCACCTCCTGTTTACTCTCCAGTGAACAGTCTTCCAACTTCTCTATTTAGCTGCATTAACTCATCCTACTCCAGAGTTTCTAGTCCTCAGTTTCACTTCATCCATCATCTCATCCCTCTTTTTCCATTTACAAGGACTGAAGTTGGGAACATATCAGTCTCTTTCTAGATCCACTTTCATTTACTTTGCATTACAATAGTCTTTGAATACATTAGTCTTCTTTTCTCACCACTTGTCATATTTTCAACATCAATTATGACCTTCCTGTCTCTGAACTTGACTTAATCCATTATAAACTCAGGTGCCAACTTCATTCTGTTTATCTCACTCATTTAGGTTTGACATTATGTTGGGCTCTTCTCCCACTGCATTTGTGTCCATACCTCACATTTTGACCAGAAGACTTACCCTATGCAGCAAAGCCTTTGATCTGTCTTCAGCTTTTCCCATCCACTTTGACCCCGCACTTTGACCCCCGACACTCTCAATCTTTTTCTTCAAAATGTCCAGCATGACATGCATGTTGTCAGCTTCTCAACTCTCCCCAGTCACTCACTCACACTAACTTAATCTGAAATTGTAGCTCCCTGTTTTCACAGAACCATATAGACACCATTATCAAACTCACTGACTCACTTTGTTGTCACAAGAAAGGTCTTCCCTCCCTTGCCAAAGCTGGGCACAACTCTTAGAAGGATTTGTCAATCTCCCTCAGGGCCTTGCCGCTACCCCCCACACATGGGTAAACACTAAGACATCATTTACTAGACTGTTCTGACCACATCTCCTGTGAAGATCTTTGTTTTTACTGCAAGATTCACAAATGACAAAAGACAAATCATTTCTGCCTGTTTTTGTCCCATGAAATTTGTTTCCTCACATTTGAGCTATATTTTTCCTCAAATTGTCAAGTCTCACATGCCGATGGCTCTAACTCTTCAAAAAAGTCTCTGCCCCTTACCATAGAGCAGAGAATAAAAACATAAAAATAAAAGCTGGCTATCTAGCCTCAGAAGCCTAAGCTTCACATGGTCAGGAAGGAGAGATCACATCTGCAGTGAGACACAGCCCGACCAAATGGTTGAGGGATTTAGAGGCAGCACAGGATTTCGATGCAGAGGGGAAATGGGTGTGTTTGCTTACTTTTTTGGGTCCCGGTTTATCAGCATTTTTTTTAGCAGGATTGATTGAAACTCAGGATTAGGGGCCCAGCACAAAACAGTGACATCACAGGTAAGTGACATTCACAGGTTGGTCACAGCTAATCATTTGACTCGGTCACTTCGATATTGAAGGTACATAGGGAAAATATTTGCAGGTTACAAATAAAAGACCAGAGGGAAATTTTTAAAAATCAATTTCAGAACCGCGTAAACAAAATAGAAATGCTAAGCCAGACGAAATGTTGTACCTGCATGATATGAGAGCCAGTGGACCCCATTGTGGTTCATTGTGATCACATCTGTAGCAAGTGTTGGTTGCTTGTGGAACTGCAGCTCAGAGTTGATGAGCTCAAGTGTTAGCTTCAAACACTGACAATTCAGGGTTACCTGGATGCTTTGTTTCAAGAGGCAGTCACAACCCTTAGATTAACTACTTCAAATTCAGTCAGTGGTCAGGGACAGAAGGGTGAGACTATGAGCGAGCAGATAGAGGGATCCAGGAGTTGGTGCTGAAGGAGCCTCAGCCTCTGAGCTTGTCTACAAGGTTTGAGATACTTGCTCCCTGTACGGATGACAGTGGAGGCTGGAGGGAAGATAACCAAACTGGCCATGGTACAGGGAGGCATTCAAGAGGGGGAGAAAATAAAAATGTAATTGCAATCAGGAATAGTCAGGGGAATAGACACTAGACATGTTCTGATGAAGGGTTTAGGCCCGAAACGTCAAGTTTTCCTGCTCCTATGATGCTGCTTGACCTGCTGTGTTCATCCCGCCCCATGCTTGTTATCTCGGATTCTCCAGCATCTGCAGTACCTTTTATCTCAGGGGAATAGACACTGTTGTCTGTGGCCAGGATTGAGGTTCCTGAAGGCTGTGTTGCCTGCCTGGTGCCCAGGTTCAGGATATCTCATCTGGGCTGCAAAGGAACTTGGAATGAGAGGGGAAAGATCCGGTTGTCATGCTCCAGGTAGGTACCAACAATATAGATAGAAAGAGGTAAAAGATTCTGCTGAGGGAATATGAGCAGCTACGGGCTAAATTAGAAAGCAGAACCAAAAAAGTAATAATCACTGGATTACTTGCTGAGCTACAAGCAAATTGGCACAGGGTCAACAAAATTAAAGAGGTAAAGGCCAGGTTCAAAGATTGGCAGTGGGAGAAACAGATTTGAATTAACGGGACATTGGTACCAGTACTGGGGAAGGAAGGAGTTGTTCCAATGGAATGGGCTACAGCTGAGTCATGCTGCTACCAGATTCCTGGTGAATCACATAACTGGGGCTGTAGGCAGTGCTTTAAACTATATTGTGGGAGAATGGGTTTTGTCGTATTGCAAAGTTATGGAAAACGTTTAAGGGGAGAGGGGTTAAAGTTTCCAGAACATGTAATAGGACAGAGAATATGGAAAGGGTCAGGAATCTAACTTCAGGCACAGCAGATGAGGGGACAAATATGAGAAGGGGGAAATCAATGCACTTCTGAGGGTGTTGTACTTAAATGCACACAGTAAACAGAACAAGGTAAATGAGCTTGTAGTGCAGATTGAAATTGGCGGGTATGATATTTTGGGCATCAGAGAGACGTGGCTGCAAGGGTATCAGGGCTGAGAACTAAATATCCAAGGATACACATCATGTCAAAAATAAAGGAAGATGGGCAGAAGGTGCGGGTTGCCTTGTTAGAAAGAAATGAAATGTAATTGATAGCAAGAAGTAACATAGAGTCAGAAGATGTTGAACCTATGTGGGTACAAAGGGAAAAAAGGTCCTCATGGGACTTGTGTATCGGCCTCCTAGCAGTAGTCAGGACATAGGAAGAAAATAAATTAGGAGATAGGAAAGTCATGTAAGAAAGGCATTATTGCAATAATCATGGGAGACTTCAATATGCAGGTGGACTGGGAAAATCAGGTTCGTAACAGATCCGAGGAATGGGAATTTGTAGAATGTCCACAAGATGGTATTTTGGAACATCTTGTGATGTAGCCCACGAGAGAACAGGCAACTCTGGATTTGGTGATGTGTAATGAGGCAGACTTAGTTAGGTAGCTGAAGGTGAAGGAAATCCTAGGGGCAGTGACCACAATATGACAGAATTCACCCTGCACTTTGAGAGGGAGAAGTTGGAATCAGATGTAACAGTGTCACAATTGAGTAAAGATAACTGCAAAGACACAAAGGAGGAGCTGGCCAGAGTTGATAGGAAAGGAAGCCTAGCAGGAAAGACAGTGGAGTAGCAATGGCAGGAGCTTCTTGGGGTAATTTGGGAGGCAAAGCAGAAATTCATCCCAATGAAGAAGAAATATACTAAAGGGAGGATGAAACAACCATGGCTGTCAAGGGAAGACAGAGACAGCTTAAAAATAAAAGAAAAACCATACAATGTGGTGAAGATTAGTGGGAAGCCAAAGGATTGGAAAGCCTTTAAAAGCAAATAGATGATAACTAAAAAAGCGATGGTGGGTTGGAATGTTGAAGGGGGTAAGAAATATGAGAGTAAGTTAGCCAGTAATATAATAGGAGAGTTGTTGCATATATATAAAAGGTAAGAGAGAGACAAGACTGAGCATTGAACTGCTGGAAAATGAGGCTGGAAATGTAGTAATGGGGAGCAATGACATGGGAGATGAACTGAGTAGGTATTAGCACCAATTTTCACGAAGGAGGGCACCAGCAACTTACTCAGACTTCAAGCAAGTCAGGGGACAGAGGTGAGTATAGCGGGCATCACTAAGGAAAGTGAGTTGGGGAAGCTGAAAAGTCTGAAGGTGAATAGACTGAATGGACTACATCCCAGGGTTCTGAAGGATACAGCTGAGGAGACTGTAGAGGCATTAGTGGTGATCTTTTAGGAATCATTAGAGTCAGGGAGGGACCCAGAGGACTGGAAAATTGTCAAAGTAACAGCAATGTTTAAGAAGGGGGGAGGCAGAAGACAGGAAAGTACAGGCCAGTTAGTCTGACCTCTGTTGTTGGCAGGATTTTAGAAGCCATAAGATTGCTAAATGCTCAGAAATGTATAGTAAAATAGGGCAGAATCAGCACGGCTTCATCAAGAGGCCTGACAAATCCGTTACAATTCTTTGAGGCGGTAATGAGCAAGTTAGATAAAGAAGACCCAAAGGATATAATCTATTTGGATTTCCAAAAAGCCTTTGACAATGTCCTGCACAAGAGGTTGCTAAATAAAGTAAGGGTCCATGGTGTTAGGGGCGAGACACTGGCATGGATAGGGAATTAATTGACTGGCAGAAGGCAGAGAGTGGGGACAAACGAGTCTTTTTCAAGATTGTCAGCCAGAGCCGAGTGGAGTTCCATTGGGGTCCATGTTGGGACCAAGATATTAACGATCTGGACTGAGGGAATGGAAGGCATTGTTGCTAAGGTCGCAGAATACACAAAGATAGGTGTAGAGACAGGCGGTGTTGAGGAAATACGGAGGCTGCAGAAGGACTTGAACAGTCTAGGAGACTGGGCAAAGAAGTGGCTGACGGAATATGTGGGAAAGTGTGAGGTTGTGTACTTTGATACAAAGACGACAGGCACAGACTACTTTCTAAACAGAGATAGGCTTTGGAAATCTGAAATGCAAAGGAACTTGGGAGTCTTGACTCAGGATTCTCTTAAGGTTAACATACATATTCAGTCAGCTGTTAAGAAGGCAAACACGATGGTGGTATTCAGTTCAAGAGGGCTAGATAAAAGAGGGATGTACTGCTGAGGCTGTGTAAGGCTCAAGTCAGACTGCATTTGAAATATTGTGAGAAGTTTTGGGCCCTGTATTTAAGGAAAGATGTGCTGGCAATGGAGGGCATCCAGAGGAGGTTCACAAGAATGATCCCAGGGCTGAAGGGCTTGTCATAGGGGGAATAGTTGATGACTCTGGGTCTGAACTTGATGGAGTTTAGAAAGATGTGGGGAGATTGATTGAATCTTACAGAATAGTGAGACGCCTGGATAGAGTGGACATGGAAAAGACGTTTCCACTAATAGGAGAGACTAGGACCAAGGGCTCAGCCTCAGAGTGAAGGGTCAATCCTTCTGAAGAAATATTAGATATGCTGACTGTACTTGAAGTTGATAGCTCATCAGAAATGGATGAACTGAGATGAGGAGGAATTTCTTCAGCCAGAGGGTGGTGAATCTGTAGAACTCTTTGCTGCAGAGGGCTGTGGAGGCCAAGTCATTGAGTGTATTTAAGACAGAGATAGATAGATAGATTCTTGATTAGTAAGGGGATTAAGAATTACAGGAAGAATGCAGGAGAATGGGATTGAGAATCATATCAGCCATGAGCAAATGGCAGAGCAGACTCAATGGGCCAAATGGCCTAGCCCGTTATGGTCTTAAAGCCAGTTTCACAATTGAATGAGAAAGTGGCTGATTTGCAATCTAACTCCATATATGCATCTTCTCTGCGTTTCCTGAAACAAATTTGGTTGACATAAATCTAGCAATCTACATTAAAAAAAATAAGAATTGACCTAACATCAATTGCCATTGATGAAGGATGATTCCAAGCTTCTTTGTGTGGAAGTATTCCTGATTAGGGGGAGGCAATGGCCTCGTGATATTATTGTTGGACTGTTAATCCAGAGATTTAGATAACATTCCAGGGATCTGGGTTCAAATGCCTGCCATGGCAGATGGTGGAATTTGAATTCAATAAAAATATTTGGAATTAAAAATCTAATGACGACTAATGAATCCATTGTTGATTGTCGGAAAAACCCATTTGGGTCACTAATGCCCTTTAGGGAAGGAAACTGCCATCTTTACCTGGTCAGGCCTACATGTGACTCCAGACCCACAGCAAGGTGGTTGACTCTGAACTGCCCTCTGGGTAATTACGGATGGGCAATAAAAGCTGGCTGGTCAATGATGCCCTCATTCCATGAATGAATAATAAAAAAAATTCACTCCTGAAAGGTCTAGCTCTAGACTATGCTCCAATTCTAGATTCCCTAAACAGCAGAAATAATTTCTCTCTATCCTCCACTTCTGTGCTGCTGAATATCTTTAAAATCTAGATCAAATCACCCCTCAATTGTCTCAATGCTTAGAATGCAATCATTTGTGTAATCAGTTTTTGTAATTTAACCCTGGGAGTTGAAGTATCTTTCAGTTAAATCTATATTTACATTCCGTCCAAGGAAAATTGACAATGAAGAGGTATTAGATATGCTGACTATACTTGAAGTTGATAGCTCATCAGAAATGGATGACATGCATCTAAGGATACTGGCGGAAGTAATGGCGGTAGTTCTGAGGCATTGACAAATTTTTCTCTTTCAATATAGGGGTGGCACAAAATGACTGAAGATGTGGGAACATTATATTCTTATTCAAAAAACTGATTTAGGATTAGATTCCTCTAAAAAGTCTTGGCATGATGGAATGCTCCCCACTTGTTGGTCCAACAATGCTAAAGAAACTTGACAGTATCCAGAACAAAGCAGAGATAACAAGGTGTAGAGCTGGATGAACACAGCAGGCCAATCATTTTTCTGCAGAAGGGTCCAGAACTGAAATGTCAGCTTTCCTGCTCCTCTGATGCTGCTTGGCCTGCTGTGTTCATCCAGCTCTACACCTTGTTATATCAGAATCTCCAGCATCTGCAGTTCCTACTATCTCAGAACAAAACAGACCTCTTTATCAGCACCACATCTGCTAACATTTATCCACTCCCTCCACCACTGACACTCAATAGCAGCTGTATGTAATATCTACAAGATACACTGCAGAAACTCACCAAGGCTCCTTAGACAACACCTTCCAAACTCATGATCACTACCATTTAGAAGGACAAAGGCAGCAGATAGATGGGATACATGCAGTAACAACCTTTTACCCCCTTGTAGTCTTGTCATCCAGATATAAACATCAGAATTTGCCATTTGATTTCATCAAAATGCAAAGAAAAAGTGCAGGGAAGCAGGCAGATTTACCAGAGACAAACTGGGTCGCAAATGGAGGAGTCTACCAATGTTATCAGTACCATGTTAGTTTGAACATGCATAACTCTGGTTGCCACCATGGAGAGGCCAGGTCCAGCACTCTCAGGGTCTGGCCCTCACTCCAGCTGTCCCTTCCCCTCAGTGAGACATGGTGGTGCCAGTGGGCATTCATAGGGAGGAACAGCCACATACAGGAGTCTCCTCTCAGGGTCTCCAGGAGGTGCCTAGCTTTGCCACCACAACACGCTAAAGTCTGCGAATGTCCAAGCTGAGGAGAGCGAGCCTGCCTCCGGGCAGGACATGGTCAGTAGGTTTGTCCCCCAGGCACATCCACCCCTAGGGAGGACTTGCCAAGCCAACCAGATGAACAAGGCTGACTACAGAGCAGGATCCCTCTACTCCCAACTGCAGAGGTTAAAGTCAGTTATAGAGGGAGGGAAAAGAAGAAATAAAACATACTGAGGGTGCAAAGGTGGCGCAGATGTCGCTTTGTTGCAAATAACTTTGTACTTCAATAAATACATGTTTATTTGTACTCTGAATGTGATTTTGTGCTGTTAAAGTGTTCGCCCTAATGTCTGCTACCATTGGACCTGGTAAAATTGCTTCCATCTGAGAGATGACCAGCCTCTTCATGCATCCCAAGCGTGAAAGAAGTTAGAATGACCACGCACTGCTCATCACTCATGAGCAACTGGCTCTTTCATTACAGCTAACATCAGACATCTCAGATCCTTGAAGTGTTACATTGTTGAATGCAGTCAAGGCATTGCACTTTAATGTGAACAATGCTGAAGCTACAAGAAATGTGGTGGAGAATGCCCTGCACCTATCATTCATACCCACGTGCAATTTGTGAATGACAGCACAGAGGCAATCCTGATTCTCTGATAGGAGGTAAAAGCTCATTTTATCAGTTTCTCAATGGAGCTCACTGACTTTCAAAGCTGCGAGGTTTACAGTTGGCTGTCAGATGTTCACTTCCTGAAAGTGCATTAATCTGCTGAGAGAAGCTGTACAAAGCATTATCTCTCTCAGGCTAAATGCTGTTGTACCGGATTCTCAAGCATTTCGGGGCAACTTAGCAGCCTACACAGACTCTGAAGCATTGAAGGCTAACTGATGATTGCAGGGTGAAAAGGAAGTGTCTCAGGATTTCTCCCAACCTGCTGCCAATCATAAAAGGCTTCACTGCACTGCATAAAAGCTGCCTGAAGTCTAAACATCAATCCAACCTTAGCTCTATGTGATGGTAGTGCCCTGTCTCACTGACTGCTGATTGCTCCTTAATGGTATGCAGGACACTGTAGGTACTTGAAAGTGGGATCACCCAAACTTACCTAGGCACGCAATTATATTGATTAAAAGACATTCAGCAACAGAAAAGTTCAATTTATGCAGAAATAACCAGGTCCACATATACTCTGGACTGACCAGAGGCTGCATGCCATCTGGCTAACAGAAAGTTACACATCAACACAAAGTCCCAACCCAGCTCATTGGTCTGACAGAGATAGTAGGACCTGCAGATGCTGGAGAATCGGAGATAACAAGGTGTAGAGCTGGATGAACACAGCAGGCCAAGCAACATCAGAGGAGCAGGAAGGCTGACGTTTCGGGCCTAGACCCTTCTTCAGAAATGCCCCCGAAACGTCAGCCTTCCTGCTCCTCTGATGCTGCTTGGCCTGCTG
>JAHRHZ010000248.1:54240558-54265453 GCA_024137785.1 Ginglymostoma cirratum | reverse complement strand
CCCGAAACGTCAGCCTTCCTGCTCCTCTGATGCTGCTTGGCCTGCTGTGTTCATCCAGCTCTACACCTTGTTATCATTGGTCTGACAAGCAGGTTTCAATAATGTTCCATCTGAATTCTCACACTTCAAAGTCTATCACACTCTCCTGAAGAACTTCATCCTTGGTGGATTGGGATTCCCCATTTCCTCTGCATCCAGAACATTCTCTCTCCCTCATCACCAACAGCACTCACTTGGTCAGTTCCAGTTATAAAGTGCATGAAAGATTACAGTTAAGCTGGATATTGGTGAATTGGGAGCTTTTTCTTCAAATGAATTATTTAGTTTGGTGATGGGATTCTTTCAAAGCAATGTTGGCAAAGTCTATAGTACCTTACAGCTTGGTGAAGGCAATGATGAAAGAAAACTCCACTATTGGAGCTGCTTAACTCTCCACATCATCATCGAAGATGGTGCAATCTGGAGAAAATGGCTTCTGTGACATCCTGGATACATTTGTGGTTGTGGAATGGGAGATGCCTCACTGGCCCCCAGTGTTCCTTGAAAAGAGCCACTGGAATAAAAATTCAGAGCAATTTTAACCTTCACAGCCACTGGGATGCGTTAGTTACCCATTCCTTCTGCGCACAAGTCCTGCTGTAGCAGGTCACACAATTTGGTGATGATGGCCCACAACATCCTTAATCTGTGCCTGTACAGTGTTTACAAGAGTTGTATATAATGGCAGTGAGGTCAGTACATGCAGAGTCTGGACATTTTCCTCCACCTACTTGAGGGATCTTCACCTGCTACTTCTTCCTGTGGAGACTGTGAGGCAGCCACTGGAGCTTGCCAGCCTTGTTGTCTTTCTGATGACATTGTAATTGCTCTCTCCTTTGATGCTGTCTTACAGTATGCAGCAAGACCACAATGAAACCATCAATTGTGATGTCCATCTGAGCTAATAATCTGTAGGAATGTTAGAAATGGAACAGCATTTCAGTAATGGTACTCCTGAGCTCTCACATTAATCATTATGAAGTGTTCTATTGAAAAGCAAAGTGACAAAGTACATCGTGGTGGTTTCGCAAGGAGGCTGAGAACATGTCTCAATAAGAAATTCTGAGCTTTTGAACCTTAGCCAGGTATATGTTGCAGAACCAATGTGCTAATGCTGCACTGGGGGATTAAAATTCTAGTATTAATCCACCGTGGCATCCGGTATGTGTCTTCCAGAATCAGATATGAAGTATAGTTAGAAATTGCTAATCCAGGTAAGACTTTTAAGTTAGCATCTGATTTGATTTATTTATCTGATACAATAATGAGGCAATTCATACAAACAATATGATGATCATGATGGCTTGAGACCATTATTTTTAGTGTTCATTCATGCAAAATGAATCGGCTGTCAGTAAATTGCAACTTGATGCCAAATTGATGTCATTACTAAATCTGTGGATGCATGATTAATGCAATTGCCTTGAGCAAGGCCTCACATTCAAACAATTTCACTCGTCTCCCAAAGAGAAAAACAGAAACTTACTCCACCTGGTCTGCATACAATGGCAGACATTTTGAGTTGGAGAGAAGATGACAAGGTTTCAGATTTGTATCCTTGTGAATGATGTTTAGGCTCCTCCTGAGATGCAAGATGAACCCCCTCCATTCCCCAATTCCTCATGTTTCTTCTATGTTGCTGTTCCTATGTCCCAGTTGTCCTTTCAACCTCCCAACCATTTCCATTGATCCTCATTATATAAGCATTACGCTTGCCAATTTGCCCCCAAGCTCATAGCTTTGCAAATTGTCATGCCTTTGTTGGCCACACACTCTCTCCATATTGAGGTCAGAGTGATTGTCATGAATGAAGAAGCACCCGCCTGCACTTTTCTGGCCCCTTTTGTGCTCTCTGACATCCCAGCCTTCCATCCTAAATGCCCTTTTTCATTATCATTCTCTCATTGACCATATCCAATGATCCCTATTACCAGACTTGAACATCTGATTTTTTTCAGCACTTCAAGCACTGGCCCCTGATAAGCCCCCTGCCCTTTCATGCTTAAAACCCCAGATTGGTCATGGCCCATCCCCTAGACAGATTTGGTCAGACCACCACTCAGTAGGACTGAAAATACCCTAATCTCAGGTTTGATGTCTCCACAGCACCACAACTGACCCACCTGTAATTCTTGAGATATTTGCATTTTACCTGCAGGACTGACCGTGGCCCATTCTTCAGATTGGAACGAGTTGAATCATTCGACTAAACCTGAACCAGAACAGGACTGACATCCTTACCAGGAGGTTGGTCAGTGAGGTCGATGGGTGCTTAAACTAAATGGCAGGGGGTTGCAAGGCAGAATAGAAGTACAGTAGGAAGTGATACACAGATGTTTATAGAAGAAGAACCAAATCAGTCTGGAAGCCAGTGCAAATGTTGTCAAGTTAAGGGAGCATGGCAAGCCTGGATTACTTTAATGCAAGGAACGTTACAAGTAGGCAGATGATTAGAGGGAACAAAAGTAGAAAGTGTTAGAGAGATTCAGCAGGTCTGGCAGCATATATAAAGAGAAAAACAGAGTTATTGTTTCAAATCCAGTGATCCTTCACCACCGAGATGTAAGGTATTCATGGATAAGGACAAAGGTGGATCAGAAATAAAGGATCTGAATGGGGGAAGGTTCATTTTAATAAGGTAGGCATGATATGGTCAAAGTGGATTAACAGGTAAATCCACATCAGAGAGGTTGGAAACATTAAAAAGGGTCATGGTGAGAGTGCGGTGCCAACATGTTACAGTGAAGCTGAAGGGTGGGAGCAATAAATCCGGAGAACCCGGGATGTCAATGGAACTTCTTGTACTTCTTCCAGTCTAGAATTGTTGTGCTTGCTGCTACATCTTAGATGTGTCAACTTCCTTTCAAAGTGAGCCAGCAGAGCAAAGTAAATACACTTAATGATGCATACAGGCACAGTTACATGCAATTGTAACATAAGACCACATCATACAAATAACAGACAATTGAATGTCACATAAAATATTAACTAATGTAATGGTTGTATTGGAATAGAGTGCGCTGTTGTCTATTATTTTATAGTTTAATTAAATGCAGCTCAAGAGGGTGGCTTACTGAGATATGGTGTATTTATATGAAACTTTGAATGTTGTTGAAGAAACCCATTCAATTGATGACGGAAAGAGGAGACCTACCAATACCCCATTACTCTCTTTGAACTTTATCCTTTCTGGCAATGGCAACGAAGATTTGGACATGAAGCCAATTGCTATCATTTATTCAGCTGTAATAAATATGGGTTAGATTTATTAATTGTAATTTAAATGTAACCAATGCATTTCAATAACAATTCTGTTGTGGATGGTGAATTGCAATGGGATGCAGAGTGTCTACTCTTTGACAAACCTTCAGCAAACAGCGCCGTTCTATTAAATCATCCTGAACAGAGTCTAATGGGGTCGAGGCAAAATTTTAAATTGATCCAGTATGGTGTTCCTTTGCCAATGATCAGTGCATCCTGAATCATCTTGGGCTCTAGAGATATACGTTCTCTCCCGACCAGGAGTTAGAAACTGTACAGTATGATTATGGATTATACTGTTTGTATACTTTGGCATGACATCCATAAAGAATAACTGGTGTGTTACCAGATATAGTGTTGGCGATGGTGAGCACGGAAAAGGCGCTAAATGCAGTTGGATGGCCTTCGTAACAAGTTGAAACTTCTTCGAAAATCAAAACAAGTTTATGTCTATGTTTTAACCCAAGTATTTGAGCTAAATCACATCATTGAACCGAAGCAAAAGCCAGGGTAATTGTATTTTCATTTCATAATTCTATCCAGAATCATATTTATGGGAGGCAACAGGACATATTTCCACAAATGCCAGATGCATTCACCCACGCTGTCATTAGGATTGTAGGCCTGTTGTAATACCATGCAATAATTTTCAATAACACTTCCTTAAAGAGATTTAATTCAGTGTATTTTGGTCAAAATGGTAGACTTATGTGTTTCTATTAAAATCATATGTTTCAATGTTGAAAATCAAAAGAAAAGCATTATGAACATGATTTAATAATGAGAAAACTCTGACCCGCTGCATGAAAATAATTTTTGATGAAGATTTGTTACCAGATCTCATCTAGGGAAACCAATTATTTTCAGAAGGGTGGTCTCATTGTTAACATACACTTTCAACTTCATCCAGCTGTTGTAACAAAATAGTTTCAACAGGCATGCTTACATAATTTAGGTTGCATGTAAAAGCATAATAACACGCTCACATTAAACTGTAGCCTCAGCGAGTGATTAAATTGTTCACAAACATCTCTGACTGGTATCGCTAACTACTTTTGTTGACTGTGCAGCAGCAGAAAAAAATCCTAATGCAAGGCCATTGTTCCAGAAGAACTTGCTCTGGCGGTGTCATTTAAGGCAATTTCTGGAGATTTTGAAGATTTTTGATGCCAAAGTCTTAGAGCAAATAAAGCTCAAGAATTTAATATTAACATTATCTTTCAAAGCATTTTGATTTTTCTATTAATTTACCTTGGCGATTTATATTCCTTAAACATTCAAACCAACACAACAGCATTCTAAAGAGATAGCAAGAGCTGCACATGCTGGAGTCAGAGATAACACAGTGTGGAGCTGGAGGAACACAGCAGGCCCAGGCAGCATCAGAGGAGCAGGAAAGTTGATGTTTTAGATCAGGACCCTTCTTCAGAAATGGGGAGGGGGAAGGGAGCTCAGAAATAAATAGAGAGAGGAGTGGTGGGGCTGGGGAAGGTAGGTGGGATGGTGATAGGTGAGTAGAGGTAGGGAGTGGTGGGAATTGGTCAGTGAGGTGGGAGGGGCAGATAGGTGGGAGAGAAGATGGACAGGTTGTGTCAGATCAAGGAGGCGGGAATGAGAGGGAGGGTTGGTCATGGGATGAGGCTAGGGGTGGGGAGATTTCGAAGCTGGTAAAATCCACATTCAGGCCATTGGGCTGTAGGATCCCAAGGTGAAATGTGAGGTGCTACTCCAGTTTGCAGGTGCTGTCATTGTGACACTGGAGGAGGCCCAGGACGCTTGTCATCCGTCAATGTGGTCTACAGCATCTATTGCTCCCAATGTGGCCTCCCCTACATCGATGAGACCAGATGGAGGCTCAGAGGCCACTTTGTACAGCACCTGTGCTCTGTTCGCGACAAACGACAACACCTTCCGGTCGCGAACCATTTCAATGCCCCCTCTCACTTCCTGGATGACATGTCCATCCTGGGATTCCTCCAGTGTCACAATGACACCACCTGCAAACTGGAGGAAGAGCACTTCATATTCCACCTCGGGAGTCTACAGCCCAATGGCCTAAATGTGGATTTTACCAGCTTCAAAATCTCCCCACCCCAGCCTCATCCCATGACCAACCCTCCCTCTCATCCCGGCCTCCTTGACCTGAAACAACCTGTCCATCTTCTCTCCCACCTATCTGCCCCTCCCACCTCACTGACCAATCCCCACCACTCCCTACCTGCACTCACCTATCACCATCCCACCTACCTTCCCCAGCCCCACCCCCTCTCTATATTTATTTCTGAGCTCCCTTCCTCCTCCCCATTTCTGAAGAACGGTGCAGACCCCTTCCCTGGTCTCCTGATGCTGCCTGGACTGCTGTATTCCTCCAGCTCCACACTGTGTTATCATCCGCATTCAAAAGAGTGTTTTTTTCTCTCTGTCTTGGAAATGACTAATTTTATCATCACTGTCAGTTATGAATGAATTGTCCAACTTTCCAGAATTGTACTTGTTATGAATGCACGTGTTAAAATACCAAACAAACTGTAAATATTCGTCCTCGGTGGACCAACCTTTCTTGTCATGGAAAGCTGTGGTGCAGATTCATTTGCTTGCCTTCTTATTCCATCCAGGCCCAAAGTCAATGTAACACCAACAGGATTGCTGTGTCTTTGAAAAATGTCAACACTTCAAAAACAATCGTTGCAAACAGTTCAGGAGAAATTGTACGCCACACAAAGTACAGAAAGCAATTGCTAACTTTGACTGAATTTCTGGGATGTTAGGATTACACATGTTGACGCTGGCAAGTGAAACTGCCCTGAGGAGTCAGCCATAGTTTATCAGCGCTGCCCTAGCCGTCTGTGCTGGCTGCTTTGAACAATATCTAAGCTCTGAGCTTCTTAAAATGACTCGAAACAACAAGCCATCCAGGAATTTTGGTGATAACATAATAGAAAAATCAAATAACGACAGTAACATATACCTTACAAATAACAAACCGTTTGTTTTCCTGCAAAATGTACTCTCCGATGAACTGCCTGTACAGTTCTGAGGAAGGGTCACCGGAACCGAAACATTAACTCGAATTGTTTTCTTCACAGATGCGGCCAGACCTGCTGAGCTTTTCCGGCAACTTATGTTTTTGTGCCTGTCCGGTTCACTGTTTCTTTTTCCACAGATGCTACCTGACCTGCTGAGTATTTCAGTATTTTCCGCATTTATTTGACAAGATTAATCAGTCCTCCATTGTTTATGATTGCAATTCATTTCGTAATGTGCTTGTTTCTTTTCCTAGAACTGTAAGGTACATGAGGAGGCCATCGTTCCTTGTCCTATTGAAGCAGAAATACCCAAACAACCACAAATAGTCAGCAAACGCAGTTCTGGAAAAAAGAGGTGGTCAGTAAATATAGTTTTTACAATGAAACTTGTTCAATATTGGACAACAACCGCTTCGTCACTTTTCTGTTTATGTTAATTGTTGTTGACAGCCGTTATTGTACCATCATACCACTTTCGGCTTAACTCGCCTTGTTTGGGTATCGCTTGTCTTAAGACATCCGCTTCAGTCAACACCAAAGGAAGTCGATGGATTGCACTAACAATTCTGCGGCCAGGCGACCTTTTCCGGTAGCAACGTTTTAATCATTTGCCCGGCCACATTCAATGTTTTCTCAACAAGAAATGTTTGCATTGAAGCAGCTAATATTACATTAGAATACAGCACAGAAACAGACCGTCCAGGCCACTCATGTTTATACTTTTCTGGAATCTCTTTCCATCTTTGCTCATCTAATCCGACTATAATAATCACCTACCCTCTCACCCGCAAATCTTTTCCTAGCTTCACCCGCTTCAGCCGTTTCGTGTAGAACCCAGTTCCCCGTACTTAACCATCTTTTGGGGCAAGAAATTTTTCCCAATCCCTACTGGATTTCTTGGTGACTATTTTCTACTGATGGCCTCTGTTTCGGCTCTTCCCCAGACGAGGAGACATTCTGTATTCACGCTATCAAAAACTTTTTTAGAATTTATAAAATAATGAGGGGTACAGAAAGAGTTATGGCAGTTGTCTTTTACCTAGGATGGGGGATTCATAGACAATGAGCCATATTTTTAAGGTGAAATGAGAGAGATTTAAAAATGACATGAAGGGCAACTTCCTTACACAGAGGGTGAATTCGTGTGTGGAATGAACTTCCTGAGGACTTGGTGGATGTGGGTACAATTACAACATTTAAAGATATTTGGATAAGTACATGAATAGGAAAGGTTTGGAGGGATATGGGCCAGGAACAGGCAGGTAGGACTAGTTGACTTTGGAATTATAAAAACCGAAAGAACTGCGGATGCTGTAAATCAGGAACAAAAACGAAGTTGCTGGAAAAGCTCAGTAGGTCTGGCAGCATCTATGAAGGAAACAAAAACAGAGTTGACGTTTCGGTTCCGGTGACCCTTCCTCAGAGCTTTGGGATTATGTTCGGTACTGACTGATTGGACCGAAGGGCCTGCTTCCGTGCTGTATGACTCTTGAATATATTAGGTCACCCCTCAGCGTGGCTCCCCATCCCCTCCCGGAAAATTAATCAATGGTACAGTTTCAATCCACATTTGTTGAAAGATTTGTAATTCACACAAAAGACCATTTTTCATCGTCCTGCTAAATCTACATGCACCACACCAGTGAACAACCTTCCCTTGGGCATCTCTGAATTTGGCAGTAACAGTGCTGAAACCTCGTTTACACTCCGGATAACTTCGAAATATAAATTTTAGCTTCGACAACAAATCCCAGCGGCTTTAGGTTACAGTACCGCACATAAAGCTCCAAAAGAACCTTGCTCCGAATCGATAACAGCACACCCTGAGCGGCATTCCATCTGGCCGCGGATGTACCTGACAAACTCCCTAATTTGACCTTCCCCGGTTCAGGCAGCCATAACTTGTCAGCACTGAGTTGCTGATGAGTAATGTGCTTGTACAAAACAATCGGCTGTTTGGTCTGCTCTCTAGCAATTGGGGACACGGTGTTAGCAACATGTTAACCGTATCCTTGGGATTTCTCCAGGCGTAGTCCTCAATTTGAGAATGGTCGTTATAAGGAAAACTTAAAGAACCAGCATAAACATTTCGTATGATGGACTTCAGACAGATCAGTTTTGATCTTTGTTTCAAAGTTAAAAATAGCTGGTTTTGAACCCCACTGACCCTCCTAAAGATCCTACCAATCTATCACTTTTATAGCCCACCTTCTCCATAGCTCTGAGGTGCCCTGATCTATATACTCGGTGCTGTGTGTCTACCCCTTACTTGCTTCTGATACATTGTTCTATTAAACACCGCCAGTGACCCAGCTGAATTAAATTGCATGGAACCAATAGAGATGTGTTTACAAAAGTAGTTCATGTAAGTAACAGGAACGAGTTATTAAAGTTATTAAGTTTTCTCTAAAATCCAGGTATGTGTAAATCTGGTTTCAGTGAAATGGACACACACCCATCTGTCAGGGGCCACACTCCTGCAAGAGGAAACTTCTTTCAGACGGTCCTCTTTGGGGGTAGTCTGGGAAAGGAGGGTAAGTGAGGTCATTACTGGGCTTTGTTTTGTTGAAATGTATAAACATTTCAAAGTTTCACCATTTTACGTTCATTAAGTGACGGAGATCAACAGTACGGTGTGTGAGAATTGCACGATGCCTTAATCTCACATCAATTGCAATATCAATCACCATTTCAAAACACTCCCCAACTGTATGAAAGGCATGGAATAAGAAAACGCAGATTGTCCCAGCTAACAGCTCGGACATGTCTATCTGTCTGTTTGCTTTAGCTTAAGCGATTTAAAAGGGCACCGTCCATTCCAGTACTTGGGTTACTTTTAAGAACTGGGAATAGCAGATGGTCACTCTCCCTGTGGCTTTTGCAACGAGGGCAACTTCCTGTTTCTACAAATGCCGCGTTCTTGATGCCCTGGTACCGGGATGCCATCTGAAAGATGTTGCACTCCAGTAGAAACCGACATTGCCATACCCCCCCCAAAAAAAACCCCTGGTTCTCGGTAAATAAATGAGACTAAATGACAAAACAGTGCGGGATGATATGTCTCCTAGGCAAGTGTGGGCAACAGTCGAGCAGGTTGTAGACGCTCCTGGGGAGGATGTCCCGGTTAGTGGGACTACGGAAGACTAATTAATGAATCTAGTTCTGAATTGAAGCTGCAGTGCTCCAGGCTACAAGAACTCATCCCCTACACCTCCCCCCCCACCCCGGGTCAGAGTCCACCATTCAACATCACTCACCTGCTAAGATACCACAGCACGTCGCAAAAAAAAGTATTTTTCTCTCGCAGAGAAACGCAATGCGAGAACTTTCAATTTAGAGATGCAGCTGAGAAATCTTTGTGTTAAACTTAGCATCTCCTCGTGCTTTTTAATGCTGGAGGAATGGACGTTTGAGTAGGGTCACCGAACAAAAGATATGTCTTACAAGCACGGTATTTTCTGCTCAAATAAAAAGGAAACAAAAAAGCCGGGGGCCAAGTTTGATGGGGTGTTAATTATTTTGTAGCTGAGAAATACTATAGGGGTATTAAACAGTGATTCCGCGCGGTTCCTTTTTATCTGTCTTATCAATTGATGTCTATACCAACCTAGCTCGGGTCTCCCAAGCACGTCAGAATGTTTCAGATACACAAGATTAAGTAACAAGTGACATCCCAGACCACATAGCCCACCCAACAAGTACTGAAACTAGCGGAAAGCTTGTCGGGGGTTTGCCTTCAGTCCATTAATCTTCTTGCTTTTCAATCCTGCCAACTCCGGTCTCCTTCAGATAGCCAGGAGGGAGTTGCTCCGCCGGCGCTAGTAGTTTTTCTGTCCCCCTACACCACCCTCACTCTCTATCCCACAGTCTTTCACTGGATCCAGGTAGCTCCTAGAATCGCCACCAGGCCAATCGACCCAGTCAGTCAGTGCTGGCTCCCAGGAAATTGGCATCGGGGTTTAGAAGAGGTATCTTTTTTAAAAAATCCCACCCACCTGACACCCCCCCCCCCCTTCACGGTTGAAGGCAAAGGCACAACAATGTACAGTGGGACCAGACAGACAGACAGAGAAGGGGGTGGGTGGGGAGGTTGGTTGTAAAATAAGGCTCAGATAGTAAATAGAAGGAAAGCAGCGCGTGCATGCCTGAACTCTCTGGAGGGGCTTGTTGACCCATCTACCCTGAGAACAGGAGGAAGGCGAACCATCAAAAAAAACCCTGATCCTTTGAACAGATCTGAACTCAAATGAAGCAGCATGCCACGCATGCTTCTGTTCGGGTTTTCTTCTTCGTGAGAACCTTTCGGGAGGTTTTATGTATCTGTCACCTCCACTCTTCGCTTCAACAATACGCGTTTCACAAGATTCTGACCAAATTACAATCACTTCCAGCGATTTATGCTAACAGGTAGACTAATGACACTTCAAACCGAAAAAAACCCTACTAAACCAAAGTTCATTTATTCACAGGCCAATCATCCTTAACGGAAACAAATCAGACAGTTACATTATGAAACACAGACAACGCTAAGGATCATTACCTGAAAACGTTAAGACCCAATGTAATTATAATGGGGCGGTTTGATACGCTTTTTGTTCAATGAAGTGATTATTCCTCACAGAAATAAATCTGCTCTATTTTAAAGGCGAGTAGAAAGAAAACTACAAAGTACAATGACAAATAACCGCTAAATAACTTTTGTTCGCTGCGTTTTCAAACGCGCGAACAGAGTGCCTTAGCCGAGCTAAGTCTGGTGCAGTATAAAAGATGAAGCGTCTGAGAGGTGATTTTTGGAAATGATTTAGCACATGACAAATGTTCTTTGTGACAATGGAATCTCCTACAACATTTGTGGCACAGGCGAGGTTAAGCTGAATTCCGCTGAAACATGTTAGTCTGTAATATTGAAACAATTCCAGACAGTGTGTTCTTATAGCACTGTGGGGTAGAAATGTACTCTGCAAAATAACTGTCACTACAAAACGTGCGTCGAAAACATGTCCAATTCTTTTAATGAAAGAATGTTTAAATTATTGCTGACACCGGTCAGAAATGTTCTAAATGTGCAGGGAAACTTAGCGGATGTGGGTTTTTTTTAATGTCCTGGTTGCTTATGACATAGTGATGGCAAACTAGCATTAGAACTAAATTGAAAGAGACTTCATGCTGCAATTATACTGCACCATCGGTATTAGACTGGCATTTATAGTGTGTAATGTTGGGAGGGCAGACAAAACTTGTAATGACAGCGGCATTTCGCATTGAACTTCGTGAGAATAAACGCTTTATACCGGGTACACACAGGAATGGGAATACCGTATATGTATATTTTAAACCCATGTGCATGGATTCAGTGGCTGTGACTAGCTTTCTTGTTGACGAGCTTTCCACGAACATTCAAAACATTCACCCATTCAGGTGCAGCCAGACGGTCTACTTTCCTGCTTTGAAAGGCTAAAATTATCAACTTAACGCCCAAGTTAGACTGATATACAACCTAGACAAAAAAGAAAGAAACATAACTGCACATGTATTCACAATCTGTACGGGAGCTGCGAAGTTATAAGAGCAGCACTTTGAGGCGGCACGGCGGCGCAGTGGTTAGTCTGGCAGTCTCAGAGCGCTAGCGCTCCGGGTTCGGATTCCAGCCTCGGGCGACTATTTGCGTAGAGTTTGCCCGTGCCTCCGGGTGCTCTTCAGGATGAGATGTGTAAATTAAATGCATTAGCCATGGGAAATGCAGGGTTACAGGAATAGGGTAGGGGGAGTGAATCTGGGTGGGAGGCTCTTCAGAGAGTCGGTGTGGACTTGTTGGGCCGAACGGCCTGCTTCCACAGTGTTGGGGATTCTTCAGTAGAATTCAGTCTGGAGCAAATTGCTGGAATCTGAACTGAAAACAAAAATGCAGCATTTGTGCACGAATGGGGTAAAGGTGAGAGTGCTGGAGAGGAAAGGATGTCGGATGGTGCAATAAATGCTGCTCACTACACTTCAGCTCTGAAGAAGTTATCTAGCTCTCTAACCTGTTGTGATCTCCAGCATTTTTAGAGTTCAGTCAGGCTGGTGTCAACTTTTAACTAGGAGGTTAATTCGTGACAAAAAGCTTTCTCAGAAAGTGCTGGAGATTCTCAAGAAGTTTCTCCAGCACCTCCAGAAAGATCATACTGGAGTCCAAATGGTTAGCTCTGTTGTCCTCTTCATAGATAATGCCAGAGCTGTTGATGAGTTTCTCAGAAGTTTTTCAGATCTCTTGCATCCTTAGTGATTAAAAAAAAACTTTCTCAAGACAGTTAAAATGCCTTTCCGTATTTCCAAAGAAACTCAAGTTAGCCTCCAGACTCGTCACCCTCCCTGGCCCGTGGCTGAACAGGACAATCCTGAAGGGAACGTGGTTGCAATGTACTCTTCCTCGTGAAGCAATGCCCCACCTTGCTAAAGCAAACCGAAAAAACACAAGCGAAACTCAGTCGTTGTTCAACAGGCGGGTTACTAGGGCGTTTCTTGAAGCAAATTTCAGTTCAACAAACGTGGCAATAAATCTTGCGTTCCTGTTAGCATTTGGGATACATCACTGAAATAGTTTGAGTCACATTATGTACATGTAGGTGTGGGTGAGAATATTTATAGTGAGATTAATAGAAATGTGAACGTGGCAGTCATTGTTGCGTGTTAATAGATACATCTTTGAAGACTGACGCATCAGTTTTGCAGGAGGTTTGCGTGAGTTTTTATCGCGTTCTCTTAATGTAACCCAAATATTGTAAGTACTTTACACATGGATCCTCTGAAATAAATTTTAATACAATCTAAAAATTTGGCCTTGAGCTTAGTTTCGTTGGGTGAGAATTCTAGTAGTGTATTATACATGATTCATATTACTACGTGCTATCATGACTAATCCCTTTACAATCCATAAGATAGTAAAATATAGGAGCTGAATTAGGCTATTTGGGCCCTTGGAGGCTGCTCCACCATTTGATCATGGCTATTATTTTTCTGAACCCCATTCTCCTGCCTATTCCCTGTAATAATAACCTTTACTAATAAGAACCTATCTATCTTAAATACACTCAATTAGTTCACCTCCACAGCCTTCTGTGGCAATGAGTTCCACTGATTAACCACCCTCTGGCTGAAGAAATTCCTCCTCATCTCAATTCTAAAGCATAGTCCCTTCACTCTGCGGCTGTGCTCTTGGATCCCAGTCTCTCCTATTAGTAGAAACATCTTCTCCACATCCACCCTGTTCAGACCTCTTAGTAGTCTGTACGTTTCAGTTAGATCCCCTCATCCTTGTAAACTCCCTTGAGTACACACCCGGAAACCTTAACTGCTCCTCATATGACGTGCCCTTCATCCCTGGGATCATTCTTGTAAACCTCCTCTGAACTCCATCTAACACCAGCACATCTTTCCTTCGATATGGGGCCCAAAACTGCTCACAATATTCCAAAAGTTGTCTGAACAGAACCTTATATAGTCTCCACAGTACATCTCTGCTCTTTTATTCTAGCCCTCTTGAAATTAATGCTAGCATTGCATTTGCTGTCCTGTCAACTCAACGTGTATGTTAATCTTCAGAGAATCATGAACAAAGACCTGTATGTCGCTTCTGGTTTCCAAAACCTTTCCCCAATTAGAAAATAGGCTGCGACTCTATTCTTACTATCAAACTGCATAACCTCATACTTTGCCACAGTATGTTTGATCTGCCATTTCTTTGCACACTCTCCCAGCCTCCCCCTTCTGCAACTCTATCTGTCCCTGCACCTAACTTTGAGTCACCTGCAAATTCAACAACAATGCTTTCAGTTCCTTCATCCAGATCGTTAATGTATAATGTGAATAGTTGTGGTCCCAACACTGATCCTGGCGGAACTCCACAAGTCACCGGCTGCCATCCTGAAAAGATTCCTTTATCCCCACTCTCTGCCTTCTGCCAGTCAGCCAATCCTCTATCCTTGCTAGTAACTTGTCCTAAACACCATCTGAAAGGACACAATGCTGTCAACTCTTATGTAATTGTTCATAGTCAAACTGACACACACACAACATTTGTGCATGATCACTCAATTGCACCAAAGAATGATCAAAGAAAAGTAGTTTATTAAAAGACAATGGATGTTTTGGTATATGATTGCAAATGTCAATTCAAAATTAAGAACAAGAAACTGTCTAACAACACCTCTGATTCTCTCAATTAGATTACTATCATAGCACCTAGTTTCACAAAATACGTCTCTTGGTCTTTTGGTGATACTACTTTGGAATCAAGTTTAAGCTAGTTTCTCTACTTCTTTGGAACTTATCAGATCTGCTCCATTATTTGCATTGGTTAAGCTTGCTGACAGATGAATTTAGAGTTGACACAGGAGATGATTTGGCCATATTAGCAGTGAATGGAAATGATGGACAAAATTAGATTACTGAACAACAGTACACTGTCATTCTATACTGAGCAGCCACTCACTATGCTTATTAGCCATTCTTTTAATTGCCAAACAAGGGTTGAGCTCTCCAATGATTTCCCTGGAAGGGTGAGTAGGTAGCTTTTTTTGGTCTCATATTCCTGATTCAAAATTAGTGTTGACACTCCAAAACCTGCACAAGGCAGGACCACACGGTCCAGTGTCAGAGATATTGGTAATTTACCAGTCAGCCCCAGCACATTGTTCGATCAGAGAATTTGGCCTGTTACAGGGAGCTGAGACTTTTCTCCTTAATAACGTTTCAAGCTAATGTCCCAAAAATATCAAATAATATTTCTATTTATATTTTTATAGGTGTTTGTAAGCCATAATTGAATTAGTATGTACAGTTTTGATCTTGTTTGGAGGTAGTGTAGTGAAGGTTCACCAGACCAATACCTGGATGAGAGAGTTGTCCTATGTTAAAAAGCTGAGTAAATTGGGCTGTACTACAAGAGTTTAGAAAAATAAGAGGTGATTTCGAAGGGGATTGACAGGATGAACTCTGAGAGATTGTTTCTCCAGCTGAGAATCTAGAACATGGGGTCACAGTTTCAGGTTAAGGGGCCAACCAAATAGGTCAGAGATAAGGATAAATATTTTTCTCAACAAGTGTTATGAATCTTTGGAATTCTTTATCTCAGTGAGCAGTGGATTCTGTATCGTTGGAGTAATTTATAGCTGAGATAATCAGGTGTTTAGTCTCTTGGAAATCAAAGGACGTGGGGAGCAGCAAAAGTATAGAGTTATGGTTGATAATTGGCCATGACAGATGATGTAACAGACTTGAGGGTACATATGGCTCACTTCTCCTTCCATCTCTTATGTTCTAGAATATGTGCATCTAACTGAACAGCAACAGAAAGTATACTAGTGTTTGACAGTTACGCCATTCAAATTTAGCTGGTTTAATTCCAGCTGCATAAACTTTCGGAATCATTGTGGTCTGGTTCTCTTGATAGGAGGAGATTGCACAATGTAAATAATGTAACAGAAACTCTTATGTAAATATCTTGGTAGTAGGGCTATAGTCATGGAATAGAATCCTACACCGTGGAAAGAGGCCATTTAACCCATCAAGTCTGCACCCACCCTCTGAAGAGCATCCCATCCAGACCCAGACCCCCATCCTATACCTGTAACCCCATGTTTAATATGGCTAATCCACATAGCCTGCATATCCCCGGACACTATGGGGAAATTTAGCATGGCCAATCCACCTAACCTGCACATCTTTGGACTGTGGGAGGAAACTGGAGCACCTGGAGGAAACCCACACAGACATGGGGAGAATGTGCAAACTCCACACAGAGAGTGACCCAAGCCTGGAATCAAACCCAGGTTTCTGGTATTGTGAGACAGCAGTTTTAAAGACTGAGCCACCCTAAGCTGACTTCTAAATTAATCTTATGAACATAACATTATCGTAGATAAAAATATCAAAGAAAAAGGATTTATAAGCATTAAATCGAACAAACAGTAAATAAACTTTCTAAAACCTATGCAATTCTACATTAGGTTGCAGAGAATTATTAATTTGAGAGAATGTCTCAGGGATAATGTATTTTCATCTGAGATCTGGAAATGAATTCCGATAACAATTAAGTTGAAATTTTTTCATTGTTAGGCTTATAAATCCTAAACTTAATCAGTTCTAAATATGTAGATCGTAAACTGCCCTGTTTAGGAAAAAAAAAGCACAGTCTTTCGTCAGAGGGACCAAAGATGTAAATAACATTGAGATAGGTTATGTTAGACAAGGAGGAATATCTTGATGCTGAGGGAGCAGTATTTTGCACTTATCTTGTGCTAGTATGATTAGGGGTTGGTTAAAGTCAGCATTAACTGCCATTAAAGTAAAGTATTAAAGGCCTTGCCATTAACAAAATGCATATTATGCACCAAAAAGGTCAAGATATGGAAGAGATATGTTCACATATTTTAGAAAATATTTCAATTAAAGCTAATGGCTGTAATCAATTTTAATGATGTATATACAAACCATTTTTGCAGCTGCTTTACAATACAAAAAGTTATATCTTGTACAATTATGAACAATAGGATTACAAGTAATCTATAAAGTCATTGTAAGCCAAGTAGTAATGGGAGAAACATAGAATTAAACAACAGGAAGGGGGCAATTGGCTTTTGTTCTACTCAAGCCAGCTTCCTGAACTACTCCTTGTCTGCTGAGTTCCCATGTTCTCCAACACTGTTCATCTAATTCTTTACTTTTAAAATATTCTGCTTTAACAGAGGTGTGCAGCTGGCAACTTCATATTTTAAGCATTGTATAAAACTTTTTTGTAATTTACTGCTAATCTTAAATATGTACTTTTGGCTAAAGAGCATTTTCTGATTGATGGAAGCATACTACACTGTTTGCCTTACTATAACTTACCGGAACATTACAAACTTTTATGGGGTCATCCCTTTCATGCCTCAGCCTCAGTATGAAATCCAACACTGTTCAATCTTTCTTTAGAATAATATCCTTTATCTTAGTAACCTTTTTATGACTTTACGTTTTCTATTACCTTTTATATAAATTATACAACATTGTAGGTAAACTTAAACTAACTCCAAATACAGGTTAAATTGTACAAGAACAGTATAATCTTCTCGCTTTGTTTTCAATATTATGAATTACAAAACTTTAACTTTGTCGCTACTGCAGCCATATCTGCGTAACATTCTATCTGCGCGTAAAGATAATTTTGCTCTGCCATTACACTTAAACTCTTACCATTTGAGGTATTTTATTTTTCCAATGAACTGAAGTTCATTGTCCATTCTGCTGGCCACTCCATTCTATCCTGAAGACAGTCACCATTCTTGACACTGTCATACCCAATTTTCCGTTATCAGAAAATCTTAATGGGTTTTCTCAATAATTAAACCCAGATTATCTATCCATAGTAAATAACAGCTGCAATAAAAACTTCAGTGAACCCGCGCTTTCTGCCATCCATCCGTCTCTCTGTTCATGAGACCAAATTGTCCTCAATTCCATGTGCAATTATTTTGTCATAAGCTGCTTATGTAACATTAGGACAGAGGTCTCAACAACAGATGAGTGACTGTTTGAGAGAAAAAAAGACCACACAGATTTCATAACAGGGTGTTGAAGGACAAGGTCAGAGTGTTCCTTATGCCTAATCCGCACCCTCCTTGACCTTTCAACCTTTGACACATTTGACCATGCCTTGGTCTTCTAATGTCTCTCCTCCATTGTCCTACTCGGTGAGACTGCTTTTGCTTGCATCCGTTTTTACTCATCCGATTGCAAGAGTCTCTACATCAACAGCTTCACTTCCTGTACTTGTACCATTCTAAGTTACCAAAGGATCTAACCTGGGTTCCCTCCTTTTCCATATCTGTATTGTGCCTACTCATGATCCATAGACGTGCAATCAATCCATTTAAAGTTTTTGAGAAGATTTGTAGCTCTGGTTGTGGATGAGGTTGTAGACATGCTTGCTGAGCTAGTGTGTTTGGTTGCAGACATTTCGTCACCCTGCTAGGTAACATCGTCAGTGCGCCTCCAGTGAAACATTGGTGTTCTGTTCTGCTTGTTATTTCATATGCTTTGGTTTGCTAGGGTAGTTGGTATTACTTCCGATTCTGATTTTCAGCGTATACAGGGCCCAGTTCAGTGTGTTTGTTGATGGAATTCCGGTTGGAATGCCAGGCCTCCAGGAATTCCCTGGCATGTCTCTGTTTGGCTTGTGCTATTATGGATGTGTTATCCCAGTTGAATTCGTGACCTTCTTTGTCCGTGTGTATTGACACCAGTGAGAATTGGTCATATCTCTTGGTGGCTAGTTGGTGTTCGTCTATGCTTATTGTCAGTTTTCTTCCAGTTTGTCTTATGTAATGTTTTTCACAGTCCTTGCATGTTATTTCATACATTATGTTAGTTTTATTGGTTGTGGGTATGGGATCCTGTACGTTCACCAGTAGCTTTCACGGAGTGGTGGTTAGTTTGTGGGCTACCCTGATACCTAGGGGTCTGAGTAGTCTTGTAGTCATCTCTGATATGTCCCTGATGTATGGTAGGATGACTAGTGTGTCTGGCCATGTTGTGTCTTCTTTGTGTGGTCTGCCATTACCCCCGCGACAGACCACAACAAGAACACAACAGATGCACTAGTCACCCTATGTGAATCATTAGCACAAGCCAAACAGAGACATGCCAGGGAATTCCTGGGGGCCTGGCATTCCAACCAGAACTCCATCAACAAACACATTGAACTGGACCCGAATGCAAACCATTAAAAAACAGAACCAGAAGTAATGCCAACCATCCCAGCAAACTGAGGCATATGAATAACAAGCAGGACAGAACACCAACACTTCGCCAGAGGGGCACTGCTGATGTTACCGAGCAGGGTGATGAAACTTCTGCAACCAAACATACTGGCTCAGCAAGCAAGTCTACAATCTAATCAATCCATTTTTACATTGTTGAGCACATAGCTCTAGGTCTATTCCACCAGTCTGAACCTGTGAGACCATAGCCATAGGAACAATAGGCTACTTGGCCCATCAGGTCTGTGCTGCCATTCATTGAGATCACCGTTGATCTGATAATCCTCAACTTCCCTTTGCCTGCCATTTGCAAATCCCTTGATTCCCTTACTGATTAAAAATCTATTTAGCTCAGGCACAGATGTAAATAACAGTCTCCTCCTCAGTCCTCTTCAGTGGAGTATTCCACTGATGCATTATTTCAGAAGGCAGAAATTTCTCATCTGTCTTAAATGAAGAATTCCTTACTCTCAGATTATGCCCTCCAGTCCTAGATCCATCCACAATGCCTCTCATTCTTCTAAACTCTGATGAAGACAGACTCAACTTCTCCTGATTATAAAATCCCTCTATGCCTGGGGTCAACCTAGTGAATCTATTTTGGACTACCTCCAACTTTACAGGCTGCCATCTTGGAAATGCATCTTAATCCCAATTCTGTTTTCTATTAGTTAGCCAATCCTCAATCCATTCCCCCACACCATGGGTTCTTATTAAGTAGCCTCACGTGTGGCACCTTATCAAACTTCTTTTGACAATCAAATTATAGTACAAATACTGGTTTCTCTCGATGTATCATGTTTGCTACCTCCTCAAAGAACCATAATAAATTGGTCAGGCATGATCTTTCCTCCATGAAGCTGTGCTGACTGCTTGGTTTTATTTTGTACTTTAAATGCATCTTCCAAAGTCAGATTTTAAGCTAACTCGTTCATAATTACCAGCTTTTTGGTCTCCCTCCCTTCTTTCCAATCCTCCAAGACTTTTCCAGGGTCTTAGAAGATTTTAACCAGTGTATCCATTGGCAATGTTTCTTCCATTAATTTCTTAGGATGCAATCCAGCAAGTCCAAGTGACTTATCAATCTTTAGCCCCATTAGTTTCCCCAGCAGCTTTCTCTATTAATAGTTATTGTATTTATTTCATTCTACCTTTTTGCTCCTTGATTATTTAGTATTTTTGGAATTCTCCTGGTGCCTTCTGTCGTGAAAATTTATGCAAAGTTTACTTTCTTCCTCTTTCTTTTGGCTATCTTTTGTTAAGTTTTTAAAACATTCCCAATTTTCTGGCATAACACTAGTCTTTGCCACATTGTATGTTTTTATTTTCATTTCAACGTATTGCTGCAACTGTACAGGGTCTTGGTGAGATCACACTTGGAATATCGTGTGAAGTCTTGGTCTCCTTGTCTGAGGTTGTTCTGGCCATGGAAGGAGTGCAACAAATGTTTACCAGACCGATCCCTGAGATGGCACAACTGGATTGGTTAGGACCGTATTCACTGGAGTTTTGAAGAATATGTTGGGAGCAGTCAGTGGGGGAATCTCATAGAAACCTATAAAATTCTAGCATGACTAGAGGGGGTAGATGGAAGAAGGATATTCCTAATGATTGGAAGTCCAGAACCAGGGATCACAGTTTAAAGATGTGGGGTAGGTCTTTTAAGATTGAGATGAGAAATTCCTTCACCCAGAATGGTGAGCCTTTGGAATTCTCTGCAACAGAAAGCAGTCGAAGCCAAAAACATTGAATGCCTTCAAGAAGGAGTTAGACATCATACTTCAAACTTCAAGAGATCAAAGGAAAGTAGGAATGGAATGCAGAGTTGGATGATCAGCTATGATAATACTGACTGACAAATTCACAGGCTCAAGAAATGAACAGACTACTCCTACTACTATTTTCAATGTTTCAATTTGACACTCTCCTCTATTTCCTTGGTTAAGCATAGTTGGTTTATCTCGTTCCTAGAACTTCCTTCTCAATGGGCCATATCCTTGCTTAAAGTCACAAACTATTTTCTTAAACGTCCACCATTGTATTTCAACTGTCATTTCTGCAAAATTCTTATACAACTCACTTATGCCAATTCTATCATCATTCCTTTGCAAAGTGGCTAATGTAACACTGCTATTTAAGAAGGAAAGGAGGCAGAAGACAGGAAACAATAGGCTGGTTAGCCTGATCTTGGTCACTGGTAAGATTTTAGAGTCCATTATTAAGAATGAGATTGCACAGTACTTGGAAGTGCATGACAAAATAAGGCAGAGTCAGCACAGCTTTGTCAAGGGGAGGTAATGTCTGACAACACTATTAAAATGGTTTGAGGAGGTAATGAGCAAGTTAGACAAAGCAGAGCCAGTGAACATGAGTTATTTGGATTTCCAGGCCTTTAACAAAGATGCTGCACAGGAGATTACTAAATAAGGACCAGGTACGGGCTTGGATAGAGGATTGGCTGACTGTCAGAAGGCAGAGAGTGGAGGTAATGGCAGCTCTTTCAAGATGACAGCTGGTGACTAGTGGAGTTTTGTAGGAGTCAGTGTTGGGACCAAACTATTCATGTTACACATTAATGATCTGGACAAAGGAAATGAGGGCATTGTTGCTAAGTTTGCTGATGACAAAAAGATAGGTGAGGAGTCAAGTGGTGCTGAGGAAGCAAGAGGCTGCAGATGGACTTGGATAGACTAGGAGAGTGGGCAAAGAAGTGGCAACTGTATTACAATGCAGCAAAGTGTGAGATTATGCACTCTGGTAGGAAGAATAGTGACGTAGACTATTTTCTAAATGGGACAAGGTTTCAGAAATCTGAAGCACAAAGGGACTTGGGAGTCCTAGTTCAGGATTCTCTTGGGGTTAATATGCACAATCATCCAGCAGTTAGGAAGGCAAATGCAATTTTAGCATTAATTTCTTGAGGGCTAGAATGCAAGAGCAGAGATGTACTGCTGATGCGGTATAAGGTTCCGGTTAGACCTCATTTGGAATATTGTGAGCAGTTTGGGCCTTGTATCTAAAGAAAGATGTGCTGGCTTTGGAGGGGGTCTGGAGGAAGTTTACAAGAATGATCTTGGGGATGAAAGGCTTGTCATAGGAGGAGTAGCTGAGGACTCTGGGTCTGTACTTGAGGGAGTTTAGAAGGATGAGGGGGCATCTGTTTGAAACTTAGAGGATACTGACAGCCCTGGATAGAATGGATGTGGAAAAGATGTTTCCACTGGCGGGACAGACTAGGACCAGGGGACACAGCCTCAGAGTTAAGAGGCAACCCTTCAGAACTGAGATGAGGATGAATTTCTTCTGCCAGAGGGTGGTTAATCTGTGGAACTCATTACTGCAGTGGGATGTTGAGGCCAGGTCATTGAATATATTTAAGACAGAGAGAGATAGGTTCTTGATTAGGAGGGGGATCAAGAGTAATGGGAGAAGGCAGTAAAATGAGGCTGAGAAACATATCAGCTATGATTGAATGGCAGATTGGACCTGCAGGCAGAATGGCCTAATTCTTATTCTATATCTTATGGTGTTATGGCAATTACCCTTACTAAAGTTCAGTACATTGTTTGTAATCCAAGAATCTCTCAAACTGAATGCTACATTATACCATATTATGATCACTGTTTAATCGAGGGGATGTTTTGCTGAGTTCATTTATTAAATCTGAAACCTGTTGGATCCATAAAACTTTTTTCAGGAAATTGTCCTGAATACAGTATGAATTCTTCCTTGCAGCTATGCCTTCCAATTTGCTTTGCACAATCTACATGAAAATTAACCCCTCTACTGGATTTGTATTATCAGATTGCTTGTCTGAGATCCATTCTTTGATGATTCCATTTTCCTTCAGTTAGACTTTGGAATGGCTCAAGGTTTTGCATTAGGCCTCTTCATAATTCATTGCCCTCTGCACTGAATTCATCTATTACACGGTGTTCAGTTGAATCAGATTACTCTCAACCTGAGTCTGCATTCCAATCTTAAAATCTCAGCATCACAGGCTACCTACGTGTATCTCCATATCACCCTCCCCATAACATCTCCCTTTGCCTCTGTCTATCTGTTGTTGAAAGCTGCATGTCTGTTAATTCCACATCAGGATTTCAATGTTCTCTTTATTGCCATTTTATTCTTCTTAATCCATTATCTTCAGCTCAACCAAAACTCTGATGCGCATGTTCCAAGTCTTGTTTACTCATCACCTCTACCCAGGTTCCCACTTCTTTTAACTTAATTTAAAAATTTGCATTTAAAATGATTGTGTTTAAATACTTCCCCTATTCATGTAGCTCTGAACTTCGCTACTCACAAGCCTCTTAGGATTCTGCGCTCTTCTAACTTTAACTTCTTTGCCTTCCACCTTCCTTTGTCCCACCATTATCAGCCATGCTTTCAAGCACTCTGGAATTACTTTGTGAGAATACTGTCTCTCCAGTTAAAACTGCCTCTTTGACCAAGCCTTTGGCTCAATTTCTCTATTCATTTTGTCCAGATCCTTCTGATTTTGAACATTTTCATCAAACCTCCTCTGAAACTGCTCTTTTTTAAGAGACTAATCACATCTTCTCCAATCTATCGACGTAATTGAAATCCCTCATCACTGAAAACATTCTTGTAAAACTTTTTTTGCATCCTGTCTAAAGCCTTCACATTTTTAATGAACCTTCATTCTACATTAAAGTACTATACAATGCACATTGTTGATGCAGGTTTAAACTATTTCAGTTATTGTTAATTGATCATAAATTTGAATTGCACTACATTAAAGTAATTTCTGACTAAATTAAACCTGTAGCATAGCTGGGTGTGCAGTGCTGGAAATCTAGTCTGGACATTGCCCAATCTGTTATGTTGGGTTCTATTATTGGTTTAAAGCTAAGCATTCAATACAGTTAGATCCAGAGAAAAAGTGTCAATGAGGAAAGAAACATTTTAGCAAAGGAGCAAAAATCCTTTGTTTAAAAAAAAAACTTTAAAAAATCCCAAAAAGAAGCTAAAAGTACCAGTTAACACATATGGCACAAACATGGAACAGTATGGGGTTACAAGGTGTAGAGCTGGATGAACACAGCAGGCCAAGCAGCATCAGAGGAGCAGGAAAGCTGACGTTTCAGGTCTGGACCCTTTTTCAGAAACTGAAGGAGGTTTCTGAAGAAGGGTCCAGACCCTAAACATCAGCTTTCCTACTCCTCTGAAGCTTTTGGCCTGCTGTGTTCATCCAGCTCTACACCTTGTTATCTTAGATTCTCCAGCATCGGCAGTTCCTACTGTGTCTGAACAGTATGGACTGATTTTATTTAAAGAAAGCCTTTCACAAGTTACCATTTGAAAGGCTGGTTACTAAACTTGGGACTCATGAAATAGGTCAGTGTCAGCTTTAATTTAACAAAAAGGCTAAAGGACAAAAAACAGCAAGGGATGGTAAATTATTGGTTTTCAGACTGGGTAGGGTGAGTGGTGTTTCCTAAGAGTTAATACCAAGATGACAGCGATTTTTTGGTATGTGTAAATAACTTGTATATCGTAACAGGTTCATATTTGACAATTCCAAACTTGAAGATATCAGTTGACTGCAACAGGATATATATAGGTAAGTGAGCAGAATGGGAAGATGGTGGCAGATGACATTTATTACAGATTAATACAAGATGATGTACTTTGGCAGAAGTAATGAGAAGCAAACAGAAATAAAAAGTGGTAGATAACAAGCATGGGGCTGGATGAACACAGCAGGTCAAGCAGCATCATAGGAGCAGGAAAACTTGACGTTTCGGGCCTAAACCCTAAAAT
>JAHRHZ010000248.1:54213697-54240158 GCA_024137785.1 Ginglymostoma cirratum | reverse complement strand
ATCCCGATATTTTTACATGTATTATCCCGTCTCTTTAAAATCATTTCTGATGAAGGGTTTAGGCCCGAAACGTCAAGTTTTCCTGCTCCTATGATGCTGCTTGACCTGCTGTGTTCATCCAGCCCCATGCTTGTTATCTCGGATTCTCCAGCATCTGCAGTACCTTTTATCTCTGATAAAAAGTGGTAGAGTTCTATAAACTGTACACAGAAAGGAGGATATATGGGTTCACAGACATGGATCTCTAATGTGTGGCATGATACATTGAGGGAGCATTGAGCAATGATTATAGGATCTTCGATTTCATAACTAGAGGTATTGAATATAAAAGCAGGGAGGTTACGCTAAACATGCATAAAGCTCTGGTTAGGCTCCAACTAGAGTATCTCACCCAGGTTTGGTTACCATATTTTAGAAAGGATGAGAGAGTGCAGAGGAGATTCACCAAAATGGTCTTAGCATGAGGAACTGCAGCTACGAGATTAGGTGGAAGATGTTGGTGACATTCATCACCGAGTAAAGGAGACGGAGGGGAGGTTTAAGAAGGGAGTATAGATTATTAAAGATTTAGATGAAGTGAAGAAACATTGTTCACATTAGCTGTTGACGCAGAGACTAGGGGATAGAAACTTTTGAGCAAGAATTGCAAGAACGAAAAAAAATTAAAATGTGAGAAAAAGAACCTTTTTACACAGTAAGTGGCAATAACCTGAACTTTTTATATATTCACTCATGGGATGAGGGCATCACTAGCTAGACCAACATATCCCTAAATGCCCTGATGGCAAACCAGATGGGTTCTTTTGACAAACAATAATAGATGCATGGTCATCAGTAGACATTTAAATTCCAGGTTTTTATTGAATTCACATTCCACCATCTGCCATGGCAGGATTTAAACTCTGGGCCCCAGACCATTAAGTGGGTTTCTGGAATAACAGTCCAATGATAATACCACTAGGCCATCATCTGCCCTGCTGTTTACGAGGGTTGTGGAAGTGGAGAGCTTAAATGATTTCAAAAGAAAATTGTAATGGCACTTAAGCAAAATAAACATACATATACAGGGAATGATTTCCAATCTGGGAAATACAGAGATTGAATTATTGAGCAGAAAGCCAGCATAGACTCAATAGGCCGATTGGGTTCCTTTTGTGCCATTATAATTCTAGAAACAAAAGTCAGATTCATGAATACCCAAAACTTTGCTGCCATTATTGTATTTTCTTAAAATTTTGCTGACTCATTATCCATACTCATTGATCTACATTAGCTCCTGGCTGAGCAATATCTCAATCAAAATTCTCATCCTGGTTTTAAAATCCCTCAATTCTCTATTTCTGGAACTTCCTCTGAGGTCTAGGTGTGTGCATTCTTCCAATTCTGGTGTCCTATGCATCCCTGATTTTAATTGTACCATCATTTGTGTCTGTGCCTTCAGCTGTTGAGGTTTTAAGCTCTGGAATACCCTCCCTAGTCCTTTCCAGTTCACTTTCTTCCTTTTAAAGACACTCTTAAAGATGACTTCTGTGATCAAGCTTTAACCACTTTCTTTATATGTGACTGTCTCCAATTCTGTTTGATAATAAACTTGCTAAACACCTTAGAACATTTGAGAATTTGCTAATATTATACAAATGCAAGTTGTTTTATAATCTGTAACCATACGAAGTTTAAGACCATCTAAAACTTAAATATCGTTATTATAGATTAGACGGCATTTTCATGAACTCATGAAACTTATGGACAGGATATTAAAAAAAGATTGTTATCTGATTTGTGATCCTCTCCCACCATTGACTAGTCACATCCCAGTTATCCTGCTCCTATGATGCTGCTTGACCTGCTGTGTTCATCCAGCCCCATGCTTGTTATCTCGGATTCTCCAGCATCTGCAGTACCTTTTATCCCAGTTATAAATACACTGTTGTATGTTCTTCTACCTCATACTTACACTAACATCAGACTCATCACACAGTATCAAATAGCTCCCCATTTTAAAAAAAACCTACACTTAGCACTAGCAAACAATGACATCAGAATTATTTGACATCTACCTTCTTGTACCTTACCCTAGCCCCAAAACTATGATGAGTATCTCTCTGTTTGAAGGAAAACCCATGATCTGAAACAAAAATGCTCAGTCCTTTTTTCTACAACTTTAACTTTGAAGCACAAAACTGTGCAATCACATTATGATGATCCATTGTCTAGATTATACCACTGTGTACTTCTTGCTTTCAATGACCAAGCTTCTTATCTGGTTGTCTCTCCAAGCTGACAGATACAGGTCAACTTGAGGAGCTTGTGTATTTTTAAACTGGGACAATGGATGTTTACCTAATGAGTGTGATCACATCCATTAAAGGAATCTGTACTTTATTGAAAACCAAGGACAGGAATGGGGAGAAAATTGAGATTTATGGAAAGCATAAATTTTATGAAAAAAATACAAAAATCATTGTTTAGTAGTCATATTTATTCAGATGTTAAGATTAACAGTTGATTTTATTCGAAGTCAAATGGATAACTGTGATAACATTTATTTGGTTGACACTCTGGTTCTTTTGTTCCAAGAGAAGTTTGCACCGTATGACTTTGGTCTGGGCACCTTTACCTTCTTTTCCTCTACTTCATAATTCCAACCTGTGACAAAAAAAGAAATATTTTGTTGCATAAGCACTTTGTAACATGATGTTTCCAACTTTATTTGAACATTTATTTATGTAGCCCACAATAGTACATACAAGTTCTAAAATAAACTTCTCAATTAAACTTTAAATTTGTAAGTAAGGTGAGCTTTATGATATTACCAATTTGTTTATTATAGGATTGCAGACTGACATTTCAGGTAGCATTTATAGATCACTGACTAAACATTTTGCGTCTGCAGCAACTAAGTGCATTTTCAATCATCCACCTGTACACCACACAACTGGTCACCAAAGTTTAAACACAGAAAATAGAAAACACAGATTTTCCATATCTCAACATCCTCTTTTCCTAGATCCACCTTACCAACCTAATATTTACTGTTGTAATATTTACTGCCTTTAGCACTAATCCTGGAAGCAAATGTCAAATATTCTCAATTCTCAGTGCAAACAGGTTTCTCTTACCCTCGATTCTAAGGATTATATTTTATCTTGCAACTATTGTCTCTAACCTGTTTCTATTTAGTCTGAACCATTCCTTTGTAGTTTACTACATCTATTATTTTGCCATTTATCTCCACAGTTCTAAGAAATCAGTTGTTTTTTTTCAAAATACTTTTCATATTTATATTAATTCACTTCAGGAAACATGTTAGCTGATTCTGCAATGTAGCCTCTGTGAAGTCTCAATAACCTTTGGAATTTGTGGAATTGAGCACTACATCTTATTTTAACTGAAATCCATCAGACTTTTAATAAAACAAATCTTGGCCATTAGAAATACCCATTTTTAATGTTCTGAAACTTGTATCCAAAATCCTTCGTCCTTCAAAAGCCAAGCCTCATTTCTTTCAGAGTACAATTACTGTTGTTAATTTTGTTCAAGCAGAAGGCATCACCCAAATAACTTTGAATTCTGATTGCCATTTTTAACATGTTCTCCCATATAATAAGTAACATTTTGAAACTTAGAATCATAGAGGACTGAAGAGGCCCTTTGGTCCATTAAGTCTGCACCAACAAAAAGCTATTCTAAATCAACATTAGTCCAACATTCCAGCACTTGGCCCATAGCTTTGAATGTTTTAAAATTTCAGTGATGATCCAAGTTTTTTATTTAAAATGTTGTGAGGTTTCCCATCTCAACTACCCCTCCAGATTCCCACCACATCTGGGTGAAAACTCTTTCCCTGAAATTATGTCTAAATGTCCTAACTTTCACCTTAAAATTATACTCCCTTGTGATTGATCCTTTTTTTTTAAAATTCACTCATGGGACTTGGGTGTCATTGGCTGGTCAATGTTTATTGCCTGTCCCTAGTTAGGGCGGCACGGTGGCTCAGTGGTTAGCACTGCTGCCTCACAGTGCCAGGGACCCAATTTCGATTCCACCCTCAGGCGACTGCCTGTGTGGAGTTTGCACGGGTTTCCTCCAGGTGCTCCGGTTTCCTCCCACTGTCCAAAGATGTGCAGGTTAAGTGGATTGGCTGTGCTAAATTGCCCGTAGTGTTCAGGGATGTGTAGATTAGGTGGGTTATAGCAGGGTGGGTCTGGGTGGGATGCTTTGAGGTTTAGTGTGGACTTGTTGGGCCGAAGGGACTGTTTTCACACTGTAGGGATTCTATGATCTCCAGTTGCTGTTGAGAAGGTGGTGGTGAGTTGTCTTCTTGCACTGCTGCAGTAGATTGACCCACAACGTCTTTAGGGAGGGAATTACAGGATTTTGAGCCAGCAACAGTGAAGGAACAGCAATATGTTTCCAAGTCAGAATGATGAGTGGCTTGGAGGGCAACTTGGTGGTGTTCCCAGGTATCTGCTGCCTGTGTCCTTCTAGATGGAGGTGGTCATCAGTTTAGAAGGTGCTGTCTGAGATCTCTGGTGAATTTCTTTACTGTAACTTGTAGATAATACACATTGCTGCAACTGAACGTTGGTGACAAAGGGAGTAGATGCTTGTGGATGTGGTGTCAATCAAGTAGACTGCTTTGTGCTGAATGGTGTCAAGCTTCTGGAGAGTTGTTGGAACTGCAGCCATCCATGGGAAGCATTCCCTCATGCTCTTGACTTGTGCCTTGTAGGTTGCAAACAGGCTTTGGGGAGTCAGGAAGTGAGTCACTTGCTGCAGTTTTCCTGGCCACTGACCTCCTCTTGTATCCACTGTATTTATATTGCGATTTCCATTGAATTCCTGATTAATGGTAATGCCCAGGATGTTCATACTGAGGGTTTCAGTGATGATAGCACCATTGAATGTGAAGGAGTGGTGGTTAGATTACATCTTATGGGAGATGGGCATTGCCTGACATTTGTGTGGCACAGATGTTACTTGCCACTTGTCAACCGAAGCCTGGATATTACCCTGATCTTGTTTTGTTTGAACATGAGCTGTTTCAGTACCTGAGGAGTCATGAATGGCCCTCAACATTATGCAATCATCGGTGAACATTCCCACTTCTGACCCACGAGAGAGGGAAGGTCATTGATGAAGCAGCTGAAAATGGTTGGGCCGAGGACACTACCGTGAGGAACTTCTGCAGAGATGTCCTGGAACTGGAATGACTGATCTTGAATAACCACAACCAACCTATGTGCTAGGTATGGCTACAAGCAGTAGAGAATTGGCCCCAATTAGCCATTGACTCCACTTTTGCTGGGGCTCCTTGATGTCACACTGGGTTGAATGCAGCCTTGATGGCCTCTTACCGCTAATATTCAGTGCTTCTGTCAATGTTTCAGCCAAGTCCGTAATGAAGTCAGGAACTGAGTAGCCTTGGCGGAACCCAAACTGTGTGTCACAGAACAGGTTATTGCTGAGCAGATGCTGCTTGATACCACATACCGATGACATCTTCCATTACTTTACAATGATCGAGAATAGTCTGATGTGGTGATAATTGGCTGGGTCGGATTTGTCTTTTTAGCATACAGGAGATACTTGGGCAATTTTCCAAATTGTCGGGTAGATGCCATTGTTGTAACTATGTTGGAACAGCTTGGCTAGGGGAGCAGCAAGTTCTGGTTCGCAAGTCTTCAGTACCATTACTAGAATGTTGCCAAGGCCCATAGCTTTTGCAGTATCCAATATATTACATGAAGTGAATCTAATTGGCCGAGTCTGGCGTTTGTGATACTAGGGACCATTGGAGGAGGCCTAGTTGGATCAACCACTTGGTACTTTTGGCTAAAGAATGCTTGAACTAAGGGGAATAGCTTCTCTCTATTCACCCTGTCCATTATCCTACACACCTTAATCAGATGCCCTTTCAGCATTCTCTGCATAAAAGAAAATATTCTGAGCTTATCCAGCTTCACTTCACAGCCAAACTGCCACAGGACTGCATTCAACATTCCCGCTGTGGCCTAACCAAAGTTTTGTACAGCTACAACATGACCTTTCGGCTCTTATAATCTAGGACATAACCGATGAAAAGTAAGACGGGTCATTCACTTTTAACAATCTACCTAAGCTGTCCTGTTGCCTTAATTGATCAGTGGACAAACACACTAGATCCACCCGTTTCTCAGAGCTACCTAGAGTCCTGCCATTCATGGAGTGCTCCCTTCTCTTGTTACTTCTTCCAACGTGCATCACCTCACAGTTACCAGGGTTAAATTTCATCTGCCACTGATCTGTCCATGTGACCAATCCTCCCATAAACTAAGACCTTTGTTGTCACTGGACAACCTTTGCGTCATCCCGCAAACATTTTCTTCTATATTGTTTATATGTATCACAAACAATAATGAACCTAGTACTAATACCTGTGGTTTGCCACTGGACACTGGTCTCAAGTCACACAAAGAGCCCTCTCCTACCAACACCTGTGGTCACTTACCACTAAGCTGATTATGGATCCAACTTGCAAGTTGGATACATGTGCTTCTATCTTCCGTCTCCTATCCAGGACCTTGTCAAAGGCTTTGCTGGAATCCACAGAAACTAAAATCAACTGCACTACCCTCATCTACACATCTGGTCACCTCCTCGAATAAATTCAATCAGATTTGTTAGGCATAACCTCAAAATGCCATGCTGCCTACTCTTTCAGAATATCCTCCATTAATTTTCCTACCACAGATGTGCGATCACTGTTCTATAGTTCCCTGATTCATATGTATTACCATTCTTGAAAACTAGAATCACATTAGCTGTCCTCCAGTTCTCTGGTTCTTCCCCTGTGGTCAGGAACGATTAAACATTTGTGATAGAGTCTCTGTAATTTTCTCCCAAGTCTCCCAACAAAGCCTGGGATACAACATATTCGGACCTGGGGATGTGTCCACTTTTAAACCTGCCAAAACCTTCAATACTTCCTCACTCGCTTTGTCAATCTGCTCAAGAACCTCTTGGTCCTTATTCCTGACTTCTCTACCTACATGCTATTCTCCAAAGTGAAGACAGATGGAAAGTACTTGTTTAACACCCGACCAATGTCCCCTGGTTCTACACACGGATTGTCCCCATGGTCTCTCATGGGCCCTACATTTCTCTGGTTACCCTCTTCCCTTTGATATGTTTATACAGTATTTTGGGATTCTTCCTAATCTTACTAACCGATGTGTTTATTTTCATGCCCCCTCTTTGCTCTCCTAATTGGCTTAAGATCCTCCCTGCGCTTTCTGTACTCTTCTAGGCCTTCTATTGATTTGGTCCCTTTGTACCTGTTGCTAAAAGTCTCTCTTTTCCTTCTTATCTAGTCCAGAATATTCCCAGGTAGCTAAAGTTACTTGGACTTCTTGCTCCTACATTTCATCCCAAAGGGAACATGCTGGGCTTGTACTCTCACCAATTATATTTCGAATGCCCCCAATTGTTCTGCTGTAGACTTAGCCAGAAGTAGCTGTTCCCAGCCTACTTTAGCCAGGTCCTGCCTTATTTTATTAAAATTGCCTTCTCCAAATCCAGAACTCTTTTTTGAAGACGTCTTTTTCCCTTCCCATAACAAACTTTAAACATATCGTGTTTGGTAACTATCACTAAAATGCTCTCTCACTGCCACCTTGAGCCCTGTCCAGCTTCATTCCCTGAATTGGATCCAGCACCACACCATCCCTATTGACCATCTACACATTCATATAAAAATCTCTCCTGAATACAGCCCTCTTGTCTTTCAAAGAGCCAACTAGTTGCTTGAAATTTCCAGCTAGTTTATGCTTTAAAAATAACAACAGTTACAATGCAAATCCTATTCTTGACACACAAAACTAAATTAAATTCCGGTTTACATGACTTAAAATCATAGAATCTCTACAGTGTGGAAACAGACTATTCGGCCCATCAAGTCCACATCAGCCCTCCAAAGAGCATCCCACCCAGACCCACCCCACCTCAGTAACCCCACACATACCCTGGCTAATCCACCTAGCCTGCATGTCCCTGGACACTATGGGCAATTTAGCATGGCCAATCCACCTAACCTGCACATCTTTGGACTGTGGCGGGGAAACCAGAACACCTGAAGGAAACCCACACAAACACGGGGAGAATGTACAAACTCCACACACAGTTGCCTGAGGTTCAAGTCGAACCCGGGTCCCTGGTGCTGTGAGGCAGTAGCGCTAACTACTGTGCCACCATGCTGTAGTATGCCCTTGTATGTGGAATAACATCAACATGTACTAGCCATTAGCAATGCATATTTAAAGAACTACAGCAGATACCATTGAAAATAACATGCTTTAAATGGCAACTATTTCTGGGATACTAAAGTGATCATTTTGATTGTAAATTATCTGTAAACCTGAATGCTACAATTTTCTCATGGTGATACAATTTTGCACAGGTTTATTGGGTTGTGTAGATCAATTGACTTTTCTCAGATAAAACATTATTCATAGTTAAGGGTTTGCTTTATTCATTTATTATCATTTTCACTCCCATCTACTCATGACTAATGAGTAGGATATATCTACCTGACTAGGCCTGCAAAAAGTGGTAAGAGGCCAATAAAGGGAAAAATTTACTTGACCTTGCTCTCACCAGTTCCAGATTCAAATGTCGTGACAGTACTGCTAGGAGTGACCACTGCACTTCATAGGTACAAAATCCTGTTTACACGTCCTCATGTGTATGCTGTTTTCACCATACTAAATGGGATAGATCCAGAACACATCTAGCAGCTCAAAACGTGGTCCACAAGGCACCACGATGCATTCAATTACAACATGAAATCTCATATCTCTCACTCTACCGTTACCATCAAGCCAGGGGAATCAGCCCTGCTTCAATGAGGATTATGGAAGCGTAATTGCATTGAGCGTAATTAAAATGAAATGCCAATATTATGAAGCTACAATGCACGTCTACATTGATACTGAAGAGTAGGATCAGCACGTGAAAGACCGCGCTAAGTGATACCACAAACAAGGGCTCCGATCAAGTCTTGCCACATCTAGTTGTGAATGGTGGTGGACAAATAAATAACATTTCTCTCCACAATTATGGTGTGGTACATAACAGTATTCTTACTGAAATACTTCAAATAATTGTAGATTTTTTTTTTTGTTTTACTTTATACAGCAACTTGCATTGTCTTTGGAATACGATCATAAGATGTAGGAGCAGAATTAGTCCACTCAGCTCAACAAGTCTGCTCCACATTCAATCATGGCTGATGAATGAAAAGTCTGGGAGTTTTACACCCTAACAGAAGTTTGAAATAATTTTTAAAAATGCTGTTCACAAAAGTGTCTGTTATATTATCTACAAGTGGTTTGCTTTATTCCTACTATGGCAACACCATTAACATAATAGATTGGAAATTTTAGACAATTATGAATTGCACAAATATTAAAGACAAATTAAAAATAAGATTTTTTGTTAAATGGATAAAAATTGAAATTACTGCCAGCTTAGTTCATGTAAGACTCAACAAGCTTCTTACTTATACGCTAGCAGCAACTAGTTTAAAATAAAGATTTAAAAATAATTTATCTTGTCCTTAGACTTTGAATATTGAGATTATACAGCATTAACACACAGTTTACATATTTACTACATAATGATTGATTCTAAGTCCTTTGTCGTCATTAATTTATTCAGAATTGTATGGCATTGCAACTAACGTTGCAACAGAAATGTCTATGTGATCCAGAGCAACCTCACTACTAGATTTAAATGAAATAGCACAATACCATTCTTTTCCACAAAAGCAATTGCGTCCTCTTTGGTGGTAAAACTTATATCTATATTTGATAGTGGATCAGCTCTGAAATGAAAAGAAGAATTATAAGCCTTTTACAACAATCAAACTTCGATCCTATTAACATGCTTTTAATTGTATTTCAGTCTGTTTAAAGTTTAAAATGTTAGGCAATATCAGTCACACTTGCACCGAGGAGGAGAAAAGCACCAATGCCAGAAGGACAATCACTTCTTGTCATACAATGTCCTGTGGATCTAGGTCACTTATTCTTTACTGCCAGTGGATATTTTCAAATTCCTTATTAAATACAATGTGGTCACATCCGCACTGCAAGGCAGCCGTTTTGAGAGAAAATTGTCATGACCTCCTCAGTATAACAAGGTATAAATGCAGTCTTCTATGCATCTAGAGATCAAATTTTGTAAACATTTTCTATGATCCGCAAAGGGGCAATTATAATTTTGAGACAATCAATACTGTTCTAGCAAGAGGATTGCATTCTATGTCTTCACTTCAGAATAATTTAATTTCATCTCCATTAATAAACTGGCGAAAATCACGAACTTCAGTCAAGTGGGGAGTTTTTAATGGAAATGGGAAGGTTTGGAGGAAGTTTGATAGAGGTTTTCAAAATCTTAAGGGGTCTGTACAGAGTAGATAGGGAGTGATTGCTTCCATATGTAGAAGGATCACGAACAAGAGGGTACAGATTTAAGGTAACTGGAAGAAGCATTTGAACATGTTTTGCAGAGGTACAGAAACAATGGGCTGAATGGCCTCCTTCTATGCTGCAACAATTTTATAATTTTTATCTAGTGCAAATTGAATGGTACTCCCAACCTGCAGTAATTTAGCTAACTCTTAACCATTCATTGAAATAGCAATTCACTCAGCTATTAAGAAGACAAGTCACCATCATCTTCTCAAGTGCAACTAGGGATGGGCATTAAATGCTGACCTTGTCAGTGATGGTTGCATCCTGCAAATGAAAAGATTTAGTGCTGGTAATAGTCAAACACTAATGATAATCAGACCTGCACGTGAAGACTTAAAAGTTAATTGCTTATTGAGTTTATATTTATGTTTATCTCTACTTCCTAATTAAACTTTATTAAAGTCATATTTAATAAAAATAAAACTCACGTGGATGACCAACCCATTAAGGGATTTTCCCAGCGTTCTCTGGTGTCAAACTCCAGTTTCCAAACCTTTGTGTTGTTCATGCCAGATTGCATTGCGTTCCGTGCTGGAACAAAAATCCTCACTCTCCGTGTTTTCACTTGGACCTCTGGGACCCCGGTTACTGGACTGATATCCTAGTGTCAAAAACAGAATATATGAAATAACAGGAGTAGATCATTCAGTGCTGATCTCAGACTTCAAATCCACCTTCCTGCACTATCTTCATAGCTCTTAATTCCCTTAAGATTCTAGAAATCTCTTGATGTCTATCTTGAAATTGCCCAATAACAACAAAACATGTACTAATTTCAAAGGTCTACATGGATTTAACAATATGATCCTTTTACCACAAATGGGAGGCAAATAATAAAATGCGTATATGGTTCGTAAATCATTACACATCTGAATACCAGGTGATGAATGTTTAACCAATTTGACAGATGAGTATGTGATTTTGCGATTCATAGCTACAGTATCAGTGACATAGTCTGGAGCTTTTCTACGCAGCTAATCAACAAAAGCTGCGTGACTTCCAAACATTGCAAGAGCCACAATATAGACATCATCACAGACAACATTTCGTTGCTTCTTAAAACTTACTTATTTTCTGTTCTGTGATATTTTGGATTCCTGTACTCGCACATCCTTTCGTAAGGTTTCAAATTGAGACAATGAAACCAGCCATTCTTTGGCAACACACTTGATGAACTCTTACTTGAGACTGTTAAGAAAAAATCCTCTCTTATCTTTGGCTACAATTATACATATTGTTTGTCAAACGACATCTCATTTCACCATTACAAGTCTAAAGAGAGTTTTTTTAAAATCTGCAAGCTGTTTGAGAAAGACAAGAGCACAAAATTGCTTTATAATTCAAAGTAAATTAGTGCTGCGTTTATATTGTTGCTATGTTTATACAGAATTGAATGCAGCATCAAGTTTGTAATCCTAAACTACTCAATCATAGAATGTGTGTGTCAGATCATGTCCAGTAAAATCAATCTAAATTGATGATCTGTGATTGCATCAAAATAAGGCTGGGTCATGTACGGTATTCCGAATATTGTTGTTCTGTTATATTAATCTAGTTAGACTGAAATAATACTGGAGAGATGCATGATATAATATTTAATCCTTTATAATATTTTAACCCAATAGCAAAGTTGCTGTAGCTTCCTTTAACCATTCAAAAGATACCACACTATAACTTGATATATCCTTGCTTACTGCAAACAATGCTTCTGGTGTTCTTTTTTGGCAAGGGAAAGGTCAAATTCATGTTTCATTCCTGTATTAAGATGCAACGTCTTGACAAATCCTTTTCAATATCGAGACTGCATTTCAACATGAAAGATATTCAATATGTAGAGAACATCAGTGCAGAAAACAGCACTCCTCTTGGTCAAGTAACAGTCATTCACTTTTAATAAATCTGCTTCATATGCTAAGAGCAACTCAGTCAACAGCTTAAAGAGATTTATAAACATTTCTGCTAAATTGCATGTTCCATTTGCAGTTAGAGATTTCGACACATGAAGAATATCAATATTAGTCCATACAGCTGCATTACATGAATCTTTTAAAGTAATAATTTTTAGATTAGGCAATAAATTTTAAGCTCTGTTGAATAGCCTGTACGTGTCCCATGAGGAATCACTGCCAGCGAGTCAGTGAACAGTAGCTGATAAATCCCGTTAATGACTTAGCCACTCTATGTTGTGTGGACAAGTTGATTCGGTGTTTTCTTTTCATAGGATACAAATAATTGGACTTTCTGAAATTCACTTGTCCATTTGCAATACAGTACTGTCCATATCCAAATCAGATCTATTTTCATTTGTTCTGATCTAACAAAATGTTCATGGCTCAGTAGGCTCGTAATTTTTATTTTAAATAGAAAAGTCATCGAAAACTATTTAATTTGTAATGTCTTTTGTTACAGAGGGAGAGTAGCCAAACCCCTCTGAGAATTAAACTAAAACACAAACCGCAATATGTTACGATGGGAGTTGGGGATCCCCTCTAATAATTACCCCCGAAACATCCACAGAAGCTTGTCTTTCCCCTCGTAATCTGTTAAAAGAATGGTTAAAGGAAAGAAAATCTTTGATTTCCACTTTACAAGTAACAAGAAACAATTTATTCATTTAACCCAACAATGAACAAATTAACAGAGTTACTAACAAACTGACAATTCCTCCTCATACTACTAACTACTTACTATAATTGTCTCTATAATTTCTTCAATGAGGACTTTGAGCTAAAATACTGCAGTATCTTTGATTAATTAGATAAGCTTTTACTGAGAGCTGAACAGTGCTAACTCTGGCAGGTGGCAGATGGCTGTCTCCAATTTTCTAAAATCCCTCATGTTATACACCCGTAATGACGTAACCAAATTCTTATAATATGATTGGTTTCAGTTTGTCAACACCAGAGTTAAATTCAATCAGTTTCCTGTATCTAGGTGCTTGCTTTAAATTAATTGGCCAAATTCAAGCTTGTTGTCAAAACATCAAAACAGGTCTGAGGTTTCCACTTACAGCCAATGAGTACATGTTGCAATTTGAGAACTGTCTGTACAATTTACCAGTTGCTTACAGACACAATCTCTGGGTAAAAACTCTAAGCACAGACAAAGCACAAATCTTTTAAAGGGACCACACATTTTAGCTTCCTGCCTTCCACTTCACAATTACTCTATCCAACTTTGTAGCACTCCTCAAACTGCAGAACTTGAGATGCTGTAAAATCATCCAGTAATTGTCAAAGTTTTCTTCTGTGGACTTTCTGAGCATTTTCTTTTATTACAGAAGATGCTCAATGGTAATCAGCAACCAAAACAATTTGAGAATCAGTGCTTCCCAAAACTCGATTGTTCAAGCACCAACATGGGGTTACGATGCTGTGACTACAAGACCAGACTGAGCTTGGGGTTTGGGAGGAAATCACTTGTTTATTTAATCTGAGACTTTAATGAAGAACACCTACTTGCTCTTGGGCTCTGGACGAAAGCATTCAGGCCTCAAGGATTGGCTGGATAATTCACATCCCCTCATGAAAAGACTGCAATGAAATAAAGGGGCCATGGATCTGTAGATTCCTGCTTTGGGAAACTGTGACCTGAAAACTGTGACTGGCAGTCCCATTGAGGGTTTCTATCCATGGTTTGGGAAGCCCTGGAGTAAATACAGGATTACATATGTATGAGAGGGGAAAGCATTTTCTTGGCTTATTAGCAACAGGCTGGGAACAAGTGTCAGGAGGGAAGTCTGAGACGATTAATCCAGAGACCCAGGTTCGAATCCTGCCACAGTAGATGGTGGAATTTGAATGCAATAAAAAAATCTAATGACCACAATGAAACAATTGCCAATTGTTGGAAAAAGCCATCTGGTTCACTAATGTCCTTCAGGAAAGGAAACTGCTGTGTTTCCCCGGTCTGGCCTACGTGTAACTCCAGACCCACATCAGTGTGGTTGCTCCTCACTGCCCTCCGGGAAAATAAGGATGGGCAATTAATCCTGGCCTACCCAGTGATGCCCATGTCCCATGAATGAACAATAAAATAAAAATTCCTTTGCAGTAATGGCCACACCAGTATTCAAGATGATACTGATGTGCCATGACTCCCTGTTTGTTTGAGCCTGCTTTCCTGCATAATCCTATGTGCTCTTCAAGATGGTATCATCCTCATCGCTGATAATGGTGGAGATATTGAGGCCAATTCCCCCTTTGGAGTGGAGCCACCCTCTGCTTTTAGCCCCAGTGGCAAAATTTCAAGGCTGTTTGAAAATTCCAGCCCACAGAACTATGCTGACTGTGTTACAACTAGACTTGTCCTGCGACCCCACCCCTCAACCAGCCTCACTCATTTTCCTGTGCTTCATACATTCCAGTTTGAAAACATGCCATATCTCTAAACCAACTTTTCTATATGCTTTCTGAATTTTAGAACAAAAGGCATATTTTTAATTGCATGTAGAAACTTGCCTGTTTTCCAATTGTAGCAAAATTGATGACAAAGAAAAGGCCACTTAAAACTGCTCAATGTTCAAAGTTTGTACAAACAGGCATCTTTAATACTATAATGATTCCACAATGTAAAGAAAATTATTTCAATACACAAAGAAGTTTAACTTCTTGTTAAACTCAAAAAGAATGCATAAATAATCAGGTGCCCATTAATGTCCTTTACAGAAGGTAGCTGTCTGGTCTATGTGTGACTCCAGACCCACAGCAATGTGCTTGACTCTTACCTGCCCTCTGGGTAATTAGTAAATGAGCAATAAGTACTGGCCCACCCAGCTATACTGATGTCCTGTGAGTGACTTCTAATTTTTCAACAGTGCCCTCTAGTTCAGAGTCACCCATAAGCTGAAATGTCCTTTCCATGTTGAACTTGTCAGGATTGTTCAGGCTCTTCAATCAAGTCATCTTTCACTCCAGTGGAAGCGAGACAAGTTTGTCCAACCTTTCCTCATAAGTCAACCACTCATTCCAGGTATCAATTAGCAAACTTCCTCTGAACTGCCTCCAACTTCTCTCATTTCCTTCAGGGCAGAGGGGTGGCCATGGCTGTCCACATGGCCCCCAGTTATGCCGGTCTCTTCGTGGGGTACGTGAAACATGCCTTGTTCCAGTCCTATTCCGGGCCCCACTCACAATTCCTTCCCCGATATATCAAGGATCTCACCAGTGCTGCTTCCCTCTTTCGTCTGGAATTGGAAAAGTTCTCTTTCTTCCCGTAACAGTGACAGGGTTCTCCTTGTCCTTAAATACCATCCCACCAGTATCCACATCCAGATGATCATCTGGCCTCATTTCCACAATCTCCAGTGAGATGCCACCACCAGACACATATTCCCCTCCACTCCCTGTGCAGGGACTGTTCTCTCCGGGACACCCTCGTTCACTCTTTCTTCACCTCCAACACGCCCCTGGCACCTTCCCCACAACCGGCAAAGATGCAACACGTGCCCATTTACCTCCTCCCTCCCCACTATCCAAGGGCCCAAACATACCTTCCAGGTGAAGCAGCACTTCACCTGCACATCCCAAAATCTGGTCTACTGCATTTGCTGCTCACAATGTGGTCTCCTCTACATTGGGGAAACAAAGCGCAGATTGGGTGACCATCTATATTCTGCTCGCAAAAAAGACCCTGACCTACATGTTGCCTGCCACTTTAACACACCACCCTGTTCCCTGGAAAACATCTCTGTCTCACGCCTGCTGCAGAGTTCCAGCGAAGCTCAATGCAGGCTGGAAGATCAACACCTGATTTCCCGCTTGGGGACCCAGCAACCCTCTGGACTCAATATCAAATTCAATAATTTTCGGGCCTAAACGCTCCCTTGTCCTAGCCCCCAACTCCACACACCCAGCCTTGTTATCACATTTCCTGCCATTACACACTATCTATTGCTAGTCACTAACAGTCTCCATTAACAACTCCTCGCCAGATCGTTATCAGCTCCTTTATCTATCCAACTGCTCTTCTCTCTCTTTGAGCTTTATCCTATTGTTTACTCCCTACGCAACCCCCTCCCTATTTTCTGCATATAAATTGATGTTTTCCCAGGTACCACCAGTTCTGAGGAAGGGTCACCGGACCTGAAACATTAACTCTGATTTTTTCCTCACAGATGCTGCCTGACATGCTGAGCTTTTCCAGCAAATTCTGTTTTTTTCCTGCAACACATTTATCCTTCCTTAAATAAGGAAATAAAAGCTGCACGTAGTACTCAAGATGTCGTCTCATCAAAGCCCTGTGTAACTGAAGCATAACCTCCTGAACTTTTATGGCAGCGTCTGTGGAAAGAGAAACAGACTTACTATTGAGTCTGCTATGACTTCTTAAGGCAGACCTGCTGAGTTTTTCCCGTATTCCCTGTGTTTGTTTCAGATTTCAAACATCCACAGTATTTTGCTTTTATCCTTAGTCTTATTTTCTATTCCTTTTGTAATAAAGGATTAGGTCCAACTAAGCTTTTCAATTATGCACTCTATGTACAAGATAACTTTTTGTGATCCATCCTAGATCCCTCAGCACTTTGGATTTCTGCAATTGTTCTTCATTAATGTTACATTCTGCCAAAATGAATAATTTTACATTTTTTTCATTACACTCCCTCTATCACATTTTGCTCACCTACTTAACCTATCTATATCTGTCTGCATCATCTAGTGGAGAAATATCACCGAACAGGCATCACAAACATTTCTCTCTGCAGTTTACGTCCAAAAAAACATGATTCATCAACAGATGATTAACCAAATCAGCTCTGTTTCAGATTCTACAATGCTCCTGGTAAAAAAAAGAGACACAATATCTGAAGTTTTATTATGGATATTTTTTGAAGAATTTTTTTTGATACGCACAGAATAGTGATGTGAAGCTGCAATAAGTTCCTTGTGTGCATGACAAACATGTATCAAGATCTGACAGAACTTTTTCAAAGGTGTAAGCTTGGCCACATGGCCTTGATGACAGTTGGAGCTGATTCCTCATCAAGACCACTGGTGCATACAGCTTTGAACTTTACTGAGTCCACGAACAAGAAGTAGGATTCTCTGCAGCCTACCAACACCAAACATCAAAGCTGTTGGGAGTAGGATTAAGCTCTGCTGAGGTTTCCCATTCTTCACCCTGCTTTTCCAGCTATGTTTGTCACTTGTTTGCTTAATTGTAGTTCTGATGTAATTGCTCCACAAAGAACTGAATGGCGTGTACAACCATTATAGCTTGTTAACATCAAGATTAATGTCACTGGATTAATGAGTCATAAAGGGGGAAAGAGAAGGAAGAAACCTTCACTTTTATGACAACATTTCACAAAGGAACAATGTTTTAAACTGGTTTTCATGAGGAAAGTCTTTCCATTGGGAACATCAGGCCTTTCAACTAGGAGGCTACAGTCTACATTTCTAGCTGGAATTTCAGGATACCACAGACTTTTTTCCCCAGATTTGTCATGAGTATTTCTTGTGCAACGGATGGGGAGAAATGGGGACTAGAAGCAGATAACCTAAGTTAAATAATTATACAGAGAACATGTAATAATATATTTAAAAAATGCAGTTACTAATTTACCATTGGTTGGTTAACAAGTGTTTACCTACAACAATGTGTTTTACTCTTCATTTGTCTACTAATGGTTATTGGAGACCACCAGTAGAGTTTTGAAATATCCTTGCTCAAAATAAAGAATGTGCAACAGAAATTAGTCAAACTCATCACAGCTTCATTTTGTAGCCATGTCACTGAGTCTCCTGGGAAGTTAAAGTCCCCTTTACTCATCTGTTCCCCAGATGTGCTTCTTAACCAGTCTAGAAATTATCCAAGATAACCCATGAGTAAGACAGTGAACCTTATAATTGAATGATTGTCAGGATATACTATCCTGTAAATCCACCATCAGAATTCTAGTACAACTGAGTTATCCACCCTTACATACCTGTGGCTTGATAGAGGGGAAATAAAGAAGGAAAACCTGGTTTATCACTTCAAAAGACAAATAGAAGACCTTGCAATTGCAAAATTGGTTCTTGTCAATAGATTTGAAGGCCTGTTAAATCCTGCTGTACAGTGTTTGTTTCCATCAAAGTTGCAGTAATACCAACTTTGCATGTGTTAAAATTATTATTCCTTGTTGAAATGTGTTACAAATGCTTGATACAATTAGGTATAAAATACTTTATGCAGGTTCACAATTGCAATTAACCTCATGGTATCTTTAATTCATAAGCATTTTATTAATCTCCCTCTGCTTTATGTCATATGCATTGAGTCTCTGTGGCTTTGACTGTAGAATGAGAAGCAGTGTCTGCAGACGCATATGGACAGATTAAGCAAATGGGCAAAAACCTGTAAAATGGAATTTAACGTGGTGAAATGTGAAGTTATGCACTTTAGCAGGAACAAGTGGGAGCCGAATATTATTTAAATGGAGAATGACTGCAGAAACCTTTGCAACAGAGGGATTTTGGAGTCTTCATCCATAAATCACAAAAAGCGAACATTCAAGTTCAGTGGGTAACAGAGAATGCAAATGGAATGTTGGCTTTTCTTTCGAAGAAAATAGAACATAGAAGTAGGGAGATTTAGCTAAAACTATACAAGTCACTAGTTAGACCAAAACTGGAATACCGTGGACAATTTTAGGCCCCTTATCTAAAGAAAGATATACCGGCATTAAAAGCAGTCCAGAGAAAATTCACTAGGACTATCTTTTGAGGAGAGGTGAGAAATTTGGACCTGTACTCATTTGAATATCGATGAATGACAGGTGACCTTATTAAAACATACAAGATTGTTAGGGGATTTCACAGGGTAGATATGGAAAGGTTGTTTCCCCTTGTGGGAGAGTCTAGCATCAGAGCTCATAATCTCAGAATAAGAGGTCTCATATTTAAGACAGACGAGGAGGAATTTCATGTCTGAGGGTATGAATCTGTGGAATTCATTACTGCGGCTGGCGGTCCAGGCTAGGTCATCAAGTATATTCATCAAGTATATGGGATAGACAAAATTTTGAAATGTTAAGGGAATCGAGGGTTATGGGGAAAAGGCAGGAGAGTGAAGTTGTTGATTATTCGATCAGCCATGATCTCAATAGTACAGCAGACTCAGTGCTCTGAATAGCTTACTTCTGTTCTCATGAATTAAGGTCTTATAATATGAAAGCTTAAAGAAAGAACCAAGATGAAGATCAACACAGTAAAACAAGTCAGAAGAGGGAGGGGAAAAAAAAGAAAGCACATAATCTCTGCCTCCATTTTGTGCTATGATCTAAAGTTGTTGAACTCAATGTTCAATCCAGAAGAGCATCAAGTCAAAAGATAAGATGCCATTCATGGAGCTTGACTGGAACACTGTGGCAGGCCTTGGATAGAAAGGACAGCAGGGGAGCAAAAGAGAATTAAAATGACAAGCGACTGGAGTTCAAGAATCCTGCTTACGGATAGAATGAATGCATTCTGAAAAGCGGTCATCCAATCTATGTTTAGTCTCCATAATGTTGCGGGCACCACATTGTGAGCAGTGAATATGGTACACTAAATTGAAACAAGTACAAGAGACTGCAGATTCACTTGAAAGGAGTGTTTGGGGTCTTGGTCAGTGAGAAAGGAGGAAGTGAAAGTGCAGGTGTTGCATCTCCTGCACTTACACTAAGGTGCCTCCTGCATCCTTTTCTGATTTAGAGACTCATGCCTGTGTATTTCTCTTCTGTTCTGAGAGGTCATCGGTTTAAAGAGAAAAAATCCTTTGTTTCCCTCCACTGATGTTGTGTCACCTTGCTAAGATCTTCCAGCCATTTTTTTAACGTAACCAAAGCAGTCTAATTCTTTTATTATGAATCATATAGCTTATATCCACAACTTTAAAACCTTTCCAACACCCATGTTTTCTCATTGCATGTTTCTATTCACCAGTTCTGGATCATGTTCAACTGATTTCACACCCACATTTTTAAAAAGAAATTCTTCTCACTGGCTACATTATTGTGAGGTAGATATCTTAAATTTTTCTCTTGCAATTCATAATCTTCAGGGTTTAAGTGAAGCTTTAGAAAGCAGAGATTTAATTACTTTTCCTTCATTCCCAGTCTCTTGCTATTTCCCAAACTGCCTGCTTGCAGTTTGGCCTCCGTCCAATGTAACGAATAGGATGCAGGCCTATTACCAGACCATCTCCACTGTTGCCATACACTATAGAGTATGTGAGAAAACAAACTATTCAAAACTGCTTCCTTCTGTGAAAAAGTATGCTACCTCTGTTTGATATTTCCTGCGGCAACAAAATTGAAATTAGGAACACTGATATTCCGTGGTCTTTTACCTCCAAGATTATTGTTTTTCCACAGTTTATGACACTGTTGCAACCAATTTTTACTGGAGTTCAACATATTTGAATACTTTTGCAGCATTTGTTTATTGAAAAATTGATCCAGGAAAGTTCTGTTAGAACAGTATTCCTCTTCAAACCTATGGCTACAACAATTTAAAAATTGAGAAAGCAGGATTTATAAACTTCCCCTACATTTGAACATACTTAGCCTACCTGATTTTTGGCATCTAATTTCAGATTGCTTTGTTTCATTAAATGAAATATTTTCTAAATATTTCACTGTTTTTGTCACAAAAAGCAAAATTAATAAATTTGATTTGATGCTACTTCATTGGGTTTTCAAACATTCTGGATACTGTGGGCACAAAAGTTCACTACACACAATCTGGGAAACACAGAAGGTACATATGGGAGTTGCACAGAAAATTGAAGTGGAGAATGTATATATGTAATGATTGGGAACTATTTCTGATGTTTATCAGCGTTTTCATCATATACAAATTTCACTGTGGCTTGGGATTTATCGGGTTAAATTCAAAAACAAGAACTATAAACTTCAATAAAATACAATTCGAGACAAACAGGTAGCTCTTTACAATTAAAACATACATTTAATATGCCTATACAATAAAACTGATTGTCATCATAACACTAAATGTCGACATTGGTTAGATAAGGATTTGTGGAATCGAAACAAAATCAATAAAACTAGATGTTTCTATTCCTCTGAAAATAATTTATTTATGAGTTCATCAGTTAAAAGTTGACAATTTGGCAGTCAGCTGTTAGAATAAAGATTTCAAACCACTTTGAACATAGAATCATCATAGCTTACAATCATTGTTTCTGCTTGCTGATGGCAAGTAGGGTGCTGTTGTACAGCTGAGCTATTGCTAAAGTTAGGAAAATAAAAGCTTGGCATCTATCACGTACTTGACACCTAATGGGCAAAGAAGCTCTAAATATTCCTATTCCCTGTGGGCTCAGTCAGTCTAGACAAGCTGATTTCTCACAGTTTTTAAAATGCACTACAACAGTCTCCATTGTGATCACCTCATTCTTCTAACTCATACAACATCCAGCAAAACTGGTTTCCAACATTTCCAAAACAATTTACTAAATAAAATATTTTCATAAAATTATGTGTGTGGTAAGCTTTACAAACTTAATATAATCATACAATAAAATGCATAAAACCAATTCAAAATAAATAAAGGTATACAGGTACAAGATATGATTTTGACCCTTTGTACAAAGACGAAAATTACACGAAGTATCTAACAAGCACCATATCTAACATTAAAGTAAAACTCATTCAAAATTAGTCTTTTCTTTGGCAAAACCTTCTGCCAGATGCTCTGAATAGGGTAGAGTTGTAGCTGAAGAAATTGAAAATTTGCTTTTTATTGCCCAAATGAAAAAGTGACTGATACTCACGTAGCACATAATCAACCCTGAGAAATGTATTTCCAAGTTATTCAACTTCTGTGTTAGTGATTTATTGCATAACAAAATCATATAGATGGCAACTAGATGAACGACCAGTCAATCTGGGGTTGGCTAAATGCATATACTATAGAACACAGACACAGGTCATTCAATGTTTATACTCCACACAAGCCTACTTCGATTTCACAGTTATTTCTTTCCACCCTATGGTGGTATCCTTCTACTCCATTTTCCTGTATGCATCGAGCGTCCCTTTAGTGCATCAACCCTATCTGTTTCAACCACTCTCTGCAGCAACAATTTCCACACCCTTGCTATGCTACCTATGTGAATTTCAAAGGATGAATTCTTTAAATCTGTTAGCAGTTATTGTAATATTTATGTCAGGCTGTCCACAAATGGAGATGGTTTCACTCCTTTATCTTACTGTTGATGCACATAGACGAGTATAAGTAATATTTTTCGTAGAATATGAAAACTAACAGCAAGAGTATTCATAAAAATACCAAAAAGTAAAATATTAGTAGCAAGGAATGCAGGCCCATTAAAACATGCTTAACATGTGAACACTCTACACTAGGTTCTAATGGCATGAAGCTTAAAATTAAGACCAGGAAGTGTTTACGTTTAATATAAAGAAACAGTAATCAAAAAAAAATGGAACAAAAGACTGGGCCTGAGAATTTTCACTCTTGGGAAATAAAAGGAAAAATGATGGGATGGGGAATTCTAGGTCAATTTGCCAACATTTCTTGATTAAAGAACTTGGCTTGTAGATTTTTAAAAAAAAATCACACCATTATTTAAGGAAAGAAGATTGGAGAACAAAGGAAACCACAAATCTATCAGTTTAATGTCAGTTGTGGGAAATCTGTCTCTCTTCAGGGAAAGAGGCACTGAGCTTTATGACAAATATGAACTAAGGAAGACAACATGGAATTGTGAAACTGGGGCTAAAGGTTATCTAAAAGAACAGCACAATTATGTCACCATGTTAGCCCTTTTCCTTCTGGTTTGTGCTTCTAACCATCAGACACCCGTAATTCTTTCCAGTGACCATTTTACTGTAAGATACTTTGTAACATCTAAAACCTTGGTCAACACTATTGATCCTTAAATGTAGAAGCAGAAGTAGGTCCATCATGTCTTCTCTATTATTCAATGAAATCATGGCTAATCTGATCATTTTCAACCCCAACTTCCTGCCTTTCCTCATAAACCTCGACTTCATGACTGATGCAAAATCTGTCCATTAAAGACAGTGCCTCCAACAATGCAACATTTCATCTCACAGTGCTGTGGGCATCAGTCTGGATTTTGCATTTAATTCTCTGGAAGACGATGGAACTGCGCCCCCTTTTTTTTTTGTAATTTCCTGTTGAATTGCTTACAACTCTTCTGGGGCTAAGTGTCATTATTCAGGAATGGCTCAAATTGTGCTTTATGTAAGATACCTAAAGTATTGGTTGACATTGTCCCCTATCATCTACTTTTGTTTGATGCTAAAAGGCCTCTGTTTTAGACTTTTTAAGAGTTAAAGAGTCGTACAGCATGGAAACAGACTCTTTGGTCCAACTCGTCCATGCCGACCAGATATCCTAAATAAATCTAGTCCCATTTGCCAGCATTCAACCTAAATTTCTCTAAACCCTTCTTTTTCATATACCCATCCAGATGCCTTTTAAATGCTGTTATTGTACCAGCCTCCACCATTTCCTCTGGCAGTTCAATCCATACACACACCACTCTCTGAGCGAAAAAGTTTACCCTTAGGTCCCGTTTAAATCTTTCTCCTCTCACCTAAACCAATGCCATCAAGTTTTGGACTCCCCCACCCTGGGGTAAAGACCTTGGCTATTCACCCAATCCATGCCCCTCTTGATATTATGAACCTCTGAGGTCACCCCTCAGCCTCTAATGCTCCAGGAAAAATAGCCCCAGCCTATTCAGTCTCTCCCTATAGCTCAAACACTTCAACCATGGCAACATCATTGTAAATCTTTTCTGAACCCTTTCAAGTTTCATAACATACTTCCTACAGGAGGGAGACCAGATCTGCTCGCAGTACTCCAAAAGTGGCCTAACCAATGTCCTGTACAGCCACAATATGACCTCCCAGCTCCGATATTCAATGCACTTACTAATAAAGGCAAGCATACCAATTGCCTTCTTCACTATCAAGGAACTTTGAACCTGCACTCCGAAGTCTCTTTGTTCAGCAAAACTCACCAGGAACTTACCATTAAATGTATAAGTCCTGCCCAGATTGCAGCATCTCACATTTATCTAAATTAAACTCTATCTGCCAGTCCTCAACCCACTAGCCCATCTGATCAAGATCCTGTTGGACACTGAGGTTAGAGATAATAGGAACTGCAGATGCTGGAGAATCCGAGATAACAAGGTGTAGAGCTGGATAAACACAGCAGGCCAAGCAGCATCAGAGGAGCAGGAAGGCTGACATTTCCGGCCTAGACCCTTCATCAGAACTCCAGCTCTACACCTTGTTATCTCGGACACTGAGGTTACCTTCTTCTCTTTCCATGACACCTTCAAGTCTGGTGTCATCTACAAACCTACTAACCATACCTCCTAAGTTCACAACCAAAACGCCTTACTGAAATTTTTATAGATCACATCTACCACCCTGACCTCATCAATCTTTTTCGCTACTTCTTCAAAAAAACTCAATCAAGCCAGTGAGACATAATTTTCCATGCACAAAGCCATGTTGACTATCCCTAATCAGTCCTTGTCTTTCCAAATATATGTAAATCCAGTCCCTCAAGATTCCCTCCATCAACTTGCCCTCCACTGATGCCAGGCTCACGGGTCTATAGTTCCTTGGATTTTCCTTAGCACCTTTCTTAAATAATGGCACCACATTAGCCAACCTCCAGACTTCCGGGACCTCACCTGTGGCTGTCAATGATACAAATGTCTCATCAAGGGGCTCAGTAATCACTTCCCTAGTTTCCCAGAGTTCTAGGATACACCTGATTGGGTCCGGAGATTTATCTGCCTTTGTGTTTTCAGATGTCCTGCACCACCTCCTCTGTCATATGTACATTTTTCAACATATCACCATCTATTTCCCCACATTCTCTATTTTCCATATCATTCTCCACTGATGCAAAATACTCGTTTAGTATCTCCCCCATCTCCTGCGGTTCCCCACATAGGCAGCCTTGCTGATCTTTAACGGGTACTATTCTCTCCCTAGTTACCCTTTTGTTCTTAATGTATTTGCAGAATCCCTCTGGATTCTCCTTAACCCTATTTGCCAAAGCTATCTCTGTTCCCCTTTTTACCTTCCTGATTTCCCTCTTAAGTATACTCCTACTGATGTTATTCTCCTCTTGGGATTCACTCAATCTCTGCTGTCTGTACCTGACATTTTGATGCTTGGCCTTCTCTCTCTACACCTTCACCTCACCTCCCTGTCCAAGCTGTAAAATAATGAACATTGTTCCCAAGAGACATGTTGCTCAATATTTAATTGATACATAAGTAATGGACTCCAATAGATTCTGCCATACTTTCAAATTTATATTAGCATAATTTAATCACTTTCTTATTCACATGGATTTGAAATGAAATCACATTTGTCTTTGCAGAAAATATTTTACGTACATTTAAAGATATTAAGGTGGCCCATTTCATTTAACAGAAATAAATCACTAACAGCAATGACTGCTTCAACGGAAAGAAGTTGTGGTGCACTGACTAAACAAAATGGTACATACTACTTCAATTTAATGGGTGTTGACATATGGAACAAAGTACAATTTCTGGATATCAGAAAATTAAGTTGGTAATATTTTCCATAGGACATGTAATACAAATAAACTAACCTATGCCCAAATAACAATACTTAAATTTTGCATCAACTTTTCAAAACAAAATTGACTTGTGAAGTATTAGTTTGATAACTGTATGACCCTTATCTTCAAGCTTTGGATTGCGACCTTGGCATGGGGTCGCAAGTAGGTTCTAGCCTGATGGTACGTCATAATCACCTGATAGTGATTTTGAGAGAGATAAAAGGTACTGCAGATGCTGGAGAATCCGAGATAACAAGCATGGGGCTGGATGAACACAGCAGGTCAAGCAGCATCATAGGAGCAGGAAAACTTGACGTTTCGGGCCTAAACCCTTCATCAGAAAGGGTTTAGGCC
>JAHRHZ010000248.1:54197869-54213297 GCA_024137785.1 Ginglymostoma cirratum | reverse complement strand
GGCCTAAACCCTTTCTGATGAAGGGTTTAGGCCCGAAACGTCAAGTTTTCCTGCTCCTATGATGCTGCTTGACCTGCTGTGTTCATCCAGTCCCATGCTTGATAGTGATTTTGCCTTGATTGGCCAATTAGTGGTCAGAGATTATACTTGCTGTCGTTATTCCTTGCAGCTGGAGGGCTAACAGGGCCAAACAGCCTGTTGCAACAAAGGGAGAGAATGATACCTCCAACTTGAGGTGCCCTCTCAGCAACTGATTTAAAAAAAAGCCACAACAGCTGGACACCATAATAGAGGGGAAATCCCTCCACTGGTTGGTCTGACTGTACTTGTGGCTAGATGGATTGGGAGAGAGAATGGGATGGGGATGCAAAGTTTTCCTGATGGAGTAGATCCCCAATTTGACAGTGGGTGGCTGCTTCAAGGTGAATGTCATGCTGTTGACGTTGCTGGGAACCTGAAGGATAATTGGAAAATTCCAGCTGCATGCTGACAACTACCTTAAACAGTTAACTTAAAGGCCAACTAATTTCCTGCTTAGAGAAAAGTGGTTATTCTACCCCGATGTTTCCTCTGTGAAAATGGCTTAAGGCAGGATGATACCAACAAACCAACAGAAGGAAAGAATACTTCGGTTCCTGCTGCTATATTGGGGAAAAAAAATCTGCTCATAAAAATTTTTATTTGAAACAATTTTCTCATGTTTCCTGTAGATGTATAAGCTTTGTGTCCCTGTTCCCCACCCTCCGATAGGCTGATAGTCAGCTTTCTTTAACATGGCCCACCCGCAGTGTAATGTTTTCTTTGGCTGGTCTAAGGTTCAAGCTTTATATCCACCCAGCTTGTAAGGGTAATTAGACTGGTTGCTATACAATGTGTTGAGTTATTCTGGTACAATGCCAAATACTGGAGAGATGTGTGGAATTGTAAAAACTGAAAACGTCAGCTTTTAGCTCACTGTGCTCAGACACACCTAGTTGGAAACCCTCAACATTAATGGGATAGTGACTTCACGAAAAATGTGGCAAGTGCACTTTTGTTTGGGGAGTTAGGAACACCAGTAGTGTTGCATCATGTATGTCACCATAACACATGCATAAACTGCCAAAATTATGCATTTCTGATGGGAATTAAGTCAATTGGCTTTGTGCAATTTCATGAAAACTGAGACAACATTGTGAAACAACATAAAGAGAGACCACTGAGCCTAAACTGATGTAATCTCCAATTTAATTTCACTGCTTTCATCTTTGTTAATTTTGTTTAAGTTTTATTTTCAATATTTACTTAGTTTTATTTAAAAGTTATATCATAGCCCACCTCTATTGCCATCTGTGCAGAGGCATGACGTGTCATAATAACACCCTTATTCAAAAAGGCCGGGGGGGAGACAAAAAAAGGTATCTATAAGCCAGTTACCTCCACACTTGTCATTGGGAAAATATTAGCATCTATTATAAGCAAAGCATTCAGAAATACATAACATGACTAAACTGAATCAGTACGGTTTTAGAAAGGGGAATTTATGACTGACATATTTGAATTCTTTGAGAAGGTAACAAGTAGGTTAGAAAAGGTATTACACATAAGTCTACTAATGAAGATAAGAGCTCCTGGTGTTGGGGTTGGATAATAGTACGGATAGAGGATTGACTAGCTAATAGCCGACAGAGTTGGGATAAAGGGGGCATTTTCAGCATGGTAACCTTGTAATTACTGACTTCAGAGTTTTTGTGGTGTAGTGATAGTGTCCTTACCTCTGGCCAGAAGATCTAGGTTCACCATTTGCCCTGGAGGTGTGTAATACCATGTCTGAACAGATTGATTAAAAATAACAATTAATAACTTGGACGAGGGAACCGACTGTATTATCACCAATTTTGCAGCTTATACAAAAATAGATGGGAAAGTTAGTGGTGAGGATGACACAAACAGTCTGCAGAAGGGTATTGGTAAGATAAGTGAGTGGGCACAGGCTTGGCAGGTGGAACGTATGTGGGAAATATGAAGTCTGCATTTTAGCAAGAAGAACAGATGAGATGAATACTATTTAAATTGAGAAAGAATGCAAAAAGCAGCAGCAGAAAGGGATTTGGGGGTTCTTACACATGCATCACAAAACGTTAGCACACAAGTTGAGCAGGTAATTGGACAGGCAAATGGAATCACAGAATCATACTGAACAGAAGAGGTCCTTTGGCCCATTGAGTCTGTGTTGCCAAAAATATACTAGTACTTAAACTAGTCACACTTTTCCATACTAGACCCATAGACTTGAACTTTAGGACACTTCAAGTGCTCATCCAAATACTTTTTACAGGTTGTGAGGTTCACCGCCTCTACCACACAGTGCTTTCTTAATTCACACCACCCACTGGATGAAAATATTTCCCAAATTCTCTCTAAACCTACTTTCACCATAAAATTACACCCTCTTATTATTGATCCTTCAACTAAGGGGAACAGCTGCTCTCTATCCACCCTGTCCATGCCCCTTATAATCTTATACATGTCTATCAAGCTCCCCACTCAATCTTCTCTGCTCGAAAGAAAATAACCCAGGGTTACCTCGCCTCTTTTTATCGCTGAAGTACTTCATCCCAGGCAACATCCTGGTGAATTTCCTTTGCAGTCCCTTGAGTGCAACTGCATCCTTTTCTACGGTGTGGTGACCAGAAATACACACACTACTCCAGCTGTGGCCTAACCAATGTTCTGTACAGTTTCAACATGATCTCCCTGCTTTTATAATCTATGCCATAACTGATAAAGGCAAGTGTCCCACCCTACTAACCTATCTTGCCACCTTTGTGGGTCTGTGGACAAACACCCCAAGATCCATCCGTTCCTCTGAGCTTCCTAGCGTCTTGTCATTCATTGAATACTCCCTTTGCTTGCTCCTTCTTCCAAAGTGCATTATCTTGATTTATAGTTCACTGCTGCTAACCTCTACTGCAGCACGAGAAACTTATGGAGCTGCATCTCGGTCTCTTCCTGAGGAACAAGGCGGGGGCAGAGGTGGGAGTGGGGGCAGTACCAGAAACAACACCAGCAGCAACAGCAACACCAACAGGAGAAGCAGTTGTCTTCTTCTCAGTCATCTGTCATTCCATATGGCACGAGATGGATACAGAGCTCCAACATCCCTTACAAAAGGCATACAAGCAGCAGTTCAACTTTCTCAACACTGCTGAACAAGAGTGCACCAAAAGGCTCAGATTTCCACGACAGGTTGCTGCTGACATCTGTAGTGTCCTGGAGCAAGGCTTCTACCCAACATGAAGGTCACCACAACCTTGAAATTACTGAACCCCAGCTCCTTCCAGGAGTTTGCTGTTCATAAATGCATCTCTGACATGTTTGCCAAGCCACCAATCATATTGAGTCTGCAACGAAATCGGCCAGTGAGAATGACATGGGTGTTGCAGTTGCTGCCGTGATTAGAATCCTACATATTCAAAGATTTTGAGACTCCACATGTAGAAATCAAAGAGTCTTAGGAGAGGAATACCATTCTGTAGTTATCACCTTCTATGTGACAACGAAGAATTGCTTTTTTTCCCAATCTATTCAATTGGCAAGTCTGAGTGTGAATGCCATTGGTCACAACAAATATGCACTTGGTGACCTACCATGTCTAATTCTTAAGGAAGTTGGCCATTCTTTCCATGGAGCTGGACAGAATGGCAAATGTCTCATTGCAACATCTCTGGAAACGCAGTATGAAGTGTGAAATGTACTTCTGTACCAGGTAGCTGAGAGACTCGGCAGTCTCCATAGCAATGGCCATGCACTCACCTCCCCGATCTCCAGGATCTCCTTCTCTGCAGCAGTCAGAGTCCTCATTACCGGAGGGCCCACCTGCTACTTCTCTGGCTTGCCCTGGAATTTTGTATTCTATTTCTTTTCTTTGCAGGAGAGAGTTATGAATGAAAGATATGGAACATGTGAATAGGTGAAAACACTTGTGGTGGGTAACTGTGAGACATTTTATTGCCATCTCATACTCATGAGAGTGCATGACAGTGTTGGCTTTTCGTATGGGAATGTAAGATTTCACTTAGAAAGAGAAGAGGAATAAAGCTGCAAACTGTGTTAACGCGAGGAATGCTTTGCAGGGGGATGCGGTGGAATTCCAAGCATGGGGGTTGGGACCTTCCCTGACCTCATGAGGTCACTGAACCTCTCGTGGCACTGAATCTAGCTGAGAGGGATACGCTCCTGCTGCTCACTTTGTCTGTTACTTCCAGCTATGTCTGCTTGTCATGCTGGCCTCTTCCTTCTGTCCACAGGAAACAATGCTTCTCTGCAGGCCCTTACACCTCACAGCATGACCTTCCAATGAAGGGTCAGAGAACGGCAGGAGGTTTCCCCTATGTCGCATTTCAATTCCTGTGGCTGATGAATCCTCAAGAAATAATCTGCAACAGAGCTATTTTGATCCCTGCTGGAATTCCATTTAATAGAAATCCTTTTATTGATAGGTTCCAGTCATCATCATGTCCACAATCTGAGATTGGCCAGGAAACCTGGAAATTGGCAGTAATGCACAATAAAGCCTGCTTCAGTAGCACTGCCTCACCTAAGTCCCTCAACCTTGGCTGCAATCAGATTAGTCTGTCTTAAATTCTATTCTGGGGTTTATGATATCCAAACCAACTGACAATGTTCCTTTTCACTTTATGGATTGGAATTTGTGTTTTGACATACTTCAATACTTTGATACAATTGCCATTTTCAAAGATTTTTGAAAAGTAGATTAAGTGCCTTCATTACTGTGTTCAGTATTGTAGCATTCTTACATCTCAAATTAGTGACTTTTCATTCTCAAATACAAGATGACATCCTTTGTCCTGAAGCATTACAGCCCTTTTTTTGACCATCTCATTTGCACTAATTTTACCAATGCTTGCACTGCGGATAGTCATCCTTTGACTGCTCAAATTAGAAAATCATGGGTGCACTCTACCAAAGTGGATTCCTGACAACTGCTCAAGGCATACAAGGCGGCCAATTGGGAGCACAATTACAAAAAGCTAGTTGACATGCAATCTTTTTCATCTGCCCACTTAGCTATCCTAACCTCCATAATACTTACGAGGTTATTACGTATCATAGTTTTCTATTGCATTCTGCTTTTTTTTTGTTTACCATGTTTTAGCTCGCTCTTCTCCATTATCTGTGGCACATAAGCTTTGATGAAAATCCCTGATTCTAATCAAACTGCATTTAATGTTGCACTTTTCTATCATAAAGAAAGTAAAGCATACCAAAATCTTGATGTAAAGTATTTTCTTACAACTAAAATTTTCAAAAGATCTCGTAGTTTAATTCCAATGAGTCAAAATCAGATAACCTAAAACTCCAGTTGTGTCAAAATTGTCAGCTATTCCTTCCACCAGAATAGGAAATCCAGTAGAGAATGCCTGTGATAAGTTAAAGCCCTGGACTGATAACTCAGGATGAGCCAAACTTTAGCCATCCTTTCATTTGACCATGTCAACCAACCAGAGTAGTGTTATGCCGCTCTCCAACACAATACCACAGGCAAGCTACCATATGAATAGAGATCTCTTGCTGAAACCCTGAAAACATGGTTGAGGAGATCAATGACCCTTAAGATATTGATGTTTGCCCTTAATCCGTCTGTTTCCTTAGAAGGAGTCGCAAAGGTTATGGAGATGGTCCAGAGTTTGCACTACAGCATGAAATCACAGAAAAGATGTTTGCCTACATAGGTAATATGGGACTGTATTGCACTTGTCTGAAAACTGCAAGCTGATCAGAAAAAAGATCATTGAGGTTTTATAGCTAAATCCCAACAGTTTTAAATATTTTTACCGTAGCAGGTCAAGCTATCGTGAGATGTGAGCAAATTGAGAAATAAAGACTTTATTCTCACACTTACTGTCATTGTGATTGCACTTGATTGCTTTGAAATGGAGTGTGTTTACAGGTAAAAATTATGTTGACCCTCCTCTGCTGCCTCAAAGCTCTACTTAACGTAAATTGGTGATGGGATGGGGCCCTGTGATTTGACTTAATGCAGTTTTGCTACAATCAATTATGAATACAAGAATGTAATTGTAGGGTAATTCGAACAAGAATAACAATTTTACTACCCCTGATTCTGTATCAGTAATATGCAAGCAATTTGGCTTGGTATTTCATTTTGTTCCTCAGTTTTTAAAGTTGCTTTTTCCTCACAGCATTTAGCTGGCCAGGATCTTGCCAGTTCTCTACAGCTGTTTGCTTATTTAGATTTCTGGTATACTGTCCCACCATCTCAAACTTTGGTCATTTTCTGGCCTTTTTCCCACAGAGATCCACTTAATCACCTTCGCTCATATGGCAGACATACAGTCACACGATCTTAGCAGATCAAGAAGAGTATGTTGCCATCTGTTATCACCATGTGACATTATTACACTGTGTGTTACTTGCTAGACAAAATGCATAGGAAAACTAAGATTCTATGCAAGTTTTTCTTCAGAAAAAAAATCTGATGAAATACTGTTCCAGTTATTTTTCAGTAATGACTAAAGCAGGAGTTTTGTTTATGTTAACCGGTCATGCACATCAACTAATTTTTAATCTACCAACCTCAGCTTAGAGATTTCTGGTGGTGATAGGAGTTGTTTTCAATTTGTAATATGTCTAAGACAGACAACCTATCAATTCATCATAATACCTAAGTAAATGTCAATTTTCTCCTTTTCAAATTTAAGTATTTTTTGTGGGATTTTTAAGACATTCCTTTTTTCCTGGACTTCACATAGGACAATAGCTTATTTCCCTCGATATTTTACTTTCAAGCTTACTCTGCCAGGTCACTACAAATTGGAGGAATTACAAACAATTAGCCATATCAATAAAAAAAACTAAATCTTATTGTAAAATATCTTTTTACTTAAAGATTGTTAACTTTGTTTAATTTATCCTGATTCAGCATCTAGTTGTTGGAAGAGTTAGGTATTATAAGAACGTAGGCCTGGTAAGGGCAGGATAAGGTCACTGCGCCTGAACAAACCCATCAATTTTTAGAGATCAATACCAGCTGTTTGACTTTTCAAAGTATCCCTCAAGTTGTTCTCTTACCAGAAATGCATCCAAATATCTCATGAACCTTTCATATGGCTCACTTCAATGATCTTACCAACTTGTTCTACAAATCTATTTGGTTTTCAATGCAAGGTTGTGTATTACTTCCTTTCCCTTTTTACTCCTAACTTACACTGAAGGTGTTAGAGGCAGACAAGTAGGGTGGATCAGAATTGAGACAGATTCCCTCCATTCTGTTCCTCTTTTGGGAGATTATTCTCAAGATTCCCAAAGGCCAGCAACCTTTCACCTCCCCCTGATTACTCCCAGACATGGGTTCTCTTGAGACCAACATTAAATATATTTTCTTCCATGAGTCACTGACCCCTAGACCACTACAAAGTGGATTAGTGGAGACTGATACCACTCCTTTCACTCTTCTGACTGTCATTTCTGTTTTGAGAACTCTCTTTAAATTTATAATTCAGGCATTGCAAGGCAGCATCATGGTCTTTCACACAGCTTGGATTAAGATAACTGGTATAATTCTCTTCACCAAACATTGCAGTGGAGCTTTTGACATTGCTTTGAAAAGGTTGTGGAGTGCGAGCAATGTCCACAAGTTACAGCTGTAGCCAGTGCATGTTGAATCTTGTAAGTTCTAATCTCAGGCATCTACTCCATCTTTATACTTTAAACTCAAGTAATCTTTCTGTTGGCTTTCTTTTTCATTTTTCACCATTAAGAAGAACTGCCTATGCATTCAACTTTTTCAGAGAAATAGACATTGTACTGGCATCCAGCAGCTGGATAAGCCAAACTTTCTTGCACATGACCATGAAAATGCAGAGCTTTACCTTTTCTTATTTAATTGTGTTTGGTGGAGGCTATATAATCAGAGATGGCCATTATTAAAGAAATAGCAGATATAGTCTTGCGATCATGATTTCTATGTAATTTCACTTAACTGCAAAATTGTAAATGTCAGAATGCGACACTAAGTACTTGTAAGGTGTCTTTCACACCAAATAAGTACTTTCAATCAACGAAAAAATTCTTATAAAAAATATTTTTAACTATTTCAATGAAATGGATATAAATTTATTGGGGTCAAGGATAAACACTGATGATATGCACTGTGCACTCAAAGAGAAATTATTTTCCCTTATTTAACTTGATGTCGTTTACCCTCCATCACCAGAAATGTGTGCAAATTGCAAACTTCTAGCCTGACAGCTATAAGCTATTATTATAATTATTTAAAATCACAAAGAGACATATTCTTTCTTTCAGAAGTCTGCCAGTGACAGCAAGAGTAATTAATTGAATGAAACTTCTGATATTACTCCGTGGGTAAATCAGCATTTTTGCAATAGTACAATACTGCTGCCATTATTTTGCAGGCCCAAACTTCTCTCGGTATTTATCAAGTATACATGAACCTAGATAATGACTCTTGAGATTAAAGTTGCTTTTACTTAAAAAGTGAAGACTCAGTTACTCTTTGACCACTAATCTGCTTAAGGCAATAAGTAGTTGAGCTACAGAAACAAAGTTGCTGGAAAAGCTCAGCAGGTCTGGCAGCATCGGTGGAGGAGAAAACAGAATTAACGTTTCAGGTCCGGTGACACTTCCTCAGAACTCAAGGCTGGGAAAACGTCAGTTTATATGCAGAAAATAGGAAGATGGGTGGGGTAGGGAGTAAAGATAGGATAGAGCCAAAAGAGAGAGAAAGACAGTTGGACAGACAAAGGATTTGCTAACAATCAGGCTGGGAGGGTGAGTAGTTGTTAATGGGGACTGTTGGTGACTAACAACAGGGAGTGTGTGGTGGCAGGCTATGTGGTAACAGGGCCTGGTGTGTGGGGTGGGGGGCTGGGACATGGGATAGTTTAGGCCCTAAAATTATTGAACTCAATATTGAGTCCGGAGGGCTGCAGGGTCCCCAAGCGTAAAATGAGGTGTTGTTCCTCCAGCTTGCGTTGGGCTTCACTGGAACACTGTAGCAAGAGATGTTGGCCAGGAAGCAAGGTGGTACATTGAAGTGGCAGGCAACAGGTAGTTCAGGGTCTTTTTTGCGAGCAGAATGTAGATGTTCTGTCTACACTTTGTTTCCTCAATGTAGAGGAGACCACATTGTGAGCAGCGAATGCTGTAGACTAGATTCTGGGAAGTGCAGGTGAAGTGTTGCTTAACCTGGAAGGTATGTTTGGGCCCTTGGATTCTGGGGAGAGAGAGGAGGTAAATGCGCAGGTGTTGCACCTTCGCCGTTTACAGGGGAAGGTGCCATAGGGCTGTGCGGAGGAGTTGGGGGTGAAGGAAGTGTGGACCAGGGTGTCCCAGAGGGAACGGTCCCTGCGGAAGGCGGACAAGGGAGGGGAGGGGAGTATGTGTCTGGTGGTGGCGGAAATGGCGTCTGATGATCTTCTGGATGTGAATGCTGGTGGGATGGTAGGTGAGGATAAGGGGAACCCTATCGCTGTTGCGGGAGGGAAGAGAAGGGGTGAGGACTGAAGTGTGGGAGATGGGTCAGACCCGATTGAGGGCCCTGTCGACAACGAGCTGGGGAATCCTCGGTTGAGGAAGAAGGTGGACATTTAAGAGGCTCCCTTGTCGAAGTTGGCCTCATCTGAACATATGCGATGGAGATGGAGGAACTGAGAGAATGGGATGGAGTCTTTACAGGAAGTGGGGTGTGAGGTTGTATAGTCCAGATAGCTGTGGGAGTCAGTGGGTACGAGTTCTGAGGAAGGGTCACGGGACCCGAAACGTTAACTCTGTTTTCTCCTCCACAGATGCTGCCAGACCTGCTGAGCTTTTCCAGCAACATTGTTTTTGTTCCTGATTTACAGCATCTGCAGTTCTTTTGGTTTTTAAGTCACTGAGCTATACAGACCATAAAATGATCTTCCATCAATCCTTATTCTGTGCTGAATTAACTCGGGGGCAATCAGTGAAAATCCAATAGGGTTTCTGGATCAAGTGCGCTCTGCTGAAAAGACAAGTCAATAGATGGTGGTCAAGAACAGGATCAAGATGCTGTTTTGACACAACCCTTAGATGAATAGTTCACAGATCTTTGCTGTTGAGGGTTGCAAAATAAAGAACAGAACATTGTTACAGCACTTGGGCACTCATAATATTGTATACTGTAAGGATTTGGTGGTCTGACCTGGAAAGTAATTTTCAAACCTGATTTTTATCCAACTCATTTACGATATCACTTCATGAATTTATTCTGCACTGTTATAGGACCTCTTAAATCATAACTACGTGCTTAGACACAGTTCCTTGAATACGTGGAAATGTTTTGCAAAGACAGAATTTACGTATGTAAACCCTGGTGAAATTAGCTAATAAACAAAACTAAACAAACAGGTTCAATTGGAGTTTTTGCAAATGTTGACCAAAAACTGTGGGGGTAAAGATTGACAAAGTAAGTTGCATAATTTCCGAAAATTTCATTAAAATTTACATTTGCCAGTATACAAAACCACAAGGCAAGACATGTAATTAACTCTAGAACAAAAGTTGTTCCATTGGCAAAAAACACAAACTAGATTTACCATATATACTCATGTAAAGACGAATTTCTAAGATGACATTTTAAGCTAAAAGGAAAAGGGTAAACGTGCATACAAATAATAGCTTTGAGGCATTGATGCTCATCCTCACATATGGTTTTGTATTCACAGAATTGCTATGTTGGAGACTTTTGCTGTCAACTGGGCCCCAAAGAAGTCAAAATTATTTTTATTGTTCAATTTTCATTCATAAGCAAGTTTGAAATGGTCTTTACCATTCTTTGACCATTTCTAACATCCTTCTTGATGTTACGTTGTCATATGAGAGGCAGGATTGGTGGGAACACAACACTCACCGTTGATGTGGTAGCTTAATGACACAAGGTGGTTTGTACAGACATGAGTTGAACAGCTGCCTTCAATGGCATCTTTCCCCCTAGCTTTCCAAAGGGAACCTTCCCTGTTTGATATCTTTGTGCACTCCTTGATCATTCTCAATAAGCATTCTTCATTCCATTGTGCAAAATACTTCCGTCCATCTGCAATCATGACCCTAAATTTCCAGCTTTCAACTGACTTGTTCCCACACTGACCCTCTGTCCTCAGCTTCCTGCAGTGTTCCAATGAAACTTGAAGAACACCACCTCATCTTTCAATTAGGCAATGGCATTAACATGCGCCATGTCAGATATTCATTTTTGAATTTAATCAGTCAGACTCACATTTTGGAACATCTTTCTTTAAAAAGACAGTTTCAGTTGAGAAAGGATACCTCACTGAAATAAAAGGGACATTGATCAACATTAACTCCCCAGGATTCCTTTAGTGCTGAGGGCTTAGGTGGGTAGAATTTGTTAGCTGCATCCAGGAGAGATTCCTGAAGCAATATATAGATAGTCCATTTAGATCTTGTATTGGGGAATGAGGCTAGCCAGTTGATTGAAGTTTCAGTGAGAGACCATATTGGGAATAGTGATCATACTGTAATTCCGTAAGTTTTAAAGCAGTTATGGTAAAGAATAAGACCAGTCCTCAGGTGGAAGAGCTTAATTGAGGGAAAGTTATTAGGTGGGAAACTGTGAAAAATGGACTGGAGGCAGCTGTTTGAAGGTAAATCCACATCTGATATGCGGGTGTTTTTTAAAAGCCAGTTAACCAGAGTTCATGACTTGCACGTTCCTGTTAGGATGAAAGATAAGGATGGCAGCATTCGCGAACATTGGGTGATGGGAGACGTTGTAACTTTTGTTAAAACAAAAGGAAGCATATGTAAGGTTTAGAAAAGTGAAATCAAACAAGGCCTTTCAGGAGAACAAAGGAAGCAGAAAAGAACTTAAAAAAAATTATGAGGGCTAATAGGGGCCATGAAATGCCCTTGGTAAATGGGATTAAGGAGAATCTCAACGCATTTTATACATATATTAGCAGCAAGACAGTTACTAGGGAAAGGGTAGTGCATTCAAGGACTAAAGGAGGCAATGTGTGTGTGCAGCCAGAGGAAGTGAGAGAGATCATACAGTCACAGAGCTATACAACATAGAAACAGACCCGTCGGTCCAACTCGTCCATGCCGACTAGACATCCTAAACTAATCTAGTCTCATATCCCTCTAAACCCTTCCTATTCATGTACCCAACCATATGCCTTTTAAATGTTGTAATTGTATCAGCCTCCATCACTTGTTCTGGCAGCTCATCTCATACATGCACCACTCTGTGTGAAAACGTTGTCCATTAGGTCCTTTTTAAATCTTTCCCTTCTCACCTTAAACCTATGTCTTCTAGTTTTGGACTTCCCACACTGGTGAAAAGACCTTGGCTATTCACCCTGTCCACACCCCTCATGATTTTATACGGTCACCCCTCAGCCTCTGACGCTCTGGAGAAAATACCCCCAGCCTATTCAGCCTCTCCCTATAGTTCAAATGCTCCAACCCTGGCAACATTCTTGGAAATCTTCTCTGAACCCCTTCAAGTTTCACAACATCCTTCCTATAGCAGGGAGACCAGAAATGCACACAGTATTCCAAAAGTGTCATGACCAATGTCCTGTGCAGCCGCAACATGACATCCCAACTCATATACTCAATGCACTGATCAATAAAAGCAAGCACAGCAAATGCCTTCTTCACTATCCTTCCTGTCTACCTGCAACTCCACTTTTGAGGAACTTTGAACCTGCACTCCAAGGTCTCTTTGTTCTGCAACACTCCCCAGGACCTTTCCATTAAGCAGAGGTCCTCAATGAGTAATTTGCATTAAGAAGGGCATGGATGATGGCAAGTCTACAAAGGAGTTTATTGATTCTCTGGGCATGTTGATATTTGGGAGGAACTCATGTCGGGTATTTTCAAAAATATTAAGGTAGATAAGACCGCAGGGCTTGATGGGATATATCCCAGGATACTGAACAAGGCAAGGGAAGAGATTGCTGGGGCCTCGACTGAGATTTTTGTCTCCTCTTTAGCCACAGATGAGGCCACAGAATACTGCAGAATAGCCAATGTTGTTGCATTGTTTCAGAAGGGCAACAAGGATAATCCAGGAAATTGTAGGCAGGTAAGCATTACACCAGTGGTAGGGAAATTATTGGAGAAGATTCTTAGGGACAGGATTTACTAATATTTGGAGAATAATAGACTTATTAGGAATAGTCAAAATAGCTTTATGTAGGAGAAGTCTTGTTCAAACTTGGTTGAGTTTTTTTGAGGGTAAGGCAGTGGATGTTGTCTGCATGGACTTTATTAAAATATGTGAAACGGTCTCTCATGTTAGGCTGGTACAGAAGATCAAATTGCATGGAATCCATGGTGAGTTGGCATTTGGATACAAAATTGGCTTTGCCATTGAAGACATTGGGTAATTGTGGAGGGGCGTTTTTACTGACTGGAAGTCTGTGACTAGTGGCGTTCTGCAAGAATCAGTGCTGGGACCTCTGTTGTTTGTAATAAATATAAATGAAAATGTCAGTGGGCTGATTAGTAAGTTTGCAGACGACATGAAAATTGGTGGAGTTGTGGATAGTGAGGAAGCATATCAAAGGATGCAGTAAAATACATAATGTTGGAGAGTTGGGTGAAGAATGGCAGATGGCGTTTAATCTGGACAAGTATGAGAAGATGCATTCGAGAAGTCAAATGCAAGAAGAAAGCATATAGTAAATGACAGGATCCTGAGGAGTATCGATATACAGAGGAATAGTTCCCGAAAGTGACAAAACTAATGGAACAAGTGGCAAACAAGGCATACAGCATGCTTGCCTTCATCGATCGTGGTATTCAGTTTAAAAGTTGACAAGTCATGTATCAGCTGCATAAAATTTTAGTTTGGCTATATTTGGAGTATTGTGCGCGGTTCTGGTTGCCACACGACAGAAAGGATGTGGAGGCTTTGGAGATGGTGCAAAAGATGTTGCCTGGATTGGAGCGTATTAGCTATAAGGAGAAGTTGGGCAAGCTTGGATCATTTTTGTTGCAGCGTCAAAGCCTAAGGAGTGACACCATAGTAATATGTAAAGTTCTGAGTGGCAGGGATAGAATGGATAGTCGAAGTCTCTTTCCCAGGGTGGAACTATGAAATACTAGAGGGTGAATTTTTAAGGTGACGGGGGAAAGTTTAAAGGAGATGCGCAAGGAAAGTTTTTTTAAAAATTGGAATGTGCTGCCAGAGGAGGTGGTAGAATATGATAGTAAAATTTAAGAGGCAGTTAGACAGACACATGAACAGGCAGAGAATAGAGAGGTATGGATCATGTGCAGGCAGATTGGATTACTATTCCACTTGAGTAGTACCACATTCTCAAAAATTCACTCCCTCCCACTGATGCACAGTAGCAGCAGTGTGCACCATTAACAAGATCTTTTGACAACACCTTCCGAGGACACAATCACGACCATCAAGAAAGATAAGAGCAGCAGATCCATGGGAATACCCCCATTTGCAAGTTCCCTTCCAAGACACTCACCATCCTGACTTGGAAACATATTGCCATGCCTTCAATTCACTGGTCAAAATTCTGGAACTCACTCCCCAACAGTGCTGTGGATGTGCCTGCACTGGATGGACTACAATATTTCAAAAAGGCAACTCACTACCACTTTCTCAAGGGCAAACTGGGGATGGGCAATAAATGCTACTCCGATCAGTGAAGCACACATCCCTTTAGTCAATACGCTTTCTCTTTCACTTTCTTTCTCTCCACCACAACCTAAGTCTATTGAGTCCTGACCTGTGTCTACATCTATTCAATCAGGCAGAGCATCCCACAGGAAAAAATAATCCGAGTTCCTACAGTGACATCTCAAGAAAGATGCACCGTAGAAAGTATCCTGTCAGGATGCTTCATATCTTTGTACGGCAAATGCTCTGCCCAATTCTGCAAGAAATTACAGAGATGCGAACGCAGCCCAATCCATCATGAAAACCAGCACTGCCTCTATTGACTCCATCTATACCTCCTGCTGCCTCAGAAAAGCAGCCACCACAGTCAAGAACCTCTCTCACCCCAGTTATACTGTCTTCCATCAAGCAGAAGATACAAACCCACAGATTCAAGAACAGAGATAAAAGGTACTGCAGATGCTGGAGAATCCAAGATAACAAGCATGGGGCTGGATGAACACAGCAGGTCAAGCAGCATCATAGGAGCAGGAAAACTCGACGTTTCGGGCCTAAACCCTTCATCAGAAATGGGGGAGGGGAAGGGGGATCTGAAATAAATAGGGAGAGAGGGGGAGGCGGATAGAAGATGGATAGAGGAGAGGATAGGTGGAGAGGAGGCAGACAAGTCGAGGAGGCGGGGATGGAGCCAGTAAAGGTGAGTGTAGGTAGGGGGGTAGGGAGGGGATAGGTCAGTCCAGGGAGGACG
>JAHRHZ010000248.1:54116631-54192869 GCA_024137785.1 Ginglymostoma cirratum | reverse complement strand
TTGAAATGGACATCTGTCTCTAGGTGGTTGCCCGAGATGGAGACAGAGAGGTCCAAGAAGGAGAGAGAAGTGTTGGAGATGGTCCAGGTGAACTTCAGGTTCTTCTCTGCTGTTATCAGACTTCTAAACACACCTCTCATATCAGAGTTGAAATTTCTCTGCACCTTCTCTGTGCCTACAACACTATATTCTGCATTCTGTTCTATTACTCGAATATACTTTTGTAAGGTATGATTTATCTAGTTAGCATGCAAAACAATACTTTTGACTGTCTCAGTACCTGTGACAAGAATTAATCAAATCAAATCAAATCAAAGAAAGATGTTTCAACATTTTGCAACTTCAAGTGAGAACGTAAAATTTTCAAAATTCTACAGACAGATTAGACAACCAGCCAGAAACCGCAAACTGACTCTCTTATTTCTCATGAAACAGTATTTGGCCAAATTTACCTACTTTCAAATTTACTATCAACCCATTGATTGCATGCACGTGTTACATTTTGGGTGCGTATTAATAGTTTAACTTCTGAATAATCTTGAACTCTTACTATGTCACTTGGTCAAAATCTTTGGACTTCCTTCCTAACAGTATTGTGTCAACCTGCACCAAATAGACTTCGGTCACTCAAGAAGGCAGCTCACCAAAGGGACTAGTAAAGAACCAAAAGATGAGAACAGCACCCCACCTGCAAGTTCCCCTCCAACCTATCCACCATCCTGATCTGGAAACATATTGCCATTCCTTCACTGCTACTGAGTCAAAATCTTGGAGCTTAGTGGCCAACAACATTATGGATGCATCTACACCAAGTGAGCTGCAGTGTTTCAAGAAGTCAACTTCTCAAGGATAACTGGGGATGGAAAATAAATGCCGGCCAGGCCACTGATGCCATACCCTTGCTAGTGAATAAACAAAAACTTTTTTTTAATTTCCTTTCTCTCTTCAATCTAATACTAAGCTATGTTTGCTGATTCTTGACCTATATCAACATCCTTTCACGCAGATAAAAGCACTACAGAAAAGGTGTATTCAGTTCTACAGCAACATCTCCAGAAGTAAAAGGAGAATTCCAGCCATATTTTGAAACTTCAGTTGTGAAGATAACTTTAAATACATGTTATAATCAAATGAGGAGGAAAGATATTCTTAATCTAGTCATAACAGCCATGTTATAGCCTTCAGGCCTCAGCACTTCATTTTTACAGGTTCTGGTTTCAATATTTTGTTTTTCTCTTTCTTCCATACACAGCTGTTCATGATTTGGCTATTTACACCTCCTCCAGGTTCATATGTTTCTCTACCCATTCCTGCATCCCAGTCTATCATAGAGGCTCCCTAGTCTTCATTATCCAAACCCCTGGCTTTCACTTGCTTAAACCATTTTGAATTTTTGATGAAAGATAGTCAACTTGAAATGTATTTTCCTCTCACTATAAATGCGATCTGACTTGCTGCATATTTCCAGCATTCTCTGTTTTTATTTTAACTTTTGAGCATAAGTAGTATTCTGCTTTTGTTTCCATATGGTTAGATGCGTCGTTTATCAAGCCGGAGCTAGTATAATTCTGTTGCCTAACTGCTCTTTATTCTGTTACAAATATTCTTTCCACTTTGGTAATTTTAACATTTAGGACAATTATTTACCCCAGGTATTCAGTGAACAGCACAAAACTATTAAGGAGATCTTTAACAGCCATGGATCAGAAAAGGATGAAAAATATTGTGCTTCCTTCTTACCATTTTGGAGAGGTATATCACACTAAACTGCAGTCGTATGTCATGAATGTTCATTCCATTGAAAATATTGGGCAAAGTTTCAGGCAATTTAGTTATTTCTTGAAACAAATTTTCTAAAGGCCACCATCTTCAGCTCCTTTGTTCATAGTAAACAGGCATTGTAGCTCCTTTTAATCTTGTCTGTTTTGTGTGTAATCAAAAATTAATAGGTTTAGTTTCCGATTTTCCATGTTACCTTAGATATTCTGGATTTATTTTACCATCTCAAATCCTGCCATGGAACTTAAATTAAAATTAATAAAAATCTACAATGAGTCTCAGTTATAGTGACCAGTTCTGTTAAAAACCATTTGCCTTCCTTTTCTTGTCTGACCTACATTGGATTCTAGATTTGCAGCAATATGGTTAACTTTTAAATATGCTCCGAATTTGCCAGCAAGCCATTCAGTTCAAGATCAATTAGAAATGAGCAATAAATAATTGCCTTGCCTGTGACCCTCACACACCATGAAAGAATAAAGAGAAAAAAGTGACTGAAATTTACAATACCATCAGTATAAGGAATATAATTGAACAGCCCACCTTATTAGGGTATTATCACTGCCAGTTTGAAAAAAATTACCTTATCCAATATCTAGGAGAGCAGAGCTGAGCATATGGTTGGGGACAGACACTTAGTGCTAGTGCTGATTAGTGAAGATTCTGCTTTTAAATTCTTGTTCAGTGTGAGACTAACATCTGATTAACTTAAATTTTAATTTGAATTTGAAATGCATTTTCCTGCTTGATCACAAAGCTACTTGGTTTGAACTTCAGGTGCATTTTGTGTGAACTGGTAGCCAAATTTTACAATACCTTCCAAGCCTGTACTCCCCATGGAAAAATGCACTGTGTGGGTGTGCAGAGAAGAGCAGAGATTTAATTTACAGAATCAACCCTCAAACATGCATTCTCGCTGAACAGTAATGCATACATATATGCCCAGTAATCTTGTTTCAACATATAAATGAAAAACTTGCCTTTACAAAAGTAATTAATGATTTCAGCTGGAAAAGGGCAAAAGCAGCTGAAGCTAAAATAGTCAAAGTAGAGGTTATTTTGAGCAGTGTAAACTGAAATCTGCACTGTTTCTTTCCTCTGTACACTTTCTAATTAGGTCTAGTGTCAGAATAAGTGGTATTCGTATCTTCCAATGTAATTTGGGAATTGTTACTTAAAGATCAATAAAATAGTACAAAAGCAGTGAAACAGATGTCACTCATCTAAATGCTTGCTTTCAAAAGTAAGAAAATGCTTTGTTTTGTTAACATTTTGATGTTTAGCAGGAAACTTGAAAATTTACAATATTTCAGTTGATGTAAACATTTAAATGTTAACAGCTCCAATATTTTCCGACAGTTACCTCTGACGACATAAACAGTTTCAATGTTTTATTACAAATACACATGACAGACTTCATGAGATTTGCGAATGTGTTGTCTAATTTATGCACCACCACGACTTGGTTGTAGTCAGAACACAAAGAACAGGAGTAGTAGATCGTCTGATTGCTTGCATCGCTCCACCAAACACTATGATTATGGCTGATCTTTGACTTCAACTCCACTTTCCCACCTGCTCCCCTGATCCCTTGAGTGATCAATAATCTATCAATCCATATATACTCAACTGTCCACAACATCCACAACTGTCTCTGCAGAAAAGCTGTAAAGGTTCACAATCACAAAAATAAGTTTTATTCCAATTTCAATTCCTTAAATACTCCATCCATTACCTTGTACCCACTCACAATCTGTTTACACTTCTTTGCAAAATCTTGGTGCCCTCCTTACAGCTTGCATTTCCACCTAATTTTGTATCATCAGCAAACCTAGATATAGGATTCACACTCAATACTATATATAAATCCGAGGTCCGAAAGCACTGATCTTTATGGTACTCTAGATATAATCTGCCCACCTGAAAATGACCAGTTTATTTCTGAAGTTCACCTGGACCATCTCCAACACTTCTCTCTCCTTCCTGGACGTCTCTGTCTCCATCTCGGGTAACCACCTAGAAACCGATATCCATTTCATGCCCACTGACTCCCACAGCTACCTGGAATACACCTCCTCCCACCCACCTTCCTGCAAAAATGCCATCCCCTATTCCCAATTCCTTCGCCTCCGCCGCATCTGCTCCCAGGATGAGACATTCCACTCCCGTACATCTCAGATGTCCTCATTCTTCAGGGACCGCAACTTCCCCCCGACAGTGGTCGCGAACGCCCTCGACCATGTCTCCCGCATTTCCCGGAACACATCCCTCACACCCCGTCCCCGCAATAATAACAAAAAAAAATCCCCCTCGTCCTCACGTACCACCCCAACGACCTCCGGATCCAACGCATCATCTTCAGACACTTCCGCCATCTGCAATCTGACCCCACCACCAAAGACATTTTTCCCTCCCCACCCTTATCTGCTTTCCGGAGGGACCACTCCCTCCGCGACTCCCTTGTCCACTCCACACTCCCCTCCAGCCCCACCACACCCGGCACTTTTCCCTGCAACCGCAGGAAGTGCTACACCTGCCCCCACACCTCCTCCCTCACCCCAATCCCAGGCCCCAAGAAGACTTTCCACATCAGGCAGATGTTCACCTGCACATCTGCCAATGTGGTATACTGCATCCGCTGTACCCGTTGTGGCTTCCTCTACATCGGGGAAACCAAGCGGAGGCTTGGGGACCGCTTTGCAGAACACCTGCGCTCAGTTCGCAACAAACAACTACACCTCCCAGTCGCAAACCATTTCAACTCCCCCTCCCATTCCTCAGACGCCATGTCCATCCTGGGCCTCCTGCAATGCCACAGTGATGCCACCCGAAGGCTGCAGGAATAGCAGATCATATTCAGCCTGGGAACCCTGCAGCCCAATGGTATCAATGTGGATTTCACAAGCTTCAAAATCTCCCCTCCCCCAACCGCATCCCAAAACCAGCCCAGCTCATCTCCGCCTCCCTAACCTGTCCTTCCTCTCACCTATCCCCTCCTCCCACCTCAAGCCCCACCCCCATCTCCTATCTACTAACATCATCCCGCCCCCTTGACCTGTCCGTGCTCCCTGGACTGACCTATCTCCTCCCTACCACCCCAACCTACACTCACCTTTACTGGCTCCATCCCTGCCTCTTCGACTTGTCTGCCTCCTCTCCACCTATCGTCTCCTCTATCCATCCTCTATCCGCCTCCCCCTCTCTCCCTATTTATTTCAGAACCCTCTTCCCCTCCCCCATTTCTGATGAAGGGTCTAGGCCCGAAACATCAAGCTTTCCTGCTCCTACGATGCTGCTTGGCCTGCTGTGTTCATCCAGCCCCACACCTTGTTATCTCGGATTCTCCAGCATCTGCAGTACCTTTTATCTCTGATACAAGTTTATTTCCACTCTCTGCTTCTCTTGCATTACCACATTCGCCATCCTCACTGATATGTTATCTGTAACTTCACAAGCTCGTCTTGCATATTAAGAATTTGTACAGCACCTCGTTGACTGTTTTGTGGAAATCCAAACAAATTTCTACTGATTGCCCTTTACCTACCTTACCAGCTACCACCACAAAAAGAATATGCTTTGTAAAACTGAAGTTGCCTTAGTCTGATCATAGTATGATTTTTCAATTCTATTGTTAAGATTTTCTTTGTAACAGATTGCAGCATTTTCTCAAGTATTCATGTCAGCCTAATTAATCTGTCCTCCCCTGTCTTCCCTCTTCTTCATTTCTTGAATAGAAGTGTACATTTGCTAACTGCTAACCTGTTGGGGCCATTCTAGATAGAGGAAAGTTTAGAAAATCACACTAGAATATTACTTGACAGCTGTTTTGAAGCTCAAAGATGTAGACCATTTGGTCTTGGGGACATGAAGATTTATTCCCAAATTTCTTCATTAAATTTTCTCTTTTAATATTGGATGCTTCAAGTTTCTCACTCTTAGGAGTCCCATAGTTGCACTTCATTTGCATCTTTTACTGTGAAGATAGACAAAATATCAACTGACCAATGACTCTGCCCTTTACTTATTCCCCATGACAATTTCCTTTACCTCGGCCTCTCGGGCATAAATGGTTACTTTAGCTATTCTCTTCCTATATATTTGTAAAAGCATTACTATCTATTTTTATATCCCTAGCTGGTTTGCATCCAAAATCTTTTTTTCTCCTTTCTTAATCAACTTTTTGGTCATCCGTTGCTGGATTCGGAGTTGGTCATTGTCCTGGATCTGATACAGTCATACAGCACTGAAACAGACCCTTTGGCCCAACCAGTCCATGCCGACCATAATCCCAAACTGAACTACGCTTGGCCCATATCCCTCCAAACATATCTTATTCATGTACTTACCTAAATGACTTTTAAATGCTGTAACTGTATCTGCATCCACTGCTTCCTCTCGAAGTTCATTCCACACACAATCCATTCTCTGTGTAAAAAGGTTGCCCCTCATGTCTTTTTTAAAATCTTCCTCCTCTCACCCTAAAAGGTGTCCCCTAGTCTTGAAATCCCTCACCTAGGGAAAAGACACCTGCCATTCACCTTATCTATACCGCTCATGATTTTATAAACTTCTGTAAGGTCACCTGTCAACCTCCTGTGCTCCAGTGAAATAGGTCCCAGCCTCTTGTTATAACTCAAACCCTCAATTTCCAGCAACATCCTGGTAAATCTCTTCTGAACCCTCTCTGGCTTAATAATATCCTTCCCATAATAAGGATGTCGGAACGGGACACAGTACTCCAGAAGAGGCTTTCATCTCAGAGTGCTGAAATAGCTACAATGAAGGTTGGTACACTGGTGATTATATTTCGAAATTCTATGGATTCTGTAGAAGTTCCTGCTGACTGGAAGGAAACAAATGTAACCCCACTATGTAAAAATGGAGGGACAGTAGAGAACTACAGATTTGATAGCTTGATATTAGTAGTAAGAAATGTGTTAGAATTTATTATAAAGGATATGTTAATTGAACATTTGGAAAAGCTGGTAACATTGGACAGAGTTATCATTGATTTATGAAGCAGAAATCATGTTTGTCAAATGTGACAGAATTTTTTGTGGATATTATTTGAAACTTAGACAAACTTAGAACCAGTACACGTAGCATGCTTTGACTTTCAAAAGGCTTTTGGTAGCAATAAGACAAATGGTTTTGGCAGACAAGGTGATTTGAATACAAAAGGAAGGTGTCTTACTGCAGTTATATAATGCCTAAGAGAGACCACACCTGGAGTATAATGTACAATTTTTGTCTCCTTATCCAAGGAAGAATATATTTGGTACATAGTGACTTTAATGGAGATTCACCAGATTAATCCATGGGACGTAGGGATTAAGGAAACTCAGTCTGTATTCTGAGATAACGAGGTGTAGAGCTGGATGAACACAGCAGGCCAAGCAGCATCAGAGGAGCAGGAAAGCTGACATTTCCGGCCTAGACCCTTCTTCAGAAAACGGTCTAGGCACGAAACGTTAGCTTTTCTGCTCCTCTGACGCTGCTTGGCCTGCTGTGTTCGTCCAGCTTTACAGCTTGTTATCTCAGATTCTCAAGCGTCTGCAGTTCCTACTATCTCTAAGTGTGTATTCTTTAGTGTTTTGAAGAATGAGCAGTGATTTTACTGAAGCTTAAAGAGTCTTACAAGGCTTGTGAAGGTACATATAGATGTGATGTTTCCCCTAGCTGGTGACTCAGGAACCAAGAGACATAATTTTAGAATAAGGGGCGTTATTTTGGAATAATGGACAGGCCATTTAAGACTTCGATGAGGAGGTATTGCTTCACTCAGAGGCTGGTAAAATTTTGGAATCCTCTACCAAAGAAGCCTTTGGTAGTTCAATCATTGAGCAGATACAAGACAGAAATCAATAGGTTTATAAGACTAATGAGTTTAAGGGATATGGAAATAGTACTGAAAAATGCCATTGATACAGATGGTCAATCATGATGTAACTGAATGGTAGGGCAGGTTTGATGGGTGAATGGACTTTGCCTGTAGCTATGTTCACACACTGGCTTCCAGAACAGCTCAAAACCTAGAGCTTACACCTATTTCAGCAACATTATAAGCCTAGTTTTGTGGCACAATAGTAGCACCCCTATCTGTAGGCCAGAAGTTCTGAGCTCAAGTCCCACCTGCCCTGGAAGTATGAAGATAGAAGCTTGAAGAATTTGATTGAAATAAATATTGAGGGGAGATTCTTGCAGCATAATGGTAGTGCCCCTATCTCTGAGCTAGAGGCTTAGGTTCAAGTCCCATCTGCTCCAAAGGTGTGTGATGACATCTGCTCAGGTTGATTTGACAAAAAGAAGCCTCTTATTTTGATCTAATACTCTCCTAAATTATCTAATAAACCACAAATGGATCTCATTACATTTTGTCCCCTTCAAATGGAATGTATCTTTGGTGAACATTTTGAAATAATTTTCATCGTTTGTGTACCACTTAGTCCACGTTTAAATGCAACAAGACCTGTACAATATCCAGGCTTGGGCTGAAAAGTGGCAAATAACATTCATGTCACAGAAATGTCAGACAATAATCACCTCCAATAAGGGACAATCTAATTACTGCCCCATGACATTCAAAAGTATTACTATCACTGAATCCCTTGCTACCTTGAGAGTTACCGTTGACAAGAAACTGAATTGGATTCACCATATAAATACAGTGCCTAAAAGAGCAAGTCTGAGGCTAGGAATTTTGCAGCGAGTATCTCATCACCTGACTCCCCTAAGCCTGTCCACCATCTGCAAAGCACAAGTCAGGAGTGTGATGGAATACTCCCCACTTGCCTGGATGAGTGCACCTCAAACAACACTCAAGAAACTTGACACCATCCAGGACAAAGCAGCTCGCTTGATTAACAGCACATCTACAAAAATCCACTCCATCCACCACCAGTGCTCAGTAACAGCAGTGCAGAAATTCACCAACGGCCCTTAGACAGCATCTGCCAAACCCAAATCCACTTACGTCTAGAAGGACCAGGGACAGCAGATACATGGGAACACCACTACCTGCAAACTCCTCTCCAAGTCATTTATTATCCTGATTTGGAAAAATATTGTTGTTCCTTCAGTGTCACTGGGTCAAAATCCTGTAATCCCCTCCCGAACAACATTGTTTGTCTACCTATAGCACATGGAATGTAGCAATTCATGAAGGAAGCTCACCACCACCTTCGTAAGGCAACTATGGGCGGGAAATAAATGATGGCCAGCTAGATATGCCCATGTCTCATGAGTGAATAAGATAAATAGGCTGAAAAGTAAGTTATCCAATCAAATTCAGCCTGCTCCTTCCTTCATGCTTACATAACCAACTTTAATTTCAAAATTCTTACAGAGATGCTGTTTGGCCAGAGCATCCAATGACTAATTCCCCGATCATGTGACTGACACACTTTCCATTCGAAAAACACCCCATGTCATCACAAGCACCAGTTCCTCTCCTCATTTCAAATGTTTATCCCCCTTCCACTGCAAAGATCATTCCTCTTCCATCTCAAATAGCAGATCTCTCCCTGTTTTAGATATGGAGGGTCTCATCTGTTTTCACTCAGGAAAAGGAGAATATTGTAGAGGAGAAGACTGAGATACGGGCTATTAGACTTGAAAGGATTGAGGTTAGTAAGGAGGAGGTGTTATCAATCCTAGAAGGTGTGAAGGTAGATAAATCCCCTGGGCCGGATGGGATTTTTCTGAGGATTCTCTGGGAAGCTAGGGAGGAGATGGCGAAGCCTTTGGCCTTGATCTTTGAGTCGTCATTATCTACAGGTTTAGTACCAGAGGACTGGAGGATTGCAAATGTTGTGCCCTTGTTCAAGAAGGGCAGTAGAGATGAACAAGGTAATTATAGACCAGTGAGCCTTACATCTGTTGTAGGAAAAGTTTTGGAAAGAATTATAAGAGATAGGATTTATAGTCATCTAGCAAGCAACAATTTGATTGGAGATAGTCAACATGGATTCGTCAAGGGCAGGTCGTATCTCACAAACCTCATTGAGTTTTTTGAGAAGGTGACCAAGCATGTGGATGAGGGTAGGGCAGTTGACGTGGTGTACATGGACTTCAGTAAAGCCTTTGGTAAGGTTCCACATGGTAGGCTATTGGAGAAAATGCAGAGGCATGGGATTGAGGGAGATTTAGCAGTTTGGATTAGAAACTGGCTTTCTGAAAGAAGCCAAAGAGTGGTGGTTGATGGAAAATATTCAGCCTGGAGTCCGGTTACTAGTGGTGTGCCACAAGGATCTGTTTTGGGACCACTGCTGTTTGTCATTTTAATAAATGACTTGGACGCAGACATAGGTGGATGGGTTAGTAAGTTTGCAGATGACACTAAAGTCGGTGGAGTGGTGGACAGTGTGGAAGACTGTTGCAGGTTGCAGGGAGACTTGGATAAACTGCAGAATTGGGCTGAAAGGTGGCAAATGGAGTTCAATGCAGGTAAATGTTAGGTGATGCACTTTGGGAAGAATAATAGGAAGGCAGAATACTGGGTCAATGGAAAGATTCTTGGTAGTGTGGATGTGCAGAGGGATCTTGGTGTCCAGGTACATAGATCCCTGAAAGTTGCCACCCAGGTTGATAGTGCTGTTAAGAAGGCATACGGTGTGTTAGGTTTCATTGGTAGAGGGGTTGAGTTCCGGAGCCGTGATGTCATGCTGCAACTGTACAAAACGCTAGTGCGGCCTCACTTGGAATATTGTGTACAGTTCTGGTCGCCCCATTACAGGAAGGATGTGGAAACATTGGAAAAGGTGCAGAGGAGATTTACCAGGATGTTGCCTGGTCTGGAGCAAAGGTCTTATGAGGAAAGGCTGAGGGACTTGGGTCTGTTCTCATTGGAGAGAAGAAGGCTAAGAGGGGATTTAATAGAGACCTACAAAATGATCAGAGGATTAGATAGGGTGGACAGTGAGAGTCTTTTTCCTAGGATGATGACGTTGGCTAGTACGAGGGGGCATAGCTGCAAATTGAGGGGTGATAGATTTAAGACAGATGTCAGAGGCAGGTTCTTTACTCAGAGAGTGGTAAGGGCGTGGAATGCCCTGCCTGCCAATGTAGTTAACTCAGCCACATTAGGGGCATTTAAACAGTCCTTGGATAAGCATATGGATGATGATGGGATAGTGTAGGGGGATGGGCTTAGGGGGGTGGGCCAAACCCACCGGCTCAGTGAGCATGTCTACGACCTCAGCCACAACCCACAACCCAAGCTACAAATCTTCTCAAAAACTTGGTCATCAACAACGTTTAGCAATAACCTGTTCACTGCCTCTCAGTTTGGGTACTAGCAACACCATTCAGCGCTTGACCTTATTACAGCCTTCGTTCAAAACAGAGACAAAAGAGTTGAATTTCAGATGTGAGGTGAGAATGACCAACACTGAACTCAAGGCTGTTTGACAACGTGGCATCAAAGAGCCCAGCGAAATTAGAATCAACTTGAATTAAGTAGAAAACTCTCCACCGTGTCAAGTCATACTTAGCACAACGGAAGATGGTTGTGGTTATGGGAGGTCAGTCATCTTAACTCCTGAACGTCTCTTCAGCAGATCCTCATGGTAGTGTCTTGGGTCCAACCATCTTCAGCTGCTTCATCAATGACTGTCCCGCTACCATAAAACTAGAAGTAGGAATGTTCGTTGATAATTGCACAATGTTCATCACCATTTGTAATCCCTCAGATACTAAACCAGTTCACGTCCAAATGCAGGAGGACTTGGGCATTATTCAGGATTGCTGACAAGTGACAAGTAACAAGTAACACTGACAAGCAACGATCATCTCCATTAAGACAGAATCACACCCTTTGACATTCAATAGCATCACCATCACTGCATCTCCCACAAGAGCAGATCAGCAACTCATCTCCTGAATCCCAAAACCTCTTCAACATCTACAATAAACAAGTCAGAAGTGTGATGGATATTCCCAATTTGCCTGAATGAGTGCAGCTCCAAGAACACTCAACAACACTCCAACCAAGACAAAGCAGCTGCTTCATTGACACCACATCCACAAACAATCAATCAGGCCCTCCACCACCACTGACACTCAGTAGCAGTTGAGTGTACCATTGATAAGATGCACTGCTGAAATTCACCAAGACTACCTAGACTGCACCTTCCAAACCAATGGCTCCTACCATATAGAAAGACAAGGGCAGCAGGAACGTCACCACCTGCAAACTCCTAAGTCAGTCACTATCCTGATTTGGAAATATATCACCATTCCTTCATTGTCACTGGGTCAAAATCCTGAAGTTCTTCCCGACAGCATTGAGTGTACCCACACTAAATAGACTGCAGCATTTCTAGAAGGTAGCTCACCACCAAAGGCAACTAGGGATGGACAATATATGATGGCTCAATAAGCAAAGCCCATGTCCCCTAAAAGAATAAAAAAAAATTTTTAAGGACAAAATAGCCGTTAGATTGGCATTCCATCCACCACCTACAACATTTTTTCTTTTCATAATTTATATACAGTGGTACGAGTGTGTATCATTCAAAGGATGCAGTGCTTTAACTCACCAAGCCTCCTTCAAAACTACTTTTTGAACTCGCAAATTCTCCAAGATCCTGCAAGATCTCCTCCAAGCAACACACCATCCTGATTTGAAATATGTTGCTGTTTCATCACTGTCACTGGGTCAAACTCCTGGAACCCCCATCCTTACAGCACTGTAGGTACACCTTAGGCCAAGAACCCCTGCATCAGTTCAAGGTGGCACCTCACCACCACTATTCTCCACAGTAATACATGCTGACCTAGCTACTGATGCACACATCTCATGAAAAGTCCTGTGACATAATATCCTTGGTTGAGAATGCAGTTGGGGATGTGACCATACTTCCTTCAATTTTGCTCAATATTCAATTGCTTAAATGCCTAGTAAAATGGACACAGTTAGCTCCATACTACTGTATGGTGCAATATATTGGATTCCTTGTGCACTGCGGTTTAAAGGCATTTGCAATTGAATTGCATTTTTGGGAATGTTTCAATGCTTTTTTAAAAACAGATCCAAAGTCACAGAAAGCTACCCATAATTCTATTTTTTTTAAATTTGCAAAAGATTCCAGCAGAACTGGAGTATAAACACTTCAAAGTGAAGTGGCTAATTTGAATGAACCCAGTGACCTTAATTCAGACCAAAAGAGCTGGAGACTACAATGTGCAAGGTTGCCATATTCTACTTAGGAGATTTTCAAGAAAGTGTGGGTCGGCTATCTATTCTGAAACACAGTTGTTCCAACGCTATCCAATATGCCAGAATCGTTTTTTTTTGACAGAAGGGGGTGGAGGAAGAGAGAGACTGAGGAGGAATTTCAGCATTGACTGTTTGATGAACAACTGAAGGAATCTTGACAGCATCTTTTAACCCTATGCCCTTACTGATACTCTGGTCCGTTCCCATAGATCTGTTTTTTGGTGAAAGGACAGTCTAGTGAAGAGCATGAGTTAATGCAATGAGTTTTGAAAAGCATTATCGCTAATTCCAGTGCAACAGACCTGAATGATTTTAGGCTCCTGTAGAGGAAATCAACTCTGGTAAATACATTTTAATGCTTGTTGCAAAATATTTTCTTTCATCATATTAACACCAAGCTAAAGAAGTTGACTTAACAAAGGCATAATTCCTCCTTTTGTGAATCAAGCAGAGTTAAAGGAAATAATGACATTACTTGTCAAAGAAGATATACTATATAAACAGTTTCACTGAAAACCATACGAAGCAAAACACCATATCAGTCACTAGACAACTATTTTTTAATTGTTGAAATTTAAAAATGTAATTTTCAACTTGACACTGGGTTCCGGTGAACATTTAGTGCAACTATGAATTTAACACATCTAGACCACAGTTGAGTTCTCAAATAGGCTCAAAGCCACTAAAACAGCCAATTCATTTATCTAAAAAAAACCTTGATATGCTGAAAGGTTGTTGCCCCTTTCTCACCTTCCCCAAAGATCCAGCTAAACATTGGTAACATTATATATCATTAGGGCTAAGCTTTTAAATTCTGCAATTTTGAGAGAGCAAGCCTTAGGCACACAACAAAATAAACATTCATTCTTCTATCTATTCCATTCAAAATCATTTTAACCTGATTTGGTGGCCTTATTCCTATTCTTACAAGTAAGCCACACAAGCAAGGGAAGTCTGCGACAAAACACAGGCAAACCTCCCAGCAAGCTGCCACCAGCCACCCAAGACTCTGTGCTGGGCTAGCTGCTTTCTATTCAATTCCAGAATTTCACACATTTCAATGGCCATTACAACTTCAAAGAATCAAATTTTCATCATTGTCTGTCATCTGCCAGTTGATTTGTATAAAAGAGGTCTCCTATGTGCACTCTACACAAAAGGCTGCTCACTATCGTGGCTATATATCAAGTTTAAACGTTTTGTTTGTGACAGTTGTGTCTCTGGTAAATTAAGGCAACACTGAAGGACTGCAGCTGGTCTGTCGAGACCTCTATTTGGCATCTTTCCCTTTAAATTAAAATTGAATAGTTTTTGCTTTTATAAAAATCACAAAAAATAACACCAGACTATTTGTAATCATTTCCGTTTACTCCACTTCCTCGACAATTCCTACTTGTAGTCGTTGCAGAGGGGCAAGAACATGTTTGAAATAACTTTTGATGAGTTCAATATCTAACACACTTTAATGGATTACCAATTTTAAGTTTCAATTTCTATAATTTAGTTTGTTCAAAATCCTTAATACAGGAAATGTTGACTATCATGTTCAAGATTTTTTTTTTATTTTAAACAGCAAAATTCAAGGAAAGATAATGAAGTGAGTTAGAATAGAACTTTTTGTTGAAGAATGTAGACTATTCAAGAGTTGCTCTATGAAATCTAAAGCTAAAATGTTAGCAAAAGAAGCACTACTCCGTATTATACAATTAGAGAACTGGATAGTATTTACATAAATTGCTGTTGGTCTCTTGGCATAGTTATATACAACTCTTTTTTTGCACTGAAATTATTTTCTGTAATGTAATTTACTGGATTATTTGTGGACATACGCTTTGTAATATGAACACTTAGACAAAAGAAACACTTCTCCCTATAAATCTGAAGAGATATATACAATACAAAAGCAGTGGGTGCAATTTTAAACCACAGAAAACCCCTTGGAAAGACAAAATTAAGCGGTGTGTAATTCACATTAGTTCTAGAGTTGAGAAGTCAAATAGAAAACATTGCATAACCCGTACTCTGGGTTGTACCACCATCTTGATGGGTCTTTACATGGGGTTTCATAATAATGCTTTTTTTGAATGGCATACAGAATATTTTGAGATTTACTTTCACATTGTCAGTTGTATGTGGTAAAAATGAAGAGGGGACAGATAATATCAATATCTTACATTTCAAATAAAGTTACATCTAAGACTTTGACAATAAAACAGTGTGCTCAAGTTCAGACCATATTTTTATCTCAGACCATATTCTGTTGCTTTGGTTTATGCTGGCCAAATAGTTGAACAGACAGAAAATAATGATACTTTTCTTTGACCAGGATTCTCCATTTTTATACAAGCTGTCTACCTGATATTCTTTCATATAATTAGTTGAGTAAAAGCAAATTGAAGCTTCTATTTCCTAGGGATATTTACCCCTCCAGTATTATAGATGCACCCTGTCCCCCATCCCCACATCAGCACTTCCATTCATTCAGCATCTTACTGAGCAAGCCTATCAAGTTATGGGCATTTTTTTTTTGCTGTGAATATACACTTATGAGGAACTAACCAATATATTTAATCAATATTACAGTCTACATATGACAGCATTTTGTTTAGTGATTCCAAACCATGAAATTTTATTTATAACGTTTTCCATACAGAAAACTGGCATACCAAAGATATGCTGCATATTCAAGTCTACTAATCTACTCAAGGACAGCGCTGAAAGAACAGTTCACCTGGAATGGGGTAAGAGGAAAAAATATGAAATGTGTCTATAAAAATGCTGCACTTGACTGAAATTATGGCTTCATTGTATTTGTTTAGCTGTACGATTAAACAATCTACTGAGTGATACTTTCCTGTCTAATTGATTAAATGCACAGAACCACACATTATCTCAACAATTTCATAACTCTCTGAATTCTCTACTATCTTAAGTTTTGACCCAAAATTGCAACTTTCCAATGGATTGATGCTAATGCAAGAATAAACATATTTGGATATGAGAGCATCATGAATGGAAGCAACATGCATGAAAATCCACCCATTAAAAAGCAAACAGAATAGACTGCGAATTATTCAAAAGGATTTCAAAATGCAATTTTAAAGGACTCACAGAAATGCAAATGTCTTTGTGAACTACAAGGACCCAATTTTCAAAACATTTAAAACTAATGCAAATGTATTTTTCACAAGGAAATGAAATGAGACATGCATACTATTTTACCATCCCTAAATACTTGAGCTGTATGTTTTGCGCATGTACAAGTATTTGACCATTACTGGCAAAGCTCAAGTTTAGCACAATGTTTGTAGTGAATGCGGTGGAGGGGGGGGGGGGGGCCGGCAGATGTGGGGGACTGTTAATTAAACACATCAAGCAATTTCCACAGTGAAAAATCGCAATATAGTATTTTATAGGTGTTGCATATTTCAAGAGTGCTTTGGAATAACCACCGCAAATAATACTTAGAAGCTTTTTATTAGGATGCTTGTAGAGTTGACTAATCCAGAATGAATTAAAAATGAATTGTATCTCTCTGCTGCTTTTTGCAATTTTCTTCTCCTTCCTTATCCTTATCTAACATGCATTTTAATCATTCTCCATTAGTTTCGCTGTGATTTGCAATCTATGTTAGAATTTTTTTTTGTATTTTTGCAAATATTCCTTCTTTGTTTCAGATTAGATCTCTTTGTAATCACGCACTGGTCTCGTTATTTTTGTCCCTCACAGGAATATCATTTCACTCTACCTGCTTTAAAGCAATTTCTGAAACCATTGCTCCATGGATTCCCATTTAATTTATGCAAGAACTCTTGGTGCCCTCTTAAACTTACCCATCACAAAGTCTACAATATCATTTCAAATCCACACTGTGCACTGATAGCCAGCAACTACATGGTTATCAGCCTTCTTCCGGACTTACAGATACAATGACCCAGATCTTGAGGTCACTGTTTGCAATGTGAACTTGAGTGTGGCGCAAGTCAAAGGAATTTCAATTGTTCAGTAAAGTTCATGTCATTGGGTGCAGTATGAAGCCAATCACATTGAAGAATTCTCATAGACATGAAGCCAGAAAGAAAACAGGCCATTTTCTTTCATATTTTACACATTTTGTTGAGCGATCAAGAAAGATTGAGCATGCACATTAGAGGCCTTAAGATCACAAACAGCCTACAAATAAAATAATCAGAATGCAGAACACAATGGTTGCAAGAAAATGGTAGAAATGCCCAGGCCAAGCAGTACCTGCTGGATGTTTTCCAGCACCTGCAGTTTTTTGTTTCTAACCAAGCAGTACCTGTGCAGACAGAAACAGACTTAAAGTTTCTGATCTGTGATTGTTCCTCTGATCGGGGAATAGTTATTACTGCAATAGGTTTTGAGCAGGAATGGGTGGAATAAGGACATTAGGAAGGTCTATAACAGTGAGACAGACAGGAGAGATTGAATTAAAGAAGAAACATGAATGTTTTTCTTGCATCACCACCAAAGAATCAAATGATGTGCCAGAACAAGCATGGGGCTGGATGAACACAGCAGGTCAAGCAGCATCATAGGAGCAGGAAAACTTGACGTTTCGGGCCTAAACCCTTCATCAGAAAATCATCCAGCCCCATGCTTGTTATCTCGGATTCTCCAGCATCTGCAGTACCTTTTATCTCTGATGTGCCAGAACAGCTGTGTTGCAAACTGACCCCAAAGATAACAGAAAATGTAAATAAGCAAAGAAGGGGAAACAAACTGAGGCAGAGATTATGGTCTTAAGTTGTTGAACACAAAGTTGAGTCTGGAATGCTGTAGAGAATTTAATCGAAACGTGTTGTTCCTCAAGCTTACATTGAGCTTCACTGGAACAGCGCGGCTGGCTCAAGAACGAAATATCAGTTTGATAGCAAGGCAGAAAATTTAAAATATCCGGCACTGGAAACTTGGGGTCAAGTTTGTGGACTGAATTGAGGTACATTGTAGTGTGGTCAGCAGGTCTTATTTGGTCTCCCTGTGTAAAGGAGACCACATTGTGAGCAGCAAAAGCAGTACAATAATTATGATTTCGAAAGACTGCTATCTGTGATGGTTTCAACAATTAACACCCTGGAGGAAGGGAGGATTGTCAACAGCACCTTTGGGATTTTTGTGTTTAACTGCACGTGTACACACCAGAAGTTGGTGTCAGCTACACAGCCCAATGATCGAAAATGCTGATGGTTTCACTGCCATTCTAACTGCAAAATTCGAGCCAACATCTTAAACTACACCTGCTCCAATACATTAGTTCCTATTTCCTATTAAGAATAAGTCACAACTCACAACACGCTTGGATATTGAGCAGTTTTTCCGCCGCCTCTGCCTCCACGCTTACTTCTCCAACCGCGAATCCAACCCTCCCTCTACTGACCCCTTCTCCCGCCTCCAACACAAGCCCTCCTCCTGGACACCACCCCAAGGCCTCCTACCCTCCCTCGACCTCTTCATCTCCAACTGCCGTCGAGACATCAATCGCCTCAACCTCTCTACCCCTCTCAAACACTCCAACCTCTCCCCCGCAGAACGTGCAGCCCTCCACTCCCTCCGCTCCAATCCCAACCTCACCATAAAACCCGTGGACAAGGGAGGGGCAGTCGTAGTATGAACTCTCTGACACCTCCTCCTACCGCCCCCTGGATCATGACCCCACCCCCAAGCACCAAACCATCATCTCCCAAACCATCCACAACCTCATCACCTCAGGTGACCTCCCACCCACCGCCTCCAACCTCATCGTTCCCCAACCCCGCACCGCCCGCTTCTATCTCCTCCCCAAAATCCACAAACCTGAATGCCCTGGTCGACCCATTGTCTCCGCCTGCTCCTGCCCCACCGAACTCATCTCCACCTACCTAGACTCCATTTTCACCCCCTTGGTCCAGGAACTCCCTACCTACGTCCATAACACCACCCACGCCCTCCACCTCCTCCAGAACTTCCAATTCCTCGGTCCCCAACACCTCATTTTTACTATGGACGTCCAGTCCCTATACACCTGTATTCCCCATGCAGATGGCCTAAAGGCCCTCCGCTTCTTCCTGTCCCGCAGAACTGACCAATCCCCCCCCACCGACACCCTCATCCGCTTAGCCGAACTCGTCCTCACCCTCAACAACTTCTCTTTCAATTCCTCCCACTTCCTACAGACAAAGGGGGTGGCCATGGGTACCCGCATGGGCCCAAGCTATGCCTGCCTCTTTGTAGGTTACGTGGAACAATCCCTCTTCCGTACCAACACTGGCCCTAAACCCCACCTCTTCCTCCGTTACATTGATGACTGCATCAGCGCCGCCTCGTGCTCCCACGAGGAGCTCAAACAGTTCATCCACTTCACCAACATCTTCCACCCCAACCTGAAGCTCACCTGGACCATCTCCAACACTTCTCTCTCCTTCCTGGACCTCTCTGTCTCCATCTCGGGTAACCACCTAGAAACCGATGTCCATTTCAAACCCACTGACTCCCACAGCTACCTGGAATACACCTCCTCCCACCCACCTTCCTGCAAAAATGCCATCCCCTATTCCCAATTCCTTCGCCTCCGCCGCATCGGCTCCCAGGATGAGACATTCCACTCCCGTACATCTCAGATGTCCTCATTCTTCAACTTCCCCCCCCACAGTGGTCGATAACGCCCTCGACCGTGTCTCCCGCATTTCCCGGAACACATCCCTCACACCCCATCCCCGCAATGATAACCAAAAAAGAATCCCCCTCGTCCTCACGTACCACCCCACCAACCTCCGGATCCAACGCATCATCCTACGACACTTCAGCCATCTGCAATCAGAGCCCACCAGCAAAGACATTTTTCCCTCCCCACCCTTATCTGCCTTCCAGAGGGACCACTCCCTCCGTGACTCCCTTGTCCGCTCCACACTCCCCTCCAGCCCCACCACACCCGGCACTTTTCCTTGTAACCGCAGGAAGTGCTACACCTGCCCCCACACCTCCTCCCTCACCCCAATCCCAGGCCCCAAGAAGACTTTCCACATCAGGCAGATGTTCACCTGCACATCTGCCAATGTGGTGTACTGCATCCGCTGTACCCGTTGTGGCTTCCTCTACATCGGGGAAACCAAGAGGAGGCTTGAGGACCACTTTGCAGAACACCTGCGCTCAGTTCGCAACAAACACTGCACCTCCCAGTCGCGAACCATTTCAACTCCCCCTCCCATTCCTCAGATGACATGTCCATCCTGGGCCTCCTGCAATGCCACAGTGATGCCACCCGAAGGCTGCAGGAACAGCAAATCATATTCAGCCTGGGAACCCTGCATCCCAATGGTATTAATGTGGATTTCACAAGCTTCAAAATCTCCCCTCCCCCAACCGAATCCCAAAACCAGCCCAGCTCATCTCCACCTCCCTAACCTGTTTTTCCTCTCACCTCAAGCCACACCCCCATCTCCTATCTACTAACATCATCCCGCCCCCTTGACCTGTCCGTCCTCCCCGGACTGACCTATCTCCTCCCTACCCCCCCACCTACACTCACCTTTGCTGGCTCCATCCCCGCCTCTTCGACTTGTCTGCCTCCTCTCCACCTATCGTCTCCTCTATCCATCCTCTATTCGCCTCCCCCTCTCTCCCTATTTATTTCAGAACCCTCTTCCCCTCCCCCATTTCTAGGGTCTAGGCCCGAAACGTCAAGTTTTCCTGCTCCTATGATGCTGCTTGGCCTGCTGTGTTCATCCAGCCCCACGCCTTGTTATCTCTATAACTAAATTACCTGTGAGTTTCACCCCTCCCTTCCAATTGTCCTTGGTCCCTTTATCTCTGAGACACTGAAATTCCCATAACCTTCATTATACAATTTCCTTCAGTCTATTTAACATGCTTGTACTCGTTCAGCTTATGCTGCCAATTGTGATGTAGTCTCATCTTTCATCACAAGCTTCTGCTCACACTGTTCTTGCTGTTCTCGTTGTTGTTATGTAATAGCTCAATTGATAGCAAATGGCATGTGTCAATGGTATTTAAAGAAAAAGCTGGGAATAAACAACGAATCAAGATTGGCTAATATATTAAACTGACTATTTAAATAAATAACCATAAAAGAATATTGAAATCCAATTCTAGACCAAGCTAGCTTAATTCAGGAAGACAGAACACAAGCAAACATCCTTATAGCCATTAGGTGTAGAGAAACACAAAGAATAGTTATTTAAGTTTGTTTGTCCCATTGAGAGAGAGAATTGGCCATTACTACTATTCAGATCAAGGTAGGAAACACACATAATTCTTGTACCTATCTCATCTGAATGTTTATGATATGAGTTTGTCTATCTCTGATCTCTGCCTCTTAACACTGCTGGTGAGCTTTGCAAACAGCACGAGCACAACAGCATTTGCTGATCGCAAAGGACAAGAAGGTAGTTCTTTCTGTAGACTGCCAACTTCCCTCCTAGACACAATCTTAAGAGTTGGCCACAAACAGTACTGCAAGAGGAATTCTCGGAAACAACACCAGAGCAGATTGGGTCGACAGTGATGAATGTAGGCCTGCAAGTGTCAGTGGTGTGGAGTGGACAAGAGGAGAAATTCCATGGTCCACTTAGGGGCCAGGAAATCTTCAAGGAGCACTGTTAGTACAAAGTGGGTGCAGGTAGCCAGGAAGGTCAACTCCTTCAAGTTGGACCTGATAACCTGGCATAACTGACCAGAAGATCTCAGGACCATAGCCAGGCGTTCAAGATCAGCACCTTCTCATAACATTTCCTAACCGTCACTTGACCAACCTCTCATGCTGCTCAATGAACCTCACCCTCTTTGCTCACCCAGGAGCACTCCCAGACACCCAGGCCCTAACGTCAAGCTACTCCTCAAGTACTGCACGTCAAGTCACTAAGCATGGTAGGCTGCAATCAGGTCAAGGTGAAAAGATCATTCATTTGCCAATTTACAGAAGGGCAAGGTGACAGACAGCTACTGTTTGCAAAGAATTCAGATGAGGATCTTTAAAGGGCAACCTGAAGGGAGCTGAACGGGTACGCACATGATGATGCTCAGTTGTATTGAACTGTCACTGTCAAGGAACAACGAACAGGTTCCAGTTGGAGGTGGACCATGGTAGGGATGAGGCAACCTTAGACCCATCGCCCTGTCCTGCTGTAAACCTGGAGGCACTGGCACTGCTGTCCCATACCTGTCCCAGCCTTTGTGTGCACAGGTCAGCTGCTCCTCTGCCCTAGCTGTCAGGATGCGTAAACACTCTTGGTAAATTCAGAAAATCATCAAAAAAGCTCTGAAAACACTTTACAGTACATTCAGACACTTCACAATAGGACAATGTTGTAAAAGTGTGATTTAACTGTAAGGTAACCTAGGCCTTGAACTTACTCTACTGCAGGACTCACCTTGCAGCTTCACATTTTTTTTTAAGAATAGTCAGTGCAGGTTGTCATGACCTGCGTTGTCCAAATTTAGGTTCCTGATGCCTAATCAGTTGGTCGGGGTGGCTGACAAGAGCAGCTATTTAGTGTGTTGAGATGCACATACTTGTGGGAAACCCCTTGGGAGCTGCCCAACAGGAGTTAGCAACGTAGCCAGCCTCCTGGAAAGCTGGGTAGCCGTGCTATATATATGTAGCTTGTACTGCACATATCTATTTACAGCATCCAATGTTAAAAAATGAAAAATATTGAGGTTGTTGACATGTTCACTGAGCCAATGGGTCTGGTTGCAAATGTTTCATCTCCCTGCTAGGTAACATCGTCAGTACACCTCTGGTGAAGCGTTGGAGTTCTGCCCCGCTTGTTACTTATATTTTCTGAAGAAGGGTCTAGGCCCGAAACATCAGCTTTCCTGCTCCTCTGATGCTGCTTGGCCTGCTGTGTTCACCCAACTCTACATCTTGTTATCTCTGTTACTTTTCTGCCTCGGTTTCCTGGGGTGGTTTGTATTACTTCCAGTTTTGTTTCTCAGTGGTTTGTACACAGGATCTAATTTACTGTGTTTGTTGATGGAGTTCCAGTTGGAACACCAGGCCATCAGAATTCGCTGGTTTGTCTTTGTTTGGCTTGCGCGATTATGGATGTGTTGTCCTAGTTGAATAGCCCTTCAAGACAAAAAAACTTCCCAAAAATTACCCACATCAATGACACAGACATCACAGATTCATAGAATAAAAACATCTCGGACCGACCACTTACAGACACTGAGAAGACCATATGAGTATGAAGACTGAATTATAACTACAGAGATGTCAAAAAGACTGACTTCCTGGCTGCGCTGGAATCAACATTAAAGAACAATGGACTTACAGAAGTACAACAGACCATCTGATAGATGATAGTCCCAATACTGAGCAAAACAAGAAAGTGGAACACATTCAACACAGAAGACAGGAAAGCCCTGGAAAGACTCAAGAAAGACAGGAGCATTGTAATCTTACCGGTGGACAAAGGACACATGACAGTAATCCACAGCAGAAGCCAATCCATCGAGAAAGCTAATGCACTACTAGCAGATACCGAAACCTACCAACAGGTGGCGATAGACCCGACACCACAGTTAGGGAACCGGATTACAACAACCCTGAAGAAATTATGCAATTCAGGAGACATCAGCAAGACAGACTACCAAAAAACGAAGCCACAGGGATCTAACACACCCCAATTCTATGGACTGCCCGAAGTACACAAACTGGGGGCCCCCCTCAGACCCACTGTCTCACTGCCAGGCAGACCAACATTTAGGCTTGTCAAAAAACTACAACAGAAATTGAAATACTTAGTGGTCAACACTACGCACTCCATCAACTCACCCCAAGAACTCCTCAACATCAAGGATAGAAGAGGACGAGTTGATGATATCTTTTGATGTAACAGCACTATTTACATGCATAAACACTGACCTAGCCAAAGAGGCAATTGCCACACTGCTGGACAAATCAAGTAGGCAGGCACCCCAGGACACCACCATGAAACTACAAGATCTGTGCCTCACAACTCACTTCACTTCAACGACAATACGTACAAACAAATCAACAGAACACCAATGGGATCCCAATATCAGGACTCACTGCAGAAGCAGTAATGCAATGGTTAGAACGGACAGCGCTCCCCCCGCCAACTATACAACCCAAACTTTGTGTCCGATATGTAAATGACACCTTCGTGATTATGAAACGCCCAAAACTAGAAGAAACCCACTGACACACAAACATCATCCTTGCTGGGGTTAAATTCATGAACAAAAAGAACAACCGACTACCCTTCCTGCACTTAATGGCAGAATGCAAAAACAACAGGGAACTCCAGACGAGCATATATAGAAAGACCACATATATGGACCAAATACTCAATTACAATAGCAACCATCCCAATGCCCACAAAGGGTGGTGCATCAGGACATTATTTAAATGAGCCACAACACATTGCAGCAACCCAGAACTATGCAAAGCAGAACAGGAGCACATTATACGGTGTCTTCAAATTGAATGAATACCCAAAAAGCACGTTCCGCTGTTACCTCTGAGAAAGTTCACAACATGACCAGACTCACTAATCACCATACCATACACCAAGGACATTTCAGAGATGACCACAAGACTACTCAGACCCCTAGGTATCAGAGTAGCCCACAAACCGATAACCACCCTACAACAGCTATTGACGAACGCAAAGGACCCCATACCCAAAACTAGCAAAACTGGTGTAATATACAAAATACCATGCAAGGACCATGAGAAACACTACATAGGCCAAAGCGGAATAAAACTGGCAATACAGATTCATGAACACCAACTAACCACCAAGAGACATGACCAATTATCACTTGGCTCAGTACAACGAGGGACACGAATTTGACTGGGACAACACATTCATAATTGCACAAGCCAAATAGACACATGTCAGGGAATTCCTGGAGGCCTGGTATTCCAACCGGCACTCCATCAACAAACACACTGAATTAGACCCTGCGTACAAACTACTGAGAAACAGAACTGGAAGTAACACCAACCATCCCAGCAAACCGAGGCATATAAATAACAAGCGGAACAGAACACCAATGCTTCATTGGAGACGCACTGATGATGTTACCTAGCAGGGCGACGAAACGTTTGCAACCAAACTCACCTGCTTGGCGAGCATGTCTACAACCTCATCCACAACCCGAGCTACAAATCTTCTCGAGAACTTTAAATGAAAAATACTTTTAGGGAACCCAACAAAACAGCATCTACAGCCAGCTAACAAATACCCAGTTCAAAAGGGAGTGAGACATGAATATGGAAGTCATAATCTATTAAATTAACCATCACCTAAATACCTGGAGAAGAGAATGGTCTTGAACAGTATATTAGACAAGGTGAACATCAGCCAAATTCTGTCTCTTTGAAGTCACCTTCCTCCCCGTCAGCCCGTCTGCCAATAAAACCATCATCCATGGATTCTCACCACTAGAACTAGAAGTTCCTTTATTAAAGCTGCTAAAAGAATGTCAGTTATTCTTGTTCATAATCATCGGGTATCCTGGTAACAAGCAGAGGCAGCTTTAAAGAGTAGCTTGCCTGAATTCTGAAGAAATACGTCAAGTCTCATTAATCCACTAGGATTTCTTTTGAGGTTGTCGCTAAAATAATGGATGAAGGACAACAGAGGGTATAATTTACTTCAGCCTTTCTTTAGAATGCATTTGATAAATGTCTGACACAAGAAAAGGAAATTTAAGCCTGCTCCTCCTGAAGCGTTTTCCCCAGCACCACCATTTTATCTAGCCTGAAACCTGCCACATGAATGCTACTTGTGGTCTCAAGTACAGCCCTTGAGCCTTCTCTGTCCTCTCACTTGATGCTTCACAACAACCACTTCATTGTTTATTCACCATACCAGTTCTGTGGCTTCCAGCAGTTGCCTAATACTCGTCACCAGAAAATTTTGACTCCTGCCCATCTACCATGGAAGTTAGTTTTGGGCACGAGTGCTTGTTGAGCATGCAAATACGAATGTACTACTTCTACTAAAGAAAAAATATGTAAGAACTGCAGATGCTGTAATCAGGAACAAAAACAAAATTGCTGGAAAAGCTCAGCAGGTCTGACAGCATCTGTGAAGAAAAAATTCAGAGCTAACTTTTCAGGTCCGGTGACCCTTCCTCAGAAATCAAACCAGTTCTGAGGAAGAGTCACCGGATACGAAACGTTAACTCTGATTTTTTTTCTTCACAGATGCTGCCAGACCTGCTGAGCTTTTTCAGCAAATTTGTTTTTATACTACTTCTACTCCCAGGGTAGGAGGAGGGGAATGACATTCCACTGACTGGTCAACCCATGATTACATTTTCCCAGCATTACAAAGGCTTTTGAGGGAGAACTCCCTCACTGTAGCCATGTATTTTGACTGTGTTGCATGATGATCGAGTAATTCTTTGAAATCATTGTGCTGTTGTTGATGGATCATCCTTGGACAATTTCTATCTTCTTACCCTGTCAACTGGAAGGTTTGTCAGCAGTCAGTCCTTTCTTTAGTGATGCTCCATGTTTAGATCGTTTATATCATATGGTCACCATACTACTCTATCTACTAACTTGCTGATAATTTGCAAGGTTGGGCAGCACAGTGGTTAGAACTGCTGCCTCACAGCACCAGGAACCCGGGTTCGATTCTACCCTCAGGCTGTGTCGAGTCTGCACATTCTCCCCGCGTCTGCGTGGGTTTCCTCCGGGTGCTCCAGGCTCCTCCCACAGTCCAAAGATATACAGGCTAGATGGACTGGCCATGCTAAATTGCCCGTGGTTTTCAGGGATGTGTATTTTAGGTGGGTTATAGGGGAATGGGTCTGAGCGGGATGCTCTGAGGGTTGGTGTGGACTTGTTGGGCCAAAGGGCCTGCTTCCACACTGTAGGGATTCTATGAATGAAACTGGACACCCAATCTGGCATTGATTTAGGAACTGGAAATCACAACAGCTAACTCAGCCCTGACAACCCAGCAAAATCTTCTTTACCAACATCTGGGGGTTAACGTCAACATTGGGAGATCTGTCAGTACTACTCTGAGTATCATACCTTACAGAGTGTCCTAGACAAACATCACCACCAGCTCTGGATATGTTCTGCCTCAGGACATTGGTGTACAGTCAGGAGAGATTTGTGCTGGGAATCCTCAACATCGACTTCAGAAACCACGAACTCTAGCACAGTTTGAACATGAACAAGGCAACCTACTACTGATTACACCCCCTTGGCTGATGAATCAGTACTCTTCCATGTTGAATTCCTCTTGCAGAAAACATTGAGGTTGGCAGTGAAGAACACACTGAGCGAGGGACTTCAATGTCCATCATTAAAAAAAGCTGGTTATCAAGATGATCGTGGCAGGGTAGGCAGGGTCCGGACTCCTGAGCCCAGGGCTTCTCTACTCTGTCTACTTGTCTTCTTTTATTTTCTTCTTTTCTCATTTTTGCTTCTACTTACCTTCTGGGGAGAGCTCTGTCACGGAGGCGTTGGCAACGACGACATCGATGAGGAAGTCGGCTTCGTCGGGTCTGGAGTGTGGCAGTAGCTGGCGAGCGTGAAGCAGGACTCTGGCAGCGGCTTCAAGGAGGCAGCTGGCAGAATGATGAGTAGGGGCCCTAGCACTAGCTGCTACATGGACGGAAGCGATATTGGCGAGGGCGGCCAGTGGGAAAAAATGGTGCCTGAGGACCGGTGACTTTGATGTTGGCCGGGTCCGGCGCTGGTGGTGGCAGGAGGACCATGCACTCTCTGTAAACTTTTTTTTAATTCTTCTTGAACTATCCAAAATGGCACCATATTGTGGTGATAAGTGGAAGCTTTTCACTGTATTTTACTGTAATTTTCAATGTAAAATACATGTGATAACAAAATCATTCGTCACTCATCATCAAAAAAGTGGCCCAGCGGCACCATTGCTGACCAAGTTGATCAAGTTCTAAAGGACAGATGCCAGATTGGGTCTGTAGCAGTTTGTGAAGTCAAAAATCAAGAGGAAAAAACATACTTGATCTCTCCCTCACCAACTCATCTGCCACAGATGCAACTCTCCATGACAGTAGGAGAGACACTGCACAATGTTTGAGGGAGAGAAAGAGGCCCATCTTCATATTGAGGATAGCTTTCATTGTGAGGGTTCTTGGTAGTGTCCCTACTTCTGAGCCAGGAGACCTGGGTTCAAGAACAGCCTGCTCCACAGGTGTGTCAATAACATGTCTGAATGGGCTGATTAGAAAATACCTACCCTCCATTTTGTTGCAGGCACTATCATCATACTCAATGAGATAGATTTCGAACAGAGGGATCAATTCAAGACTGAACATCCATGGAGTGCTGTGGGCCATCAGCAGCAGCGGAACTGTACTTCAGTACAATGTACAAACTTGTGACATGGCATATATTCCCTCTATTATTACTACCAAGCCAGGCAATCGACCCTAGTTCAATAAAGAGTGCAGGAGGGCACGACAGGAGTAGCATCAGACATATCTAAAATTGACTCAACAACCCTGTAAGGTTACAACACAGGGCTAGTGTACGCAAAATGGCATAAGCAGCAAGTGGTAGATGTAGCTAAGCAATTCCACAAATCAGATCTAAGCTCTGCAGTCTCGCACAGCCAGTTGTGAATGGTGATGGATAATTAAACAACTCACTGGAGAAGGCTCCACAAATATCCAGTCCTCAATGATGGAAAAGCCCAACACATCAGTGTAAAAGATAAGGCTGAAGCATTTACAACAATCTTCAGCCAGAGTGCTGACTGAATGATCCAACTCAGCTTCCTCCAGAGATCCAGTTAATCCGATTCACTCCACGTACAATCAAGAAACAGTTGGAGGCACTGGATACTGCAAAGGCTCTGGGTTTTGATAACATTCTGGCAATAGTACTGAAGACTAGTGCTTTAGAACTTGCCACTCCCTTAGCCAAGCTGTTCCAGTACAGTTACAACACTGGCCGCTACCTGACAATGTGGAAAATTACGCATGTATGTCCAGTATGCAAAAAGCAGGAGTAATCCAACCCAGCCAATTACTGTAAAGTAACGGAAGATGTCATCAGCAGCACTTGCTCAGCAACAGCCTGCTCAGTGACACCCAGTTTGGGTTCTGCCAGGTCATTCAGGTCCTGACCTCATTACAGCCTTGGTGCAAACATAGACAAAAGCACTGAATTCCAGAGGTGAGGTAAGAGTGACAGCCCTTGACACCAAGGCTGCATTCAACCCAGTGTGGCATCAAAGAGCCCCAGCAAAACTGGAATCAATGGGAATCGGGGGTAAATTCTCCACTTGTTGGAGTCATACCTGACACATGGGAAGATGGTTATCATTATTGGAGGTCAGTCTTCTCAGATCCAGGGCATCTCTTGTAGGAGTTCCTCTGGGTATTGCCCTAGGCCCAAACATTGTCAGTTGCTTCATCAATGACCTGTCCTCCATCTTAAGGTCAAACGTGGGAATGTTCACTGATGTAGCACAATATTCAGCGCCATTCGTGACTCCTCAGATACTGAAGCAGTCCATGTTCAAATGCAAAGAGAGCTGTTCAATATCCGGGTTTAGGCTGACTGATAGCAAGTAACATTCCCGCTACACAAATGCCATGCAATGTTCATCTCCAATAAGAGACAATCTAACCACTGTCCCCTGATATTCAATAGTGTTACCATCACTGAATTCCCTGATATCATCCTCCTGGGGGCTTACCACTGACCAGCAGCTCAACTGGACTTGTCATATAAATGCAGTGGCTATATGAGCAGGTCAGAGGCTAGGAATCCTGCAGCAAGTAGCTCACCTCCAGCCTTCCCAAAGGCCTGACCATCATCCACCAAACACAAGCCTAAGGGGCGGCACGGTGGCTCAGTAGTTAGCACAGCTGCCTCACTGTGCCAGAGACCTGGGTTTGATTCAGCCCCATGCGATTGTCTGTGTGGAGTTTGCACGTTTTCCTTGTGTCTATGTGGGTTTCCGCTGGGTGCTCTGGTTTCCTCCCACAGTCCAAAGATGTGCAGGTTAGGTGGATTGGTAAAGCTAAATTACCCATAGTGTTCAGGGATGTGTTAGTTAGGTGCGTTAGCCATGGGAAATACAGGGTTACAGGGATAGGGTAGTGGGATGGGCGATGCGTCTGGGTGGGATGCTCTTCAGATGGGCAGTGTGGGCTTGTTGGGCCGAATGGCCTGTTTCTACACTGTAGAAATTCTATATAAAAGAATGACAGGAGTGTGATGGATTACTTCCCACTTGCCTGAATGGATGCAGCTCCAACAACACTCAAGAAGCTTGACACCAACCAGGACAAAGCAGCATGCTTTATTCACACTGCATCCATTCCATCCACCACCAACAATCAGTAGTAGTACTGTGTGTTATCTAATAGATACACTGAAGAAATTCACCAAAGATTCTTGGACAACACCTTCCAAACCCATGACCACTCCCATCTAGAAGGACATGGGCAGCAGCCATATGGGAACACCGTCACCTGAAAGTTCCCTTCCAAGCCACTCTCCATCCAGATTTGGAAATATACCACCACTCCTTCACTGTCACTGGGTCAAAATCTTGGAATGCCCTCCTTTAGTGCATTTTAAGTGAACCTACAGCACGTGTACTGCAGCATTTCAAGGCAGCTCACTACCACCTTCTTAAGGGCTTCTAGGAATTGGGAATAAATGCTGATTGGTAGGCAACACCAACATTCCATAAGTGAGTATGTATAAAAATGCTCAGTACTTCCTCAAAGAATTCTAACAGATGGGGCAGGCATGGCTTCACCTTGACAAAGCCATGGTGACTCAGCCCTATTTTACCACGCACTTCCAAATACTCTGCAATCTCTTCTTTAACAATGGACTCTAAAATCTTACCGACGATCAAAGTCACGTTGACTCGTCTATACTTCTCATCTTCTGCTTCCCTCCCTTCTTAAACGGGATGTTATATTAGTCATTTTCCATTCTCTGGGACCCTGCCTGACTCCAGTGTTCCCTGAAAAATCACTTCTAATGCATCTACAACTTTCTCAGCTATCTCCTTCAGGATCCTAGCATGTCGTGCACCCGGTCTGGGTGATTTATTCTTCACACCTTCCATCACCTTCTCCATAGTGATGGCCACTACACTTACTTTTGCCCCGACTCTCTTGAAGTTTTGATACGCTATGAAGTTCTGGAGTCTTCCACTGTGGACAGTGATGCAAAGTACCGATTCAGTTCCTCCGCCATTTCTTTGTTCCCCATTACTTCCTGCTCGGCTTCCTTTTCCAGTGGTACAGTGACCACCCTTGTCTCTTTCTTACCTTTTAGATATCTTAAAAAAAGTCTTGCAATCTTCTTTTATATTATTAGCTAGCTTTCCTTCATATTTCACATTGTTTCCACCCCCACCCCCATTACTTTTTTTTTAGTTATCCTCTGCTGGTTTTTAAAGGCTTCTCACTAATCCTCACCAGAATGTATGCTTTATCTTTTGCTTATAACGTTGTCACTCACCTCCCTTGCCAGCCACGGTTGCCTCATCCTGCCTTTGGTATGCTTCTTCTCCACTGGGACGAGTTTCTGCTGTGCCTCTCGGATTATCACCAGAAATTCCTGCCACTGCTGCACCACCATCTTCCCTGCTAGGCTCCCCTTACAATCAACTCTGGCCAGCTCCTCCCTCATGTCTTTGTCCTTCCATTTACTGAACTGCAATACCATTCCATCCAATTCAAGCTTCTGTCTCTCAAACTGCAGGGTGAATTCTGTCAAATTATGGTCACTGCCCCCTCTTGGGATTCCTTTACCTCAAGCCCTTTGTCAATTACATTTCAATCGCTTGCTGGAGCTTTTTAATGAGGCAATAGAGTGGGTTGCTGAGGCTAACATGTTTGATCTGAAGTGCATGTATATTCCAAAAAACATTTAATAAAGTGCCACATAACAGGCTTGTCACAAAGTTTCTATGCATGGAATAAAAAAAAAGCAGCTCCATTACTTTGAATAAATATGAATAAATGATAGGAGAGTAGTTTTTTTTTGAAAATGTGATATTGACGTTGCTGTTTAGGCCAGCATCTGTTGTCTTCCCTAATTGCCCTGGAACAGACTGGCTTGCTAGGCCATTTCAGAGGACCATCAAAACTCAACCAAACTGCTTGTAGGTCTAGAGTCATATGTAGCTCAGAACAGGTGAAGATGGCAGATTTTCTTCCCTAGAGGTTTTTATGACAATCAACTGTGGTTACATGATCGCTCTTAGATTAATTTGTTTTAATTCCAGGTTTCTTATTGAATTAAAATTCACCATCTGCTTCAGAGGAATTCAAATCCATGTCTCCAGAGCATTAGGAGTCAAGTGGGATTAACCACGAGGCGTTGAGTTGGTGGTGTTATAACTCCTGCTTCATATATAATAACCTAAATTGTGCAATTTCAATATTTGTGGGCTGGGAAGTATTATGAATTGAAAAGAGGATGATAATAATAAACTTTACGAGGATATAGACAGCTGGTGGAAAGAGCAAAAATGTGACGGATTAAATTTAATGTAATATAGAGAGATAAGAAGCAATTCGTTTGGTTTGAAGAATGAGAGACAACACAAGATAAAAGGTACAAATCTAAAGGAGTGCAGGAACAAGTAGAGATAACAAGGTGTGGAGCTGGATGAACACAGCAGGCCAAGCAGCATCATAGGAGCAGGAAAGCTCGACATTTCAGGCCTAGATCTTTCATCAAAGGAACAAGTAGACTTGGGAATATATACGCATATTATAGAAGATAGCAGGACAAATTGAGACAGGAGTTAATATAATGCCCAAAGTCCTGTATACTATAAGTAAGGCCACATACTTCAAAAGCAATGCTATAGTAAATCCAAATAAAAATACTGGTTCAGCCTCAGGTAGAATGTTGCGCCATTCCTGGCACCATACTTTAGGAAGTATATACATGCATTGGGAAGGATGCAGGTATGTTTGATGAAAATGGTTCCAGAAAGAGCAACTTCAGAGCGGAGAATCTGAGCTGTTGTCTTGGAGAAGAGAAGATTAAGATGAGATTTAATTGAGATGCTCAATCAAATGAGAGAGATGGACAGAGCAGATAGGGAAAAATTGGTCCCATTGGCAAAGGATCAACAACCAGCAGTCTATGTTACTGATGTTTGACAAAAGGAGGAACAGGGATATGATCAAAGTCATTTTTGCACAGCAAACGCACAAATTGAGAGTGTGGTATGTTCAATTGTGGCTTTCACGAAAAATTGGACAATTATCTGAAGATAAAACAATTTGCAGGGTCACAAGGAAAAGACAGAGTATATGGACTAGGTGAGTTGTTCTTGCAGATTGCTAGATGGACACAGTGGGCTGAATGGCCTTCTTTTGTTCTGTAACCATACTCTAATTTTGAGATTTAGGAAGGAAATTTCAACCTTAGGCAGCTGAAAATGCCGCCACTAATGGTCAAATGATTATAATTTGGATGTGCAAGAGATCATGATTGTGGGGACACAAAGATCTTGGAGAATTTTAAGGTTGGAAGAATTTAGAATAAGAAAACAGGAGAGGCTATACAGGGATTTGGAAAAAGGGATGAAAATTTTTAAAAAAGGTACCGCGAAGTGCCAATGAAGATCAATGAGCACAAGAAAGGTGGTGATGTGCTCTTGGTGCAAATTAAGAAATGGCAACTAAGATTTCGATGAGATTAAATTTATGTTGGGTAAAAAATGACAGGCAATTCAGGAGAATGATGAAATAATTAAGTCCATTTGTATTAGTCATGAATGAGGGTTTCAGCAGATGCACTGAGGTAAGGCAGTATTAGGTGATGTCACAGAGGTGGATCTAAAGCTAAAAGACATAGGTACAGGAATAGACCCTGCAGCCTTCTCTGACATTCAGCAGGATCAGGGCAGATCTGACATTCCTCACATCCACTTTTCTGCCTTTACCCCACAACCTTGTACAGTTGCTGTAAGACTTCCCTACTCTTATACTCCAACCCTCTCGAATTAAGGCCCAACATTCTATTTGCCTTCCAAAATTACCTGCTGCTCATGAGCTAGCTTTCTGTTTCCTGCGCAAATACCCTCAAATACCTTTGTGTTGCAGCTTTATGCATTTTTTTCCTGTTTAAATAATATGCTTTTTTTTGTTCTCCCTTCTCAATGAACAAATTCACATTTACTCATACTATTCTCCATTTGCCAAATTTTTGCCCACTTACTCAACTTATCAATTTTTCTCTGCAAATTGTGCATATCTGTCCCATAACCTACCTCTCCAATTATGTTAGTATTGTCTGCAAATTTGACGACAGTATTTCCTTCATCTAAGGCATGATACATATTGCAAACAGTTGTGGTCCCAGCATTGATCCCTGTGGAACCCCACTAGTTGCGAACAGGTTGCCAACCTGATTAAAAAAAACCCTTCAGCCCCACTCGCTACTTCCTACCCATGAGGCACTTCTCTATCCATGCCAATATACCTCCAACACTGTGGGCCCTTATGACTTAATCTTTTGTGAGGTAACTTGTCAAATGCCTTTTGGAAACAGATCGCAGTTTTCAGTGAAAACAGTCACAGAAACTCAAGCTTCTCCTTTTAACTATGATTTCCCATTTATATATTCTATATAATCTTAATAGTTTTAATGCCCTTTCTTTAATGCAGCACCTAGGAATACATGTTGTATTTTGAAACATAGCCACTGCCTTGGACATATTGATTATAATTACTTTACTTTTTTATTTTAATGTTCAATAATCTCAAAAGGTAAAGTTATTATAGTTCCAATGGACCCCAGGGCTGCTTTCCTGGTGTGGGAATTGAACCCAAACTGTTGGCATCATTCCTGCACTGCAAACTAGCCAACAGCCAACTGAGCTAACCGACCCTAATAATAAAGCAAAATCACAAAGGCATTACGGATTTTATTCATTTATACTTGCACATTCAAAGAATTATGCCATTATCTTTGATGTGACATTTCCTACAAATTATTCCTGTTGTGTTTATATCTTGTTTTTTTTTCTCTTAAGAGGAATCACGTTATACTTCTCCACAATAAACTGGATTTTCCACCCATGTACCCATTCCACTTATGTACCTATATCCTCTGGAAGACTTTTGAAGTCTTCCTTGTTGATGGACAAAACCCATACTTCTGTATCAAACAGAGAAGTTATTATTATGCTCCCTCTGCTCAAATCCAAATAATCTATATTGTAAAAGTGCATACACCACTGACTCCTTGTGTTCACTCATCAACCAGTCCATTGCTTTTTGTCAGTACACAATTTTTCTACTTTTGGCATTTCACCTTGTAACAAACCTCATGAAATACTTTATAAAACAGCTTATTAAAATGAAGAACATTAACTACATTCCTTTAATCTTCACGGTCACTTTAAGAAACTGTTCTAACTCTTATCTTTCTATTTCTCTTCATATCTTTGATGAGGTTATAGTCTCTGGATCAATTTTACCTGTTGAATAATTTTCTGTCCTCTCTCTCCAGAGATACAGATCTGTTTAGTGTTCCCAGCACTTTGTGTATTTATTTCAAGTTTGGTCTATGATCCTATTCCACTAATTCATTAAGCTTCAATATGACTTGCTGGCACGTGATCACACCACTTATGGCTGAGATGAGAAGTGGTAGGTATATGCTTATCCTGCCTAGACTGTTTTGAAGCGAAATTTATACATTGAAAACACAACTGAGATTACTGCATCACATCCCACAGTCGTTGAGTTAAAGGTTATCCAAATCTTAGGAAAATAATATAATCATTTAAGGGATTTAAGCAACCATTTAAAATTTTCTGTATTCACCTAGTTATATCTTGCAACAGGCTTCACCAAAAAACCAAAACCAACTGGTAATATACTAGATCAAAACCCCTATATTTAAGAATTGCTGGCCAAAATCAAAATTGGTCAAAAATGGATCAAGTTACTCTAGCAGATTGCTCACAGATCATGCAAATCTCAGTGATATGTTTGAGAAATAATGCTCTATGCCTGGTCAGTGACTGACACAAGTAATTCATGGTCTTATGAAAATGCCCATTTCTGGCAGAAATTGGTATAGTGATCCTCCTCTCACCCTTCATAAACCTAGACAAAAATCCATCGTTAATTATGAAAAAACTATAAACAATGAATCCACAGAAAATGCATCTCTTTATTTTTTTAAAACTTAGGATACAGATTGACAGCAGCCAATATTTGGGGACCATAAAACCATGTTTCAGGATAGGTATTGGTACACTGTTGTGATGTTTGCTCAGGGAGAATAGTCAACTCAATGCAGTAATGGTTTGACAAAAAACAAAGGAAGGAAGAATCTCAGCTCCATGTGAGCTATGTGGTCTATTCTTTTAAAACTGAGCAATAATTCAGGCTGGTTGGTCAGACAGAGTTTGGAAGTAATGAGGACCTACCTGAGCTATCAGCTAAAACTTTACTTGTCAGATGCCTCAGTTCAGGATCAACTTGACCCAAAAGACACCTCACTGACTTCCCCACTTGTCCCAAAATTTATGATCATAGAATCCTGTGGAAACAGGCCCTTCGGCCCAACAAGTCCACACTGACCCTCAGAGCGTCCCACCCTGCCCCATCCCCCTATAAACCACCTAATCTACAAATCCCTGAACACTAAGGGCAATTGAGCATGGCCAATTCACCTAGCCTGCACATCTGCGGGAGGAAAACTGGAGCGTCCAGAGGAAACCCACACAGACACAGGAAGAATGTGCAAACTCCACAGACTGCAGTTGAGAGGAAGGGTCACCGAACCCAAAACGTTAACTCTGATTTTTCTTCACAGATGCTGCCATACCTGCTGAGCTTTTCCAGCAATTACTGTTTTTGTTCCACACAGGCAGTCGCCCGAGAGTGGAATCGAACCCGGGTCCCTGGCGCTGTGAGGCAGTAGTGCTAACCACTGAGCCACCGTGCTGCTAGATCACTACACAACTGATGAGCAAGTGTTTCAGGCCTCTCTCAGTGGGCATCCAGTATCATAACCTCTGCCTGAACAGCGTAAATCACGGTATAAAAGGAGTCCTAGAACTAACAAGGCAGCAGTCCATACAGTAATAAGACAAATTTTGTTCACAGGTTAGTAGTACATGAACGTTTCTCTAACAGCAATCATAACATGATGACGTTCAAAGTAATATTTACAAGGGGAACAAAGTGAAACAGCAACTAAAATTCTATCGTTGAAGTGAGCTTTACCTAAAGCTGATATGTTGTGGTTGGTTGGTTCGCCGAGCTGGTTTGTTGTTCTGCAGACATTTCATTACCCTGCTGGGTAACATTATTAGTGCAGCCTCCGATGAAGCGCCGGTGTGTTTTCCCGCATGGTTTTAAAATCTGGAGTCCGTTGAGCTGGATTGCCTCACTTCCGGTTTTCCTTCATAGTGGAGTGCATACGGGGTCGAATTCTGTGTGTTTATTGATGGCTTTCTTCGTGGAGTACCAGGCTTCTACGGATTTCCATGCCCGTCTCTGCTTAGCTTGTCCCAGTCGAATTGGTGGTTCTCCTTATCCACATGGATAGAGATGAGTGAGTATTGGTCGTGTCTTTTTGTAGCCCGTTGGTGTTCGTGTACCCTTGTTGTTGGTTTTCTTCCTGTTCATCCGATGTAGTGTTTCTCGCAGTCTCTGCAGGGGATCTTATAGATGACATTGGTCCTGTCCATGGCGGGGAGTAGGTCTTTGGTTCGGATGAGCAGTTGTCGTGGGGTTGATGTGGGTCTGTGTGCCACTCTGAAGCCCAGCTGTTGTAGGAGTCTAGTGGTTAGTTCTGACATGTTCCTGATGTAAGGTCGTGTGATGAGTGTGTCGGGGCGTGTAGTATCTTCCTGATGTTATTCATGTAGGCATCTTCTGACCCAATTTTTTGGATATCCATTATCTTTGAAAATCTGGAAGAGGTATTCTTCCTCTTGGCGCAGTTCTGTGTTGCTGAAGTGTGTTGCTGCCCGTTTAAATAGTGTTTGCATGCAGCTTCGTTTGTGTGTGTTAGGATGGGTACTGTTGAAGTTCAGTACCTGGTTTGTGTCTGTGGCTTTTCTGTGTACTTCCATTTGGAGTTCCCCATTCGTCTTGCGCTCTACCATGACATCCAGGAATGGGATCTGTTTGTTCTTCTCCTCCTCTCTGGTGAATTTTATTCCGGTGAGGGTGTTGTTTATTAGCTTGTGTGTCTCCTCTAGTTTGGTCCGTTTAAGGATGACAAAGGTGTCATCCACGTAGCATATCCATAGCTTTGGTTGGATTAGGGAAGGGCTGTCCTTTCCAGTCTTTGCATCACTACCTCGGCCAAAAGTCCAAAGATAGGTGATCCCATGGGTGTCTCGTTGATTTGTTTGTATGTTTGGCCATTGAAAGTGAAGTGGGTGGTGAGGCATAGGTCCAGTAGTTTCAGCATGTTGTCTGTGGAGATGGTTTCACCGGGGTCTTGTTCTTGTTCCAGTAGCGCTGTCATTGTTTCCCTTGTTAGCGATATGTCTATTGATGTGAATAGGGCAGTGACATCAAACTATATCATGGTGTCCTCGTCATCTATCCTTTTGTCTTTGATGGAACTGAGAAATTCTTCGGCTGAGTGGATTGAGTGGAGTGACTTGTTGACTCGGTGCCTGAGTCTCCTTTGTAGTTCCTTGGCTAATCTGTGTGACGGAGTGCCTGGTAGGGAGACTATGGGTCTAAGGGGTACTTCTGGTTTGTGTACTTTCGGGAGGCCGTAGGATCAGGGGTGTGTTGGTTCCTTAGGGTTTCATTCTTAAGAAGTCTGCTTTGTTGATCTGTCTGGTTTGTTTGAGTCTTTTTAGCGTGTAGAAGATTTTGTTGCCTAGTTGCTGTATCGGATCAGTCTGTACTGGCCGCTATGTGTTTTGTTGGCGAGCAGTGCCTGTGACTTGGATGTGTAGTCCCTTTTATTTGGTACTACTGCCACACGCCCTACGAAGGAAAACCGGAGTGAGGCAATCCAGCTCAACGGACTCCAGATTTTAAAAACCAGGCAGGAAAACACACCAGCGCTTCATCGGAGGCTGCACTGATGATGTTACTCAGCAGGGTAATGAAACGTCTGCGGAACAACAAACCAGCTCGGCGAGCCAACCAACCACAACCCGAGCTACAAATCTACTCCAAAACCTAAAGCTAATGTCTACAATAACCTTCACCCTTTCAGCGAAGCAGCACTTTACCTCCACTTCATTCAATCTAGCCTAATGCATTCACTGCTCACCATGTGGTCTCCTCTACATTAGGAAACAAAGCACAGACTGGGTCACTGCTTCGCAGAACACCTACATTCTGTATGCGAAAAAGACTCAGAGCTTCCGGTTGCCTATGAGTTCTACACACAACTCTGTTCCCTAGCCAATATCTCTGTCTCAGACTTGCTGTCATGCTCCAGTGAAACTCAGCGCAAGCTGGGAAGAACAGCACCTCATTCTGGACTCAATATCACGTTCAACAATCTTAGGGCTTGAGACAGTGTCTCCTCGACTCCCACACACCAGGCCTTGTTATTACATGGTTTGCTATTACACCATTGCTAGCCACTAATCGTCCCCATTAGCAACCATTCTCCTAGGCTGACCATTATCCACTCCTTCGTTTGTTAACTATCCTTCTCTCTCTTTGGGCTCTACCTCCACCTATCGTTTAATCCTTATCCCCTCCTCCACCCCACCTTCTACATAAAAAAAAAATTTCCTAACTATCACCAGTTCTGAAGAAATGGCATTGGACCTGAAAGGTTACCTCTGATTTCTCCCCACAGATGCTGCCAGACCTGCTGACCTTTTCCAGCAATTTCTTTTTGTCCACAGTCAATGAGTAAAAAGAAAAATGACCAGTGAGAGATATTCAGAAAAAGAATTTAATGTGATAAAGAATCAGTTTATACTCCTAAAAGCAAACTTCTACACACTAGACAGCCAAGGAGGACTAAAGTAGTAAAAAATGTATAAAGGTAAAACAGAAAACACATAAATGCAACAAAAGCATATATTCTAGTGAAAGTGAAAGGTACTAAAAGCAAAAAAGAGTGGCTAAAGAGATAATAAAAACTGCTAAAAGGGATAGTGAAAATAAATCTACAAGTGATATTAAAATCAACACAAAACCTTTTACAGTTAGATGAGGAAAAGGAGCGTGATAATAAGCAATGTGGGTCCCCTGCCAACTGAAAACCTGATGTTGTCAACAACAGATAGGAAAATAGTGAACATGTTTAATAATTATTTTACATCAGTATTTTGGGAGGACAAAGCAGTCAGCATCTCATGCATCCCAAATCAGGAACATGACAACATGAGTGTAATTAAGATGAAGTCATCATTTGGTAGTACAGAATTTGAACTGTGCTGAAAAAGGCGCATTTTGTTGAAGCTTGTTGCCTTGCATACTTCTGGACAATTTGCAAGAAATATCAAAGTAAAGGAAAGCAACATTCATACTCTACAACAGGAGACTTTTAGAGTCTGAATGGTAGAAGCATTACTATAGAGAATGTACCAATCAATGCTGATTGGAAGTTAACTGTGAAGCTTTGCTTAAATTTTGAACAAGATAGGTTTACTCTGATTAGTCAAGATATCACCTCGAGAAATAAACTAGAGAATGGGTGCCATTTCCTTTGTTGAGTTGAAACAGAAGCAATATGCATACATATTCGTCTTGTCTACAAAGTCACAGTCTACTTGCCAACAAATGAGCATTCTCTTCTCATACAAAGGAGCTGGATTAACAGTGTGTGAGCGAATTATTTTCCTATAACTAGATAACAGAGTGTCAACCCCATTCTAGACACTCAACCTCTGCACTTGAGTGCAGAGCTCAGTTTATTCTCAGAGATACTCCCCAAGCGGACAGACAGGAAAATGTTTACACTAAGCTGGATTTATTCATCCAGCTCACTTGCCAGAAAAAAAAGGCAGCTTGCATCATTCCTGGTGGTAAAACGCAATGCTTGCTCTAAAGAGGGGATGCAAGCGATGATCACCTGGGCTCATGCCTCTTGATGCGGAGTAATGTCAGTCAGAATGGTCAGTCTCAGAAGCACCCAATGTGACACAGTCATCCTGAATGACAGTATAATTGACTAATTGTTGCTGTTTATCTGAACAATAATTGTCCAATTAGTGTGTGCCAAATTCCCCAGTCCTTTCTTTTTTGCCAACCTCGTAGACTTCTGTTGGAGCCGTGCTATTAATTGCTGTTTTGTTAATCTTCAGCAGGTCCGGCAGCATCTGTGAAGGGAAAAAACAGAGTTAATGTTTCGGGTCTAGTGACCCTTCGTCAGAACTGATGTTGGCTGGGAAAACATCAGTTTATACGCAGAGAAAAGGGGATGGGGATGGGGTAGGGAGTAAATGATAGGATAGAGCCTAAAGAGAGAGAAAGACAGTTGGACAGGCAAAGAGTTGATAACGATAAGGGTGGGAGGGTGAATAGTTGTTAATGGGGACTATTCGTGACTAACAACAGGTGGTGTGTAATGGCAGGCTACGTGGTAACAAGGCCTGGTGTGTAGGGTAGGGGGCTGGGACATGGAAGAGTTTAGACCCTAAAATTATTGAACTCGATATTGAGTCCAGAGAGCTGCAGGGTCCCAAGTGGCAAATGAGGTGTTGTTCTTCCAGCTTGCATTGGGCTTCACTGGAACACTGCAGCAAGCCTGAGACCAGAGATGTTGGTTGGGGAACAGGGTGGTGTGTTAAAGTGTCAGGCAACAGGTAGTTCAGGGACTTTTTTGCAAGCAGAACGTTGATGTTCTGCGAAGTGGTCACCCAGTCTACGCTTCATTTTCCCACTGTAGAGGAGACCACATTGTGAGCAGCGAATACAGTAGACTAGATTCTGGGAAGTGCAGGTGAAGTGTTGCTTCACCTGGAAGGTACGTTTGGGCCCTTGGATACTGGGGAGGGAGGAGGTACGTTGGGGAAACGAAGCAGAGATTCTGTAGCTGCTTCGCAGAACATCTACATTTTGCTCGCAGAAAAGACCCTGAACTATCTGTTGCCTGCCACTTTAGCTCACCACCCTGTTCCCTGGCCAACATCTGTCTCTGGCTTGCTGCAGTGTTCCAGCAAAGCTCAAAACAAGCTGGAAGAACAGCACTTCATTTTCAGCTTGGAGACCCTGCAGCCCTCCGGACTCGATATCAGGTACAATAATTTTAGGGCCTAGACTCTCTCATGTCCCAGCCCCCTATCCCACACACCAGACCTTGCTATCACACAGCCTGCCATTATTCACCACCTGTTGTTAGTCACTAATAGTCCCCATTAACAACTATTCACCCTCCTAGCCTTATCATTATCAACTCTTTGCCTGTCCAACTGCTCTTCTCTCTTTTTAGGCTGTATCCTATCGTTTACTCCCTACCCCATCCCCCTCCCCTTTTTTCTGCATATAAACTGACGTTTTCCCAGCTACCATCAGTTCTGAAGAAGGGTCACTGGACCTGAAACATTAACTCTGTTTTTTCCCTTCACAGATGCTACCAGACCTGCTGCGCTTTTCCAGCAACTTTGTTTATGTTCCTGATTTACAGCATCTGCAGTTCTTTTGGTTTTCGTTACTCTTCAGACCTGGCTGGAGGCTAGGCATCATTGGTGACAATGAAGGGATGTTATGGCCTTGTGACATTATTGGTAGATTATTAACCCAGAAACCCAGGTGACATTCTGGAGTTCTGGGTTTGAATCCTGCCATGGCAGGTGGTTGAATCTGTATACAATAACAAATTAAGTGTCTAATAATGACCATGAAACTATTGTCAATTGTTGGAAAAACCCATCTAGTTCACTGATGTCCTTTACGGAGAGAAGCTGTTATTCTTATGTGGTCTGGCCTGTATGTGACTCCACAGCAATGCAGTTGTCTCTTTACTCTGTAATGTGCAGGCAGGTCGCCAGGGTCCTCCTTGAAATTAACCTTTTTTTTAACATTTTCATAGGAATTGGGTTTTACTGGCTAGGTCAGCATTTATTGTCCATCCATAATTGCCCAGAGGGCAGTTAAAAGTCAACCACATTGCTGTGGGTCTGAGTCACATGTAGGCTAGACGAGGCTAGGACGGCAATTTCCTTCCCTAAAGGACACCAGTGAACCAGATGGGCTTTTACAACAATCGACAGATGGTCATCATTAGACTTTCAATTCAGCCTTGCCATGCGAAGTTCTACAGCAGGTCCAAACCTATTTGAGTGTATCATCCTTGTGTACAGGCTGTGCCAGGAAGTGCCTTGCCAGGTAGTGAACAACTGGCACAGAATCTACTCATGGTATTTTGCAAGTGAGAGAAAATTTTGAAAGACCAAGGCTGCAGTTATTGTTACTGAGAGGCTGAGTAGAATTTCAGAACAGGACAGTCCAGCAGGATTTCAGATAAGAAATAAAAAAAGAGTTTATGCAAATATGTAGCAGGTATAGGCACAAGAGAAGTGTGGTAATTGTTGAAGCTCTCTCTGTTACACATGATTACTATCATGGTTCAAAGAAACTGTGAAAGCTCTGGTAATGACTTGGATGGTTGTTCTTAGACAGAAAAATGGCAAACAACATACCCAAGCGCAGACCAATTCTGAAGAAGGGGCACTGGACCTAAAACATTAACTCTGATTTTGTTTCACAGATAATGCCAGACCTGCAGAGCTTTCCCAGCAACTTCTGTTTTTGTACCCAAGAACAGAGTAAGGTCTGTGATTCTGTAAGAAATAAAGTGCTTGTTGCCTTATCTCTCCAAATCTTTTCAACAGTCTTCCATTGACACTGTGTGGGCCCTGGCCCAAGCTTTTCTTGACCCATCTTTGGCCAGAACTCTTGTGGTAGTACAAAGTCACACCACATTGTCATATTCTGTGAAAAAGCCCTGCTGTTTCCTTGCTGATCACTGATCACAGTGCATTGAGGTTGGAATGTGTATTTAAATTTCATTCCCATTTGGAACTGCAGTGTTGGGAATTTTGACAACACGAGGTGGAATTGCAGTGATGGGGATAATGTTACTTGAAAGCAGACTGCAACTTGTTAACAAAACCCAGGAAAATTTTCTGGAATCTTCAGCTAGAACTGGTGCTGGATTGCCGAGAGGAGGAGATGAAGATTGTGCCAAAGTGTCCTCAGTAATTTCTTCCTCCAATACAGCCAGAGGCTTTCTTCACAGGCTGCATTGGTTCTGATTCTGAACATATTTTTCAAAGGTTTCTACATTCCTATGTCCCCTTTCAACCTTCGTCCTTCTTCTAGTGTGGGTGAGTGAGACCGATAGTGTGAAAGTGTGAGTAAGAGACTCAACTTCTTACATCATGTGCAATCTGTTGAGAACTAGGAATATATTGCAACTTTTAGATTTTGTTTAGGTTCTCTTATTTTACTTATCACTCATTTTGGGGACTCAAATAATACATAGAAAAATAATGTAATAGTTTTAGAAATGATACAGTCAATACATTTTTACAGAGCTCCACTGGCAATACACCTCTGGAACGGATATAGTAGTTGGGAGAAACCAATTCCATCAGTTGGAGATCTCTCAGACTGGAAAGAATTGTATAAAATTTAGAGCCAGGCCTTTCAGGAGCCATACGTTTCCATGCACAGGGTCATGGGAGCTTGTCAGTCTCTTTCACAGATGGAAACTGATGCTAGGTCAATTATTACATTTAAAACAGGTTGACTGAGGAAAATCTATCAATCACATTAAGTGATATGGGACAAGGTATTTGGAGTTGGGTGCCAGATCAGTCATATTTGCAATGAACTGTGGAATGGTCTTGGGAGGCCAAGTAACCAACTGTTGTTCCTTTGTTTCGGTTAACATTTCAATGTAACTGTCTGCCTGTATATCATACTCCATTGAACTGCAGACAGGTCATTCAGTATAAAGTTTGGAGGTTCAGCATCACATACTTCTCTCTTAACATTCCGACCAATAAATGTTGACTCAAGGCCTTCAATATAGAAGATGAGTCTCCAGGTTAATCACTTTCAGCATGCTGATGCCTCTTACCAGATTGGTGCCGTGTAGATTACTTCCTCCCTCTACTAAATTCAACTGACAATCTCGTCCTAGATCTTGCATTGGTGTGCCGATAGTACCAACACAAATTATTTACATATGAGTAAATGATGGCAAGAACATCATTCAGGTGCTTTGCTCATGCTTGGGTACTGTATATTAATAAAAGTTATATATCCTGTTTGTTTTTATAGTTTCTCCAAAGAATTTAAAACTTGCCATGACCTCCCCCTGATCATCAGTACACAGCTTCCTAAACCTCTTAACTATTTAGAGCTGTAAAACTACCACACTGTTTCTCTCCCAAGATAATGTTGCACTTCATTCAACAGCCCAACCATCTCTTGCTTGCTTAAATGTAACATTTTCTTAATTTTTCCCACATCAGATTACATAAAAAGCAATGTTTATTTCTTTGCTACTCGTGACACTGAATTTCTACATTCCTCCGCCCAGATTATCCTGTGTTCCATACTCCAGCACTTTTGCAGTTGCTGTTGGTTCTTTTGTTGCTAAACAGTCTTAGTTTCTATCTGTCTCTTGCTATCTAACCTTGGTTTTACACTTTCTTGTGGAGACAGCAAGACCTACATTTTTATAGTACATTCATGAAATAAGGACAGAACATTCAATAAAGATTTTTAGAAGCCCTGTAATATAACAATGAATTTAGTCCATAAAAGCAACAAAATAATAATGCTCAAATAATTTCTTTTATTTAAATATGCTGTTGATTAAGGGATAAAACAATTGGCTTGAACATAAGGAACCTTGTCTGTCTTCAAAATAGTACCTTGGGAATTTTCAGGTCTATATTAAGGGGAAATTGGAACTAGATTTAATATTTCATCAGAAAGATATGAAACAACTGCAGAAAATAAAGTAAAAGATGACTGAGATTAAGCATAGGAAGCGATTGTGTACGTTTGCACAATGATTCCAGAAAAATTGGATAAATTTATTTAAAGATTATAAAGCAATACAAAATGAAAGATTTCCTAATGAGATCATACTAATACCATTTGTTAAATTAGGATAAGGGATTTGTTGTATTACTAAAATTTCAATTATTTATTCTTTGTGCTTTAAAAGTCTTACAAATGCAAGTACTTCCTCTAGCGACATTTTCTATCTCTGTCATGTGGAATATTACTACAACCTATGCGAATGCCCATTGTCATAATTTCCTTTCATTCCTCCTGACACTAGGCGGTGCTGTTGCATCTCCTAACTCATCTTTTGGCAACCAAAATAATTGTAAATTTAAACTTTAAGTGCAGTCACCTGCCTCCCTCCTGCTTGTTCCACTTCACACTCCTGATTTTTGAAATGGCACATTGCTCCAGCTGTCTCGAATTTTCCATTGCAATATTCTGGAGTTGGAGTCCTTCCAGAGCTTTCTTCGAGAGTTGGGACAGGTGTGACCGACCAAATGACAAACACTCGTGCACTAAAATTCAATCAACTGAAGTTTCGTAGGGTCTGCTACTTCAGCTCCTTATCTTGAAATCTTTAATGAAAAATAATCATCATTAAACATAATGGAACTTCTCTCAGTAGTGAACTGGCATTGTGATTACTTAACTAAACTAAAAACAGGAGGTCTCAGTTTAATAGGTTATATTAGCTGATTTCAGACAGGGTAGCAGCAGTAGGCAATATATTTGGTTTCAGTGCTAAGCTAGAGTGAAGAAAATCTGCCAGGATTTTGACTCTCTATTAATATACTGTGACCTCTGCTAAAATATACTTGCCACAGGAGGGAGTGCACGGAAGTTAATCAGACTAATCCCTGGGATGGCAGACTTGTTTTAGGAGGAGACATTGAGGTACCGCAGCCAATATTCTCTAGCACTTCAAAAAATAAGAGGTGATCTCTCTGAAGCATACAAATTTTTAACAAGGTGTTACAATGTACATGCAGATAAGATGTTACCCTGGTTGGTGATCCTAGAGCCAAGGGTCACAGTGATAAAAGCCTGCCTCTTATCCTAAGATTCAGATGAGGAGGAATTTATTTATTGAAAGGGTAGTGAATCTTTGGAATTCTTTACTGCGGAAGGCTGTGGAAGCTCAATCACTGAGCATATTCAAATATAGTCAGTAAATTTCTAAGGACTAATGACATCAAGGGAAATGGAGATAGAGTGGGAAAATGGCATTGAGGTAGATAATAAGTCATAATTTAGTCGAATAGTGGAGAAATCTTGATGGCTTAGATGACCTACTCCTGTCCCTATGTCCCTAAAATATGCCTGAGGAGACGAAGGACAAGATTATATAGAGATACAATATCGTCTGGACACAATAGCTAGTTCAAATTTGCTATTTAGATTTATACATAAACACAAATGACTACTTAGGTGAGCTGGCAAAGCGTACCATTGGAGTAACATCTCTGCAGTAAACACCATTTTCAGATGAGAAAGTGGAGGTACGCTTTAAGAACATACCTTGAAAGCCACTTTCGGAGTACTTGAAAAGTAGTGATTTCTGATTTTACTTCCATACTTTCGAAAATCTTTGACATCAGTAATGTAATATAACTTTCCCCAAATAATTTTTAAAACAAATTCGATGTATACGATTGATGTTTGTATTGCTGCAATTAATAAAAAATAATGCCATAAAACACAGGAACAGAGGTTGGTCATTCAGCCCATAGAATGTGCTCCACTATTTTAGTCTCCTTCCCTTTGTAAATAAAATTATAACACTGGCACAGTTTTCAAATCCTCTGGGACTTTTCCAGAATCCAAGGATTCCTGGAAGATTACCACCATTGCATTCACCATCCTCTGTAGCTACTATCTTTCAAATGAATAGAATATTCAGGATAAGACACAAATGGAACACACTCTGGCCAGTAAAATTCAAAGAAAATCAATCACACAGTTCAGATTCCAATATAACATTCCTGCTTTAAATTCTGTCTTCATACTTGGTGGGTCTTTAATACAAAGATAAAAATCTTTTCAGTAATCCTTTCAGTAATCTTTCACATACTGTGCAACAAACATGATTGCATAGTTAATGACCTTTTCCTCTAATTAGGACAATTAGTTTCGATTTTTTGGCTTATATTCCTATATATTCACATACAGTCCTGAACTTCCAAAACACACAACTCAAACACCAAAGAAGATACAGCCTGTTTTCACTGTAAAATGAGGCCAGCATTAATTGCCCATCCTGAGTTGCCCTTGAGGTGTTGATGAGCTGCCTTCGTGAACTGCTGTAGTCCAAGTGCTGCAGATTGACTTACAACGCCATGTGGGAGGAAGTTCCAGGATTTCGACTCAGTGACACTGAAGGAATGACAACGCATTTCCAAGTCAAGATGGTGAGTAGCTTGCAGGGGAACTTGCAAGTGTTGGTTTTCCCATGAAACCTCTGCCCTTCTGCAGCTTTAGAAGGTGCTGTCTAAAGATCTTTGGTGAATTTCTGCGGTGTATCTTGAGCATAGAACACACTGCTACCACAGAGTGTTGGTGGTAGAGGGAGTGGATGCTTGTGGATGTGGTGTCAATCAAGTGGGCTGCTTTGTCCTGGTTGGTATCAAGCTTCTTGAGTATTATTGGAGCTGCACCCATCCAGGCAAGAGGGGAGTATTCCATCACATTCCTACTTGTGCCTTGTAGTTAGTGGACAGGCTTTGTAGAGGCAGAATGTGAGTTACTTGCTGCAGGATTCCTAGCCTCTAACCTGCTCTTCTAACCACTATACTTACATGGCGAGTCCATGGCACAAAGCAAGAAACCAATATAATGGATTAAAATTGTACTCCTCAAGCATTCATTTTTTAGAACCTTCACAGCTTCCAACAATTTGAATCAATAGCAGGAATGAAGCATGTCTCAATTCTCAACCTTAATTTTTTGTTGTTCTAAAATCTTCCAACTCCCTTCTTGCCCAATCTTGAGAGTAGATACTGTAATCATTACTGAAAATGCTAGAAATATTCAGCAATTCTGACAAGAGTCTGAGGTGGAAGAAACAGAGTAAAAAAGAATATTTGTAACTTGCACTTACCCACCCAAACCTGCTATAAACTTGCCAGTTCCTATTTTAATGGTGGTGGGACAGCGTAGAACTAAGTGACCTGTCCTCTGTCAGAAGGTAAAACAGTTCTCAACTGATTTCAGGGAGACTTCGTGACTCTGAGAGAACAAGCTTTTTGTTTTTAAACCATCTTGGTTAGTTTAGATGTCAAGATCTGGATCCATAACATAAAGATCATCGACTTTAAATGTTAACTCTACTTCTCTTTACAAGATGTTGCCTGATTTGTTGAGTATTTCTAGCATCCACATTATTTATTGTTTTTGTTATAATAATTTTCTGCCTTTTATAAAAACATTTCTATGCAGAAATGGGCACTAAAATACATCTGGTATTCTAGAGTGGCCTAGCAATTCCAAATGGTCTACAGATCAGGTTTTGTACTATAGTATTTTAATGTGAATTGATATCCCTGTCATTAAAAGTTGGCCTAACAGGATCATTTGCCAGGGAGATGGCTCACACATGCACTTTGCAAAGATTTACATTGGCTTTTGGTCCATGTCACCTAGTACACATCATTACAGATATTTCAATGTTCATCATGCATGCTCAACAGTAATTAAGGCACACACATTTTGCCTAATGTTACAACTGTTATTCTTCACATTTTTAAATGCTTCACACACAATAATTATAACAGAGTCTACCTGCAAAGAATTCTGTCACATATCAACTTATGGATTGGTTTTAAAATAGCCTCATTGCTGTCATCAATTACTTAGGATGAACAACAGTGACCCCTCTATTTTGGGAAATGAAGGACTGCACTGATATTGACTAACCGTGTCTTGCTCCTGGTGCAGTCAATAAGAAGAAACCTGCCATTCTTAGCTGGTCTGGCCTGCATAGGATTTCAAACCACAGCAACGTGGAGTATTCACAGCTGCCATTGGAAATCATCTGGCCACGCACTTAGTTGTATCAGCTGTGGAAAAACTCAAAGAAGAAAAACGTACAGCTAAGGCATCAGAAATGCCAAAAGCACACCTCTGTCACTGAACCCAGTAACATCCTGCTCATTAATATTGGGGGATTCGATTAAAAATTGGAAGCACTGTTGCAGACAGTAATCATGCAAAAGTCTAGCAGTCATAATCACAAAATCATATCTTTCAGCCAATGTCCAAGACTCCTTCATCACCATACCACTGGCAGGACTAATCCACAGAGACAGCAGACTTGTTTAAATTTGAGGGTATGGACCTTGAATCCACCACATTATCGCTGCATACCATGAAGTCATAGGTTCAGATCAAAATCGAAAGAACTGTGGATGCTATAAATCAGGAAGAAAAACAGAAGTTGCTGGAAAAGCTCAGCAGGTCAGGCAGCATGTGTGAAGAGAAAATCAAAGTTAACATATCAAAATTTTCTGAGGAAGGGTCATCTGACCAGAAACATTAACTCTGATTTTCTCTTTACAGATGCTGCCAGACCTGTTGAGCTTTTCCAGCAATTTCTGTTTAGGTTCAGATCAAACAAGGACAAGGAAAGTAGATCACCACCTACTGCTCCTTCTTAAGTTGAGAAATCGTGTTGAACAACACTTGAAGAAACACAGAAAGTAGGAGGTGGGCTTTCAAAATCCATTGCTTAAAAAAAAAGTGACTGGCAGCAATAACACTGACCAAACTGGCTGAATTCTGAAAGGCATAGCTTCCAGAGTGGCTTGTAACAACTGAGAACCAACAAGGGGGGAAAACCTGTGTGTTCTGACTTCTCCTATCTGCCTAACTTCGATTCATTATGCATGATTACACTAAGAGTGACCAACACAAGCCATTGTGGAGACTATGCCCTGTGTTTTCACACCAAGAAAATCCTGAATGTGTGCATGGCATTACCATTATGTTAAATGGGATAGATTCAGAGGCTTAATATTAGGCATTTGTGATGTCGGCCACTGGTATCAGCAAATTTTGATTTCACAACAATCTATAACTTTATTAGTAGCATACCTGAAGTTTGTTGATTCATGCATCTTTATTGAGGGTTTGGAGTAAAACTTGAGGTGAACAGTTCATACTCTAGAAACAATGGTAGATCAGAAAAAACAAAACTGTTGTGGTCTAGTGACAGTGACCATAAGACCATAAGAAATAGGAACTGGAGTAGGTTGTTTGGTCCCTCAAGCCTGCTCTGCCAGTCAGTAGGCTCATTGTCATCTGACATTCCTCACGTCCACTTTCCTGCCCGTTCTCCATAAACTGTGATTTCCCTACTGAATCTCTCTATCTCTCTCCCTTTCTCTGTCGGCCTTAAGTATACCCGAGGACACTGTGGTGAAGGAGCTCTAATGATTAGCAACCCTCTAAGAGAAGAAATTCCTCATCTCAGCATCAAAGAATTACAAATCCACCAAAATCATGAAGCAATGTGTGCAGGCTCAGTTAGAAGAAAAAGGTGTTGTTAGTTTAAGATGTCTTCAAAATGTCACGATTGGTGAAAAGCGCTAAGTGGCTCAAGAGATTGGCTCAACAGAAGCCAACTACTGTGGATGTTGGAGATCAGAAATATATATAGAAATAAACAGAAAAACTCAGGTCTGACAGAATCTGTGGAGAGTGAAACAGAGTTATTGTTTCAATTCTACTAAGACTCTTCCTTGGAATCTGAAAGAGCTGAGTAACAAGAAGATTTCTATTCCATTGAAAAGGGTAGGAACAGGGGAAAGAGAAGCAAGTGGAACAGATGGTAAGGGGTGATAAGAGCAAACCTAATGGTAGTAGAGAAGTAATATTGATGGAGTAGGTCCATGCTCGCTGTTAAAAGCGAGACTCAATAAGGGTGATATAGAATTTTGGAGCATTGTGAACTTTGAGGAGGATAGTGTAGAAATTCAAAAGGAAATCAACAACTTGATGGAATGGGTGGACAGGTAGTCATTGAAGTTCAATGTGGAGCTATTTGAAGTGATTCATTTGGTAGAAAGAAACCAGATAGACAATTCAAAATAAAGGGACCAGAAGAAACTCAATGCATATGGGCATAAGTCAATGGAGGTGGCAAGACAGTTGATAGAATGATAATAAAGCATAGAGAATCTTCAGCTTTAATAACAGTAGTACAGAATACACAATCAAGGAGGCTAGGTTGAACCTGTAAAGGAACTAGTTTGGCCTCAGCTGGAATATTGCACCCAGCTGTGGTGTCACACTTCAGGAAAATGTGAAAGGACTAGACAGAAAGCAGTAAAAGATTCACAAGAATGAAATTCTTCATTACTGGAACCAATTGTGAAAACAGACTAGAAAACGTTGGGATTATGTTCCTTGGAGAAAAGAAGGCTAAAGAAGAGATTTTAATCAAGGTTTTCAAACTCATGAGGAATCTGGACCAAGTAGACAGGAAGAAACTTCCTAGTTTTGAAAGGATCAAGAAAAGCGGCAATGATTTAGAGTATTTGGTTAAAGAAGCCAAAGCACAGACAAAAAGAACAAATGAGGGAAAAAAAGCTTTTCGCACAACCTATAGTTAAGTTCTGGAATGCACTACTTGAGACTGTGGCTGAGACAGGTTTAATTGAGGCACTGAAAAGAGAATTAAGCTGAAATGGAAAAGAAAAATGTGCAGAATTACTGGGGGATGGTGGAACAAAGGTACTCAATGAACTGTCTACTCAAAGAGCCAGTGCAGATGTGATGGGCCAAATGGCTTTCTTTTGCACTGCAAAGATTCTGTAACTGTCCTTCTGTGGTCCCAGAACTTGGACATATTTGCATTTGAAATGACTCAGGCGTGCAAGTACTCTCGTCTGAGCTGAACCCTGCCTTGAATGAAATTTCTCATCAGTCCTAGGCTCCAGATTTTTCCACAGATGCCACAGCTCAACAACTTGAGTCATCCCTCAAATTCCTGCTGGGCCATTCCAGTCTGGACAAAAGGGTTTCTTGTATGGGTTGCTCTTTCCAGGGTTTAATAACCAAGGTCAAGGACTTTATGTCCCCATCATGCGTGAGGCCCAGGCCAGAAACAGCACCTGGGCCCATGATTTCTGTCCCTAGCTCAGCTCTTGAACCCTCAACTTGTAATCCTACTATCTGGAAGACATACAATCCCTGGTGAAAGGGTCTCTTACATGTGAGTACATCCTTTGCTCACCAGAGATTTGTAATGGAGGGAGATGCACACAGTTGTACTGAGCAATGGATTGTTAAATCAGATTCAATGTTTCAAAGACCATCTGTACTTTTGGTGCCTTGGAATCATCAGCATTTCACATTAACGTTGATAGAAGTTGCAGTTCGTCTTTGTTATCTGAGGTAGGTGTTCCTCAATTTCTGGCTGCAATTCAATCCCATGCTCCAGTGTCTGGTCACCCTGTATGGAGGAGGCTAGGCAGATTGGATGATTCCTTGTGGAACTAACCTTGGGACTGACCACAGTTTCTGTCATCATATCCAATTAGGTGTAATTTAGGTGGTTATGTGGCTCACTACCTACTTCTCCTTTTCCATGGCTATGGTCACACCCAGCTGGTCCTGGAAAGGGAGGACACAATGGCAACTGGTTTTTCTTGAGACTTTCTGAGACAGATAGGCTCTAGGAGGGGTGATTGGAAACTGACAGTGCATTACCACCACTAGAAATGTCCCTTAATTTGTCTAAATATTTCTCAAATGTTTTGATACAATATGTTCATGGGGCCCCTAACACTCCCTCTTGATTAGATCAAATGGGGTATTAGTTGGAATAGTTAGGAATCAGGATTTGAGTTTAGTTGTAATGTCTATATCAGTGTAATATGTAACAGCTAATGTAGTTTTGAATTAACATCTCACCATGAACAATGCAGCATTTTTACAGAACTGCAAACCATAGCTTGCATGCTTTCAAGTTTCTGGATTGGGACTTAAATCAATGCTGCTAACTCAAAGGTAGCAAGGTACAAAGATTGATACCCCAGAAATCAAGTTATTTTCCCCTCCTTATCTTGTTCAACATTCAGAAATTGAAGGAGTAAAAAAGATAGAAAAACATTTCTACACAGATGGGTGCCTAGTTTTTGATAGGTTTGAATTCTACAGCAGAATCTACTCAGTTTTTGTTCTCGTAAGTATCCTGTTTTCTGAAGAGTTCCCATTAAATGTGCTGTATGACATATAACAATTATGAACATATATGTCGTGTTTGCCGAGGAATTTTAGTTTCGTTCCAAACTCATTGAGGATTTTTTGCAGAAATAGTAAACCACTGTTCTTGATAGCAGTTACATATTTGAGTGTGATTCAGAATAATAGTTATTCTTCTGTAGTTTCCTGCATTCTTCTTTAGCTTGCCATCTAAACAGTTTGGCATATCTTATGTCAAGATGCACTATTTGATATAGTTGTGAAAGAACCAGACAACCATGTATAGTCTTCAAACTTCAGTGTACATAGCAACTAACTTGTGATTGACTTCAGAAGTCTCAGACAACTTACATCTGGAAATTTTACCTTGTGTAAATGTAGCCAAATCTATTAGCTTTCTGTTGATCTGATCAGTTCACCTCCTTACAGTTGTCATAGTCTTCTACCATTTGGACATGTTAGTATGAAAATATTCTCAATGGCATGTGAAAAAATATTATTTAGTTACATAATCTTTTTGATGGTTTATTGCTCATCAACTGACAGATAAACTTGCACCCTGATTATTTTACATTAATCAAGTAAAAACAATATCAGTAGAGGAGTGAAACTGAGAATAATATGGCATTGCTTTAATCATGAGCTATCACTTTCTATTAGTACAAGTTTAAGTTCACTTACATTTTATGTGGCTTACAAAGGATGAGATAAAACTAAATGAAAAGTATACAAAATGCAAAAGACAAACTGAAACCTTGATGCATGGGAGAGATAGAAAAACCAACAAATGTTGCCGGAACGAACAGTAAAAGCTACAAAAAAAAGTATGTAAGTAAATGTACATGATGTATGAGGGCTGTCAAGGAAATAAAGTACGATCATAAGTGACATGACAACAGATGGCAATAGTATATTCAGTGAAAGTAAAAATATATCTAATTGGAAGCATGAGAAAGCCATTTGGTGCCTTTAAGACTGCACCCTCACTTAATAAGGTCATGGCTGATCTGATTGTGGTGTCATCACCATTTTAACCCCAAAACCCTTTGACTTCCTCGTTTTAACATTTTAAATAACTATTTCACATCAGTACTTACAGTGAAGGAAGAGGATAGCACTTTTGATATCCCATGGAACCTAATACTGAATCAGTATCAGGAACTCGCTAAGAAACTAACATTGGCAAAACAATGCTAGTGAGGATAATAATTGCATTAAACTGTTACAAATATCGAAGACTGGATAGTTTCTATTTAAGGATTATAAAGGAAGTAGGTGTCAACTACGCAGATGCCGAAATTATAATCCTCGCGTGTTCTCTCAATTGGAAAATTGGACAATTGGACATGTCAGTCCACTTTTAACAAAAGATGAAAGAGGAAACCTGAGAATTATAAATTAGTTAACCCAACATTGTTGATGGAAAATGGTTATAATCAAGGATTGAGTAACTGAACAACTTAAACTAGTTGGTTGATCAGAGAGTCAGTGTAGGTTTGTGGAGGTAGGTCATGCAAGACAAACTGATTGAAATTCTTGGAGGGACAACTAAGAATTGGACAGAGGAATGTCTGCGGATGTTATTTATATGAATTTTCAGAAGGCATTTAATGATGTCTTTTATGAAGGAGACTGGTAGCTAAAGTTGAAGCTCATGGAATTGAAGTCAAATTATTGATTATTTATTATTAACAAAAGGAAAGCAGCAAGTTATTTAAATGGAACGTATGCAGAACTCTGAGGTACAGAGAGATCTGGGTGTCTTGTGTACAGGTATAGCAAGTGACTAAGAAGGCAAATGAAATGTTTATTGCAATGATAACTCTGCCAAAATTTTACGTGATTTAATGAAATGCTCACCCACTCTTCTAAACTCCAGCATACAAAGGCCTGGTTGACTCACTAGGCCAAACTCCAGTGCTCCTGTGAGCAGCAGGCTCTTTCTGGTGTAGATCCTGGCTGCTAAAAGTCCAAACAAGACAGGATAAGTGACATCTATGTGTGAAGTTATCTTCTCAACACAATTACTGTGAACAACCAGGTAAGAAAGTAGCCATACATGTTCACAGTATAGTGGGATTTTCACATAATCCTGCATTTTCAGATAATCCCTAATTGTCCTAGGCTATTTCAGAAGACCACTCAGAGTCAACCACATTACTGCAGTTCTGAAGTCAGATACAAGTCAGAACAGGTTTCCTTCCCGCAAAAGCATTGGTGAACCAGTTTGGTTTTTACAACAATTGATGGTAGTTGTCATGGTCACCATGACTGACAGAAGCTTTTGGTTCCACACTTTAAAAATATTAATTTAAGTTCCACCAACTTCCAGTGTACGCCCCGAACTCCAAGAAAGAATCAGCCGGTCTGCAGTTTCAGCTCATGGTCCGATTCCCGGGACCAGGCCCCAGGTCGCAGCAACACCTTGAAGCATCATGGCTGCAGGTTAAACATGGGCAAGGAAGCCTCCTCCTGGTTACCATGCACCGTCCTCCCTTGGCCAATAAATCAATACACTGCCATGTTAGACAACACTTTGAGGAAGTACCGAGGATGCCAAGGGTGCAAAATATATTCTAGGTGGGGGATTTCAATGTCCACCACCAAGAGTGGTTCAGCAGCAGCAGCAGCATAAACACAGTTTATGCAGGTCGGAGGCTAGGAATACTGTGGTAAGTAACTCACCTCCTGACTTCCTAAAGCCTGTCATTCATCTACAAGGCATAAGTCAGGAATGTGATGGAATACTAACCAGTTACCTGGATGGGTGCAGCTCCAAAAACACCCAAGAAGCTTGAGACCATCCAGGACAAAGCTGCCCACTTGATTGGCACCACAACAGCAAACATCCAATTCCTCCACCACCGACACTCAGTAGCAGCAGTGCATACTATCTACAAGATGCACTGCAGAAATTCATCAAAGACAGCACCTTCCAAACACACAACCACTTCCATCTAGAAGGACAAGGGCAGCAGATACATAGAAACACCACTGCCGTCAAGTTCCCCTCCAAGCCACTCACCATCGTGATTTGGAAATATTTTGCCATTCTTTCAATGTTGCTGGGTAAAATCCTGGAAATCCCACCCTCAGGGTTATTGAGGGTCAACTCACAGCATATGGACTGCAGTGGTTCAAGAAGGCAGATCATCACCACTTTAAGGGCAAATAAGGACAGGCAATAAATGCTGGCCAGCTATCAATGCCCTCATCCCACGAATGAATAAAATATTTGTTACTAGGCTGGCAATTCAAAGTGCCAAACTAATGTCTGAGGTATAGGAGTGTATATCTCACTTCAGAAGATAAATTAATAAACCTGTCATATAAAGTTAGGCTCAGTAATGGTGACCATGACCACAATCAACGATTGTTGAAAAAACCTGTCTGGTTCTCTAGCATCCTTTAGAGAAGGAGATTTGTTGTCCTTATCCAGTCTGGCTTATTTGCAACTCTAAATCCACATCACATTCACATTCACATCCAGATCCACCGTGGGGGGAACAGAGTGTGAGGCATGAGCCTGATGAGCAGATGTGAGAAAACACCAACTGACACAGACTTAAATAACTACATTACAATACAGTGAGTTGCAAAGTGGTAGAAAGATTTAGAGGAATGTATTTACCAACAGCCCTCATATTTGAAATCATAGCTACATACAGCTATAGAAATTACATTTGCAAAAAATAGTTGGATTGTCATCACAGAATTACTGTAGCATGGTTTGCATGTTAGCACTGGTCCAGAATATACATCATCACTAGGCATTAAACAAATTATGTCTGCGGCATGCTTCCACACAATGAAGCTTTAGGACATTAAAATTAAGTTACTTTGAAAGCTACATGAAATTCTCCCTCTTCTTAGCAGCTCATTATTTTTATGGGCAATTGTGAAAACAAGAATTAAAATGACAGTGTCATGGAGCTTGAAAAAAAAATTCTTTCTATCCCACCGTGAATATCTGAAGTATAGTACAGATGTGGCAGTTTGTAGATTTAAATAAAAAATAACAGCTTTATTTCATTAATACATTTTCTTTCAAAGTCAAAGCCCTTGGTGTCTTTCCTTAGTTTGGTCACAAAGTGAATTGACATCAAAATTTTCAGGCTGGCAGAGTGCAAATTTCAACAGCTTTCAAAATCAGTGGAAAATATATACGATAGACAAATTTCCTTACAGTGTGGAAGTAGGCTATTCAGCCCATCGAGTCTACACCAACCCTCCAAACAGCATTCCACCCAGACCTAGCCCCCAACTCTCTCCTTGTAACCTTGCACTTCCCATGGCTAATCCAACTAGTCTATACATCCCTGGACACTACAATTTAGCACGGCCGACTCGCCTAACCTCCACATCGTTGGACTGCAGGAGGAAGCCTATGCAGACATGGAGAGAGCGTGCAAACTCCACACAAACATAATGGATTCGATGGGGTCGCCAGTGCTGTGAGGCAGCAGTGATCACAACTGAGCCACCATACCGCCTCCATGACTGTACTTAATTTGTTATTATATTTTAGTTGTTACTAATCCGTACATCAAGAAGTCCACTGAAAAGCAACCGGAGCTAAAGCTGGAATAAGTTACACTTTTATAGCTAATGGCAAGGTTGCTTTTCTTTATTCATTGCGGAAAAAGGTTGCTTTGTATGTACTGGATGACCTTGTTCAAATGCTTACCACATTGTTCTGCTATTGGTGTAGCTCTGCCTACTTCGCTTTGAAACTGCAAATGTGCACCTTAGAACTTTAAACTAAATGCTTGAGCTACCGAAAAACACTTATGTTCCACAACTGGTGACCGTGACCCAAAAATGGCATTCACAAAGAAACATGACAACCTACTCCCAAAAGCAACTTACTAAATTGTCTGATCTCTAGAAATATTATTAAGTTACAGACAGACATTAGGTAAACACAAATTTCATATTATCTTTGTGCACATATACAAAGACAAAATTTAAATCAGGCAAATACAGGAAGAAAAATGTTCCAAAAGTCATTTCTAATTATCATTGAGTTATTATTGAAACAAACATAGATTCTTGGTTCGCTATAATGCCTACATCAAAAATAGACCTGCTCGCTTCCAATGTCATCAATCTAGACCATGTGGGATGTTCACTGGCTCCTCAGCAATCAAAGTTGGTTTCAGTCAACAAACATCAGATAAAGGAATCCCATTCCAAAATGGATAGTAGCAACAAATGTAGAATAAAATGATCAAGTTAATTATTTTCTTTGGAAAATAGCAAAAGTAAAGTGGCCTGGGATGGGGCAAGAAGATAGACTTGTATTTTTAGCACTTTTTGCAACTATTGGTCATCCTAAAGCAGCTTCCAAGAACTGAAGTATTTCTTAAAATATAGTCACTATTGTTATGTCATAAATAGAGCAGCCAGTATTCACATTATAAAACTCCGACAAACTGGAGGATGAAAACGTTAAAATTTGATAATTCTGTTTTTATGACGTTGATTGAGAGATAAAGATCAGCCAGGTCACAGGGGCCAAGTTTGTTACTCATCTTCAAATAATGTCATCGGGTCTTTTACATTCACCCACCTCCAACAGAGCATCTGATTAACAGATTTGATCTTTGAACTCAAGCCCTGGAGTGGAACTTGAACCCAGAGCCTAGTAAAAGAGGCAAGAGTGCTGCCAGCTTAACCACAATGCTGTGTGTTGGAAAATAATGGCAACAGACTAAAAGAGAAAGGGGTCACAAGGTAAGTAGGGGTAAATTTTTCACACATGTGACTTGCAGTGGTTTGAGCGATGAAGATATTTTGATGATTATTTATCTTTAATTGTTATATTTGTATTGGTTACAGCAGTATAATAAAGGAATAGAAATGCAATTTAGGCACCCTGAACTTGTCAGAAGTACTAACAATAAAATCAGAGTAATGCAAGTTGCTGTCAAATCCATATAACACTCTTAAATTTTCTTTGTAAAAGATCAAAGAACAAGTTTGATGATTGCTTTTAATAAGGTTTTAAATTTGATTTTTGCCTCAATATGTAATATTAAAATCGCAGTTGCTCAGAGAACTGACGTTAAAAAATTGATAACAATTCCCTCTGTGCCTTTCCACAAAGTATATGCATACAATAACGGCTGTTAATAAATAGTCTACAGGCAGCAAAATGGTAGCAATTTAAAATCCTTACCAACTTTTCATCAACCGTGATGAGTTGCCTATCCTTGGTTTGAGTCTGTGCCAGTTGCCATGTGGAAGTGCTCAATGGCCTGCAGAGCAAAACAAAAAAAGCAGAAAGTGTTTCAAAGAAAAACATGGCAAAGACAGATGAATGTTGCATAAAGAATTTAGCTATTAACATCGTTCTCTTAAGAAAAATGATTCAAACTAAGAATTGGCAGTGCTGAAATCCTATTTCTCCCCAGATAATTCTGTCTGTTTAATTTCTGTCAAGTCCCATCAGCAGTTCTCAATGGACTGCACTTTACATTAGACTGCAGATTTTTTCAGAGCCTGCCAACAGCAATGACTGACTGAAGTGTGCAAATGAAGCTGGCTTGTCACAAATAGACAGTGCAAGGAGACAGCAAATTCTAAGAACTTTTTTTTACAGCAAGATTTTGTTAAAAACACACCATATTTCAATGATACCAAGTTTGAAGAGTTTTAAAACATAAAATTTAACCTAACACTTTTTTTTAAGAAACATTGACATTTTACAAGTGAATTATTTTCAAAGAATTCACCAATGATTTTACATATTTCAGTACATTCTCAATTCCTTCACGTTTGGCACACTGATTTAAAATCGGGATCCTATCACTCATATTCCACTTTCCATACGTGTCAAAGCCTTACATGTGGCAGGCAAAACAGCAGTCTTACTTAAAACAGCAGTCTCCTCAGTCAGAACTGAGGAAGGGTCACTGGACCTGAAACGTTAATTCTACTTTTTCCTTCACAGATGCTACCAGATCTGCTGAGCTTTCCAGCAACTTTGTTTTTGTTCCAAATTCACAGCATCTGCAGTTCTTTCAGTTTTTATTTGGTCTTATTTTGATGTTGTGACAATGAGTTTGAATTTGGCGAATTAATTTAAACAAAACACCTAGATACAGAAAGTAACTGAATTTAAATCTGATGTGTTGACAACCTGAAACCAATCATATTATAAGAATTTTATTCTGTCGTTACGAGTATATAAGATGAGGGCATTTGGAAAAGTGTGGAGAGCCAACTGCCACCTGCCAGAGTCAGCACCATTCAACTCTCAGAGAAAGCCTATACCACGGTATTTTAGCTGAAAGTCCTCATTGAAGAAATCACAGAGATAAAACATTCCTGACAGCAGAATTAGTGGAAGAAAAGTGTTTGTGAAGAGACCAGAGATGACAGAATATTCCAGAAGACAGTCAGTGCAAACTTGGAGAGATTAAGTTATAATTTATTGCATCTTATTAATTGGTTTTATATTAGTGCGACTTGTCTTTATTTAAACAGCATTCCAGTAGAATTTAGACCAGTTAGAGAGTAGTTAGTAGACTAGGGGGAAATTGTCAATTTGTTAGTAATTTTGTTAATTTGTTCCTTGATGGGTTAAATAAATAATAATAAATAATAAACAGTAATCCTTAAAAATGCATTTAGGTATCCAAACCATAGGAATTCAAATTGAAATTAATCTAAATATTTAGTCCAATTATTTTTAAATTACACGTCAAAATACAAAAGCGAGTTGTACAGCAAACTTAAAAGGATACCAAATTTTTTTGTTAAATTTTTTGTTTTCATTTTTTTCATTTAACGAGCAGTGCATCAACACAAATGTAACATAAAAAGGCAATCATATAGATGAATGCCATCAAATATATGCAGTTACTCCTAAGAATTTGACACAATATCAAATTCTGGTAGACACATACATCAGCTGGAGTCTCCAACTATTAAATACAATGCCACTTGATACATGTCCCAATACTTACAGGGACAGCAAAAATAATCAAGATGTGATCAAGGCTGGGAGACAGATCCTGTGAAAATTTAATTTGGAGGGATGGGGAGAAGTCAGGAGTTTGAAGGAAAATGGATGCTGATATGGGAGGAAGGAAAGCTTGAGGGTAGGGTGAAAGGAAGGAAAAGTTGCCCACAAATGTGCTCAGCAGAGGAAGTCGGAGTTTCAGATATCAGGGCAGAGGAAAATTCTGCAAAGAGACAAATAGGCAGAAGAGAAGCCGAAGGCTTCCTTCATGCAGCAGGGCGAGTAGTCTTGTTTTCTTTGGCCCACAAGTGTTGTTGTAAAAACTTCATGAATTGGCATACCCCACTTCCTTTTCGCTGCTAGATTTCCTGGAAAACCCTGGTAACCCTCAAGGCACCTGCTAAATTTAAATCAGACTCCTAACTACGCTATGGGAGTCTGATATGTTATTTAATAAATGACCCTTGGTCTTCAAGGCAAGACACATATGCCTCAAAACCCCACCATGCTTGGTAGATCCTGGGGTTCAAAATCAAGACGAAACATTCAATGTCATTATCCATGACCTGGGCTTGGGAAATAAGCCAATAGCACATAAATTACTTTAAATGAACATTGAGTGACAAGTGACAAACATATTAAAACCAACATAACTGCAGGATGAACCACAAAGGAAGTGGAACATTGAACTACATAACCCAGAGCAATAGACAAAACCAAATTTAGCAAGGATTTGTATTGAGAAGTATTAAATATGATCTCCCCTCCTGAATAAACTTATGAGCCAAGGAGCCAAGAGACACAAAGAGGCACTATACTAGATACGACCTTGGCAAAAAGTACATGGAAGGATACTATGAATCTGGTTTTTCCTTTCCAAGATAATACTTATATATTGGATCAAAAAGAAAAATAAAAAAAACAAGAAACCCAAGGAGACACTGAACAGATAACTTTATTGAGGTGCAGGAATTGTTGTGGGCAATTTATGAAATTTGTAATTCTAATGCTAGGGGAAAGAAAAAGTTGGAACCATGACGCAGACTTGGTTTTTTATTTAAAATTCAGAATGGCTCTGTTCATTCAGGTAAGCCATTTCAGACTGAGAAGAAGAGAAATGTCTTCACTCAAGACAGTGGTAACCATATGGAATTCTCTGCCATAGAAGGGCTCTGAGGCAAAGTCACCCAATATATTTAAGGACAAAAATGATAGATTTCTAGAAGTTAAACGTATCAAGGGGTACAGGGAGAAAGTAGAACTTTAGCATTGAGATAGAGGGCCAGCTATAATCACATTGAATGGTGGAGCGGGCTTAATGGTCAAATGGCTGACTTTTCCTCCTATTTTCTTTGTTTCTATCAATCATAACCTTGGATTATGTATAGCTAAACTACAAGGATGAACCTAGGTTTAAGGAACAGAGATTACAGGGAATGGGTAAACTACTAAGGCTGCTGGATCTGAAGTAACAAAACAGAAAATGGAAAATTATTCTAGAAGCAAGAAATTTGAAACAAGATCAAAGAAAATGGAATTATTCAGCACATCTGGCAGTATTTATGGGAAGAGAACTAACATTTCAAGTTGGTGGCATTTCATTAGGATTAGCAAAAGTTAGAAATGAAGCAGACTTTAAGCAGGTGAAAGGTTGGGAGAATGGGGGACAGAACAAAAGGGATGGTCTGAAAATAGGGTGGACGATGAGAGAGAAAAAACAATGACAAAAAGGTTGGCAATGAAAGGCCAAAGGGAATGGCAAAGATTGAGCAACAAAGGATATTTTTAAGGAAAGTCTGACTGAAGTTTTCAGAAAAGTCTGCTTGTTTCCTTTTGAAAAGCAATACAGGTATTTGTTAAGTAATTTGTAAAGACCGACTGAGGTGGTCCGATTATAATTTTCAAGGTTATGACAGAATTAGCCTGGTTGACAGAGGAAAATGTTTGCATGCAAAAACGTACATTTACTGAGAAAATGCAATTAAAATTCAAAAGGAATTAAAATGTACGAAGTTGGGAGTGAGAGGAAGAGCATGTTTTCACAGGCTTTTAAATTGAAAAGTTAAAAATAGTTTAGTTAACTAGAAACTTTAGATAGAGGGAATACATGAGAAGGCAGGCATAGCAACATTTACCAAACCAGTGCAGATTTATTGGACCTAATAGCCTTTGTACTCTTATGTTCAATCTGGTATTCTGGATAGGTAAAAATAATTAAAATAGCTTATGAAATGTTTTGGGCCTGGCACTTTAGAGAATATGTAATGATCTTAAGAGGATGCAGCAATGCAGGTTCATCAGACTGGTACAAGCCTAATGAGATTCGATTATAAAGCCAAATATGGACAAGGTCTGTATCGTACTTGAAGTTTACAAGAGCAAGAGATTACCTAATTAGATTTTCAAAGGTGATCAAAAAATGTTGCTAGCAAAAACAGAAATAAACTATTCCCACTGGCAGGATGTGCTGTATCGGAAGCATAACCTTAAAACTCAAACTAGGCTTTTAAAGGTAACTTCAAGAAGCACTTCACACAAGCAATGATAGCAATTTGGAGCTCCCTTCTTCCCAAAAAAATATTTAGATAAGAGCAAATAAAAAATTCAACACTGAAGTCGTTAAGATTTTGAGCAGCCGTATTAAGGGATGTGGAACCAAGGTGATATAAACCGAATCAAGATATATATCAGCCATAATGTGACTGAATGGTGGAACAGGCTTGGGGATGGTAATGTTGGTCTGAATGGCCAACTCCTGTTCCTTGGCATTTTACTTATCAAAACTGATTTCAATGAGCTATGTTTTCCTTTCAGTTTTTGCTCAAGCAAGTATTTTAAACATACAAAATGTATTCAAGTCTTCAAATGATTTTAAATTAGAATTTTTTTAGCTGGGTATGCCGATAAAAACCTTCTTCAGGTAAAAATATTGCATAACTCTATGGCACACTTAAGACAAAAAGGATACAGGTTTTTCAGATGATCTGTGCTGTGAATTTAATATATCCTTTTTTGAAGATAAATCAAACCTCAAATTTGATAAAAATGCGAAGTTATATCAAGTCTCAGCTTTGTAGGTGTCATCTAATGGTACACTCTTGATATTGCTAAAAATGCAGTCACTGCTCTAACAGAATGACCTCTGGTATTCCCAGAATGTTGTCTCTATGCCAAATTAATAAGACAATGCAAAATGCACTCCACTAACCAGTCTGCAATTCACTGTTTGAAATAGGTTTACCAAAGTTCAAGGATGAGACAAACAGCTGTCTAGACTTGCGAAAAGGCTTTGTTCTGTCTACAGTGCAACAAAGAGTGCATTTAGCACCCATATACTGAAAGCGCCATTCAATCTGTGACATATGAAGAGGTGAACAAAGAAACTGCATTTTTTTTTGCAAAGTATCAGACAACCTTGGGGAGAAACGTAGTACTAAGCGTTAGAATGGCCCTGTTTCACATCAGACAAGATGTGGTTGGTGCTCAACTGGGAACTGGAGTTCATTCTGCCCAAAACGAAACCTAAAAACATAGTCATAGTCCACAAGAAATTCTAAATCATTGAAGCGAAGCAGTTTAGTTTGTATAAAGCCATTCAAATAGTATTCAAAGGAGATTTAATTTCTATAATTCTTTCCCTGAAAAGTTTTCATGGGAAAACAAAAGAATGTTATAACTTCAATACAACCCAACAATTTTGTGACTTCTCATCTCAAATTGATGAGACACAGTACAACATGAGAAAATAAGTGAGAACCATAGAACATTTGCTCTACTTGATGTCACAGTATTTTTTCTGTAAATTTCCTTCAAGAATTTTCTGAAGCTTGCGGAAACCCTGTAGACTGTAAACCATTTTTCTGCGGTCTCTCTCGCATAACAGGAAGATTGCTAAAGGAGGTTTCTCAAAGACACACAGATTGGCTTCCCAAGCTGTAAAAAAGCTCAAGCAAAACAGATCAAAGTGCTAGTGCTAAAACATGAAATGTTGCAGAAACACAAATACTGGCATTACTTTGGTGCTACAGTCTGAAATTTTTAAAAAGCTTAGGAATGACAGAAAACAGAACGGGGGACATGGGAAGAGGCATTCAAGTGGAAAACTGCAAGTTATTCAGAGCTATTGCTCGCAATACTGACTTGTAGATTAAAGTTTTAGGAGCTTCCAGTTTTTAACATAGGCACACTCATTCATCATTTCTTGAATTTAAGGTTTGGCATTTATGTATAAAACTTCTATTTACATGAGAAAATAGTGAATTCAGCTACAACCTTACTGAAACTCACCGACTGTTGGGCTTACTGTATGGTTCTAAAACAAGTAGCTAATCTGAGGTGCCACATTAGCAACTGATGGCCAAGACACACCACAGTTATGTGTGATCCTTAATGCAGCACTAGTTTGAGTTTAGGACCAAGAGGCCCCTCAAATCAATAGGCAGAATCTTCTCAGTCCCTGAACAACATGGCCATGGCAAGAAAGTTGGGAAAAATTGGGAGACATGTCCAATGAAGAGCTACTGGAGACACAGAGAGCAAAAAAATCCCAATTTCCAACCTAGTGTTGAATGACAAGAGATATTCACTATTGAGTGGCAAGAGGCCCATTGGTGTGCATTAACTTCCTCATTATGTTATCTGGCCTCATTGATATGTGGATTTCCATTCTGTCCTGTCATACCCTTGCAGTTAGTTGGTGCTGCAAATAAAATTCAAGATATTGGACACAGGCGAACAGAACTATTTTATATGTTACATGGGCTAACAGTTATATAACACCACAAACGGTATCACGGTGGAAGCAAGAAGGTCCTAAAGCTAGTGGTGACACAACTAATTAGCAGCAGCAAAAGGTGAAAGTACTGTGGTAGTTATGAGAAGTGTTTTTCTCTGACAGTCATCTATCAATCTTTGAGTTCAGAGCTGAAATTAACAAATACAATGAAGACTGAAGAGCAGTAACCTTGTTCTCAGCCTCTACCGTTGTAAACACCTTAACTTAAAGCCTGAAGATTAGGCTTCTCCAGTTTTTCAGGTAAGCCTAGCCCTAGAATTCACCAGCTTGCCAGTATGTTTCCCTTGACTCCTACAATCAGTTGAATGGTCTCGCAGATCTGACTACTAGTACCTTAATATCCATTATCTTTAAACGTAAAGCAACTTGTCGAGATTTTTGGATGGTTATATTAAACATGCGTTACACCTCTAAGTTACGGTTTCCCTTCACAGACAGCTCTCATGTCGAGGAGACAGATCCTTGTAGTTTTTTTCCTTCCCACATACTCACCGGCCAACCAATGTGCAGGTCACATTGTTGGAAAGAAGGAAGAAAGTAGTAAAAGAGCACAATCAACAAGCGTAGAAACAGTTAATAAGAGTTTCATAATTTCTCACGAACACATAGGTTTTGGATTCTAAGATCTTGGGCCTAGATCATAAAACACTAATGAGCAATGGTCAACAACTGCAAAGAAATCAACATATCAAATCGGCATATAATCAATCACCACACAGGATGACAACAAGTAAGAGCTCATGCCAAGCAACTACCATGTCTGCAACAAATGATAAAATCAAATGAACAAATACATTTCATCAGCCTTCATGGCACAGCTACTAAGGATTTTTGGAATGCTGTAAGTAATGAAGGGCTGGAGAGAATAAACATAGTAACTACCAGGAAAGAAAAAAGCAAGGGAAACTATTGGGTCTAAAGGCTGATCAGCAACATTACCTCTTACGGTGACTGACAATTGCGCACTCCATTCTCCCCCAAACCAACCACCGCAACATAATACTACATCATTTTTAATTACATCATGTATACCTAATTCCAAATTTTGTGGGAGCTGATCATTGCCTGACACTTGACCAGGGAACAGACAATTACATATTGAGTGATCCATGGGCAAAATGATAACCCGCTAAAATGTGTTGAAAATAAAATAATCATGGAAGGAGGTGGCCGTTGGGCCCATCATCAATTAAAAGATTAAATTGTACTTTAAAGGAATGCAAAGCCCCAGTCTCTTGAGTCTTCCATCACAACACAATACACCAGTACAGATGACTAGCTTAACAAATTTTCTCTGCACAGCCTCTGGAATTTGTCTTTTGTTTTGGTGACAGGATGTTAACTAAAGTTGAAGTCTAGCCAGAGCACTGCAAAGTTTACTCACCATCACCTCAGATTTGTATTCTACAATCTTATCTACATATTTCAACATTCTGTTGACTTTATCAATTACTGCTGTACAATGGCTGCATGTGCTGAGTTTGACTTCAACTGCAGCTATTTGAGTGTCATTCCACTGAATGGAAGAGCCATTTCATCTTCTTTTCCAAATTTACCAATGTACATTTCACAAAAACCTTTTGTGTTAATTGTTTAGAGGTTGTGGGTATTGTTGGTGAGGTAGGCATATACTGTTCATCTCTACTTACCCTTGAGAAGGTCAAGCTTTCCACAGTTCATTTGGTTATGATTTCAGTCAAGTGGTCAAGATAGCAAACGCAGGACATTCCCTTTCTGATTCCAAGTTGACTACTATTTACTTAAGAGTTATTGTCTAGACAGTCCTTGAGTTTATTACTAACAAAACAATTTAGCTACTTTGCCTGGGATGGAAGAACTAACAGATCTGCAACAGAGTGAGAAAGTGCTGGAAAACTTCAATATGTCTGGCCGCATCTGTGGAGATGGAAACAGAGTCAACATTTCAGTCAAATAAGAACTGAAGGGAGACTGAAAGTGTGTAATATTTTATAACATTACATGTTTGTATTAAATGGGCCTGTATACTGCCACATCCATTTAGTTACCATTTGTACTTGGTCACATCAGCCATTTCTAATATATTAGTACCTTTCAATGGCTACTGAATCCCTCATACCATAAATGACATGGGATACATACCAGCTATTCCTGATGATGTACGTGTTTGAGTCCATCTAAAACTTCTAACAAATCCACTGATTCTTCTCAGAAGGTATTTGTTTGAAAAGAGCATATTAGTTATGTCTTCCCGTATGAGCACTTAGAGGAAGTAGCCATTCATAATATATTACTTATTTCATACACATTAGTTTTCAGTAAATTGATGATTTTCACTTCTGCTTTGACTGCCCTTTCACTGTTGTGGTATCACAGTTTTTTAAAAAATTATAGTCATGTTTAGCCAGTGCTATATTTTCCCCTCATGTCTGTTATTGTCCCATACAATGCTTTTAATATGTTTTGGCAATTTTTGGATTAATACTTGTGAACTGCTGGGATTGTGCATACTGTGTAATTCATCACGTCAAATTACCTCTCATCACTAGTAACAGACCTACAATGAGCAGTACTTCACTCCTGTAGTGGCTGTACAGCTCAGTTACTCTTGTTAGACAACACAAATTCATACAAAGTCTATAGGTGCACAGCTGGATATTCTGGATAGTCATATTCAGAATCAGGGAATGGTTGGTTTTATGGCTGGAAAGTTGGATAGATACCAAAGACAGAGACTTGGGCACTGTGGGATTCTGTGTGTAACTTACATCTAAAACTCAATGACCTTTTAAACCACAAAATTTGAATCCTTTTCTGCTGTTTCTAACATCAATACAGATATTCAAATAAAAAAGGAAAATGGGGATGGAAGGAAGAGAAAAATCTGAGCTTCTGAATGCAGTACCAGACCTTGCATTAATTGGACTGAAAAATCATTTTTTGACTTTAAATAAATTCATCCTCCCTTGCTCTAAATCATCTTTGTTTCCAAATGCTACTAACTCCATAACTGGAAATATTAACTTATTTTATAATTACACAATAGTGTTGTACCCAGTTATGCTATTGATAAATTTGGCATGTTAACAAGTAAAACATTCAGCTTGTTATTCTAAATTGTCAGCAGATAGAGAATGAAGAAAGTGATAGAAAAGCAAACTTTTTTTGAAAACACTAAGAAGGAATGCTAATGTGTCACTTGATTTTGCTGCACATTTTGATGCTGTAGTACACTAAAACCTCAATTTCAAGATGCATACACACACACATACATTTGAATACACATAAATCTATGAAAATTGATATCTTTGATATAATGGATAATTGTACTTCCATTAACCAAGATGTTTGGTGGAATGTTAAGAAACTTGAATGTATCTGCTTGCCCAGCTCATCAATTAAAAAATGCACTATGTAGTTTGCACTTGACAGTAATATCTTTAACTAGCATCAAGAGCTACTTTAATACACTTGCACAACGTAGCCAAGTACACCGGAATCTGTTAAGTATCCAGAGACTACAATCACAGTTGAAGTGTATGAATCAACATTAATACTATGTTTCTATACACAACGGCTACTGCACTTCTAAATAATATATTTTGTGTGAAACATTTTGAACTAATTCTGGGAGGCAATAATATACTATATAAATTTACTTTTTCCACATCTATCAATTTTACAGCTATGTTCATAATTTTGAATATAGAACCAGTTGCTAATGGAACTTGGCCGGAACAAAGGAAAAAATTCTCTTTGTTTTGTTGTGCCACCTTACAATCCAATTTTCCAACACACACCACCAGATTTTCTAGTCATTTGAGAATGAACTCAGTGTTGAAATCACTAAGATAAACAACAATCAACATGAAAGACTCATGATTTCCTCCATTCCCACCGTGTCAAAGTGAAGCATGAGCACAGAGTTCTGTCTTTCAGTCAGGTTTCCAAAAGATACAGACAATGATTAAAATTGCAAAATAAGGTTGACTGCAAGTCAGTATTTGCACTTAGCCAATTATTTCTACTTCTTAAGTAAAATGGTTACTACTGTATTTCAGCTTCAGTGAAACTTGGAGTCAATCCCATTAAGAGTTTCTTTTGTAATTCTACTTCAGTTTACCAAGCAATACTTTTGGATGACATCACATTAATCCATCATACACATTTTATAAACAATATTCTATCTCGTTTTGTTAGAAAAGTCCAATTACTGTAGTGGTTCGAGAATATGTTTGGTATTGGAACTGAAAAGCTTATAGTACCATATGCGTAATTCAAGCCAGCAACTCAGTTTTATCAGTCAATTATAATTACAACAACAACAATCATCAGTTATAATTGTTATAAGCAGCATCAACAAACTGAAACAATCCTACAAGTAAAAATTCAATATTGCAGTAAAAATAGGACTATATTGAAAATTATGATGAGTGGAGTCAAACCATCCCTAGTTCTCCAGTACCAAACCAGTGGAAACAGTTTAACTTTATCTACTGAGATAGCAAGAACTGCAGATGTTGGAGTCAGAGATAACCAATCCAAGTGCGGAACTGCAGGAACACAGCAGGCCAGGTAGCATCAGAGGAACAGGAAAGCTGACATTTCAGGTTGGGACCCTTCTTACCTACACTGTTTTTCCCTGTTAATATCTCGAGTACTTCAATCAGGTCATCCCTGCTAAATTCCAGAGAATACAGACCTAATTTATATCCTCATAACCTAATATTTGAGAGAAAACATTTTCCCGTAATGAGTGGTTATGTCTAGAATTCACTTTCTGGAAATGCAGTGGAGGCAGTTTCAATTAAAGGTATCACAAGGACCTTAGATAACTATTGGAATGGTAACGTGCAAGGCTATGGGGGAAATGGCAGGATAATAGGACTCAGTCATCATGCTCATTGGACAGCTGGTGCTGTAACAAGGGGCTGAATAGCCTCCTTCTGCTCTGAAACACTTCTGTGAATTCATAATTCTCCTGTCTGGTGGGGAAGTAATTAGCTGAATTGAATTTCTCCAGTTTTTTTTGAAAAGGAGAAGACATATTGGGACAACTTCCCCTTCAATAAGATCAAAAATGCTATAATTACTGGAATGCCGGTTAGTTGCTGGAGAATTCCTGGTGTCTGACCTCTTCTTGTAGCCCACACTACTGATATCGCTGCTTCATGTCAGTTTTTGATCAACAGTAACAAATGCTATTGAATGTCAAGGAGAGATGGTTAGATTCTCTCTTTTTGGAGGTGCTTATTGTCTTGCACCTACATAGTGCAACGTGGAGGTGTTGGTGTCGGACTGGGGTGGACAACATCAAAAATCACACAACACCAGGTTACAGTCCAACAGGTTTATTTCAAAACAGAAGTGGTCGGAGCCTCACTCCTTCTTTAGGTGTTAGTCAACACCCTGAAGGAGGAGCGAGGCTCCAAAAGCTTGTGTTTTCAAATAAACCTGTTGGATTATAACCTGGTGTTGTGTATTTTTGACCCACATACTGCGAACATTACTTGAATGCTGCTACATAATTTAACATTACATCTTTGCTGTTAATTTATACCTTAATCCTTCTATATGTCATGGTGGAATAAAGGGCTTCCAGAAATAATTGGAGGATTTATTCGATTTTAAGATGTAAATCTGCCACTTCTGAAGTAACCATCTTCTAAATGGTTCATCAATGACTTTCCTTCCATCATACACTCAGAAGGGGGAAAGCTCACTGATGATTGCACGAAGTCCAACACCATTTGTGACTCCTCAGATATTGAATCAGTCCAAGCCCAAACCCAGCAATCTCTTATTACCTCTGATTATTAACACCTAAATTTGGGGTCAACACCCTTATAACTTAAAATTTCTAATTTTAGATGAATACTTATTTTCTAATCCATTGAAGTAGTTTTACCATCTAAATTTACTACATCAATATACGCAATATACATCTATGAGCAGGAAAATGGTTAGAAAGAACACCAAACTGTAAACCATTAGAGAGTTTCCCCCAGGCCAAAGCCTGTATTAGTTGATCAGAATCAGTGATCCAGAGTTAATTTAAAAGTGCCTTCAGTACTTTCACTGCTAACTTTCCATATAGACTTATCACATATTGACTACAATTGCACAAAAGACAGCCATCAGGCAATGGAAGATTATGAAAATCAAACATGAACAAACATATTGGGTGGCATAAAGGAGAAAATCAGCAGTCAGGCTCGGAGATCTACCATAATAGCAAAAATAGTGCCTGCGGAATTATGAGGCTAAGCCCTCTAGAGACATCGCTGCAAAACTTTCAGCTGGGAAAACAAGAGACTCAGACTCTGGACCAAAGTAAAAGGAAATTTTCCTTTAAGCCTATAAAAATCTCACCAGTTGGAGCATTCTTATATGGTTTCTCTCCAATTTGAAACCCAAGATTGATCCATTGAAGTCTTAACATCCAAGTAAAGAAAAATCAGGACCAAATTTTGAATCGAACATAAATAGAGCTTTAAAATAATAATCAGTGCAAGGATAAATGGTAATGAAAAACTGAAATGCTCATTTGGAATTTGTTCACTTAAAAGTATTTAGTTGCATAAAAAATGTTAAAAGGCACTAGAGTTTATAAATGCTCTCCGAAAATTAGTTAGCATTTTATTCAGCTGGAACGTCTCTTTGTGAAAATGCAACACAAAAAGAAAGCCATTGAAGGTTCTCTTCAGCCAAAATAAAAATGTCATAATATTTCTGCATAAAAATAATCAAATGCCTTTATCGACTACCGTATATACTTGTGTAAAAGTCAAATTTTTTAGACTATTTTATAAGGTTAAATTTATGGGGTTGACTACTACGGATACTATTTTTGAGGGGCTGAAATTCAGTGCTACATGGGAACTGAGCTCAGCTGAGCTGAACACAAAGGGAGGCTCAGATAACAAGGTGTAGAGCTGGATGAACACAGCAGGGCAAGCAGCATCACAGGAGCAGGAAAGCTTGACGTTTCGGGCCTAGACCCTTCATCAGAAGGGGGAGGCTGTCACTTGACTCTAACCTGATACGACTTAAAATTTCATGCCAAATTCTTCCATTTCCCTTTTTTTTTCCTCACCTACTCTTGCTTTAGTTATTCAAACTAACATTTTAAACTTTTATTTCTGTTAAAATTGTTATCAGACATTTGACTCTCATACAGTCTCTACGATAATTGTAGCCGTGAGCAATTGTCAACTGCTGCACGTCCAATTGAATCCTGCATGAAGGAAGGAAGAAATCAGGGATACAGAATTACAGTGAAGTAAATGCCTAGCTTAAATAAGAAATTATGGTGTCATAAACTTTGTATCACACTAATTATACTAATTATAGTGCTTGTTCGATAATGAACTTAAGAAATCTGTAGCCTAAAGTCGGTGCGAATTGTACTTCAAACATATAATAGCATAAAATAAAATCATTTCCTCATTGTTACATTTATGTACAGGATAATACCTTGACTCACAAATGTTGATCTGTGAAGAACTAGGGTCGACTTTACATGAGATATATGGAAAATTCCAGATGTTTTGACCAAAAATAGGGAGTCAGCTTTTACTTGAGTACATACGGTAATACTTTCACATCCCTCTCTTCCACGAGACCATGGAGTCAAGCTTCCTCTGAGGCACTCTTCACCCTAATCTTGAATGTTTCTTTTCTTATTTCTTTCCTACCTTCCTTTATGCCCTCATCGACCTGCCACGATCAACCTTCCTTCTATCCTTGCAAACTACTGCCTTAGCTCCAATCTCTCTTTCCTCGTAAAATCCCTTGACTGTGTCGATGCCTGCCAAACTTGCGTGCATCTTACCCCAAACTTCACGTTTGAATATTCAGGTTTCTGATACTGCTGTTGTCTGACAATCTACTTTGTCCAGCCCTCTCATAGTTTTGAAAACTTAGCCAATAAGACGTAGGAAAAGTAAGCCATTCAGCCCATCTAGTCTGCTCTACCATTCCATGAGATCATGGCTGATCCAATAATTACCAACTCTACTTCCCTGCCTTTTCCCGATAAGCCCTAATTCCCTTACAAATTCAAAGTCTACTTTAGCCTTGGATATACTTAATGACCCAGCTTCAACAGCCCTCTGCAATAAGAATTTCACAGATTCGCTATTCTCTGGGAGAAGACATTCCTTCTCATTTCTGTCTTAAATATATTACCTCTTATTCTGAGATTATGTCCTCTAGTCTTGGACAAGGGAAAATACTGCCTCGTCAAGTCCTCCAAGAACCTTACATACTTCAATAAAGTCCACCGTCATTTTTGTAAACTCCAAGGAGCACAGGCGCAACCTACTCCACCTCTCCACGTGGCCAGTCTATCCCCAGAAATGGAAACAGACATGTCGAGGAAGGGAAGGAAGGAAGGAGTCAGAGATAGAATTTCCTATCCACTACAAACCCACTGACTCCCACAACTACCTGGACTATACATCCTCACCCCCCACTTCCTGTAAAGACTCCATCCCATTCTCTCAGTACCTCCATCTCTGTCGCATATGTTCAGATAAGGCCAACTTCGACAAGGGAGCCTCCAAAATGTCCACCTTCTTCCTCAACCGAGGATTCCCCAGTTCTGTTGTCGACAGGCCTCTCAAACAGGGTCTGACCCATCTCCCACACTTCCGCACTCACCACTTCTCTTCCCTCCTGTAACAGCGAGAGGGTTCCCCTTATCCTCACCTACCATCCCACCAACATCTACATCCAGAAGATCAGCAGATGCCATTTCCGCCACGTCCAGCGAGATGCCACCACCAGACACATATTCCCCTCCCCTCCCTTGTCCAGCTCCTGCAGGGACCATTCCCTCTGCCACACTTTAGTCCACATTTCCTTCACACCCAACACCTCCCCACAGCCTGACGGCACCTTCCCCTGTAACCAGCGAAGGTGCAACACCTGCGCATTTACCTCCTCCCTCCCCACTGTCCAAGGGCCCAAACATACCTTCCAGGTTAAGCAACACTTTACCTGAACATCCCAGAATCTAGTCTACTGCATTCACTGCTCACAATGTGGTCTCCTCTACATTGGGGAAACGAAGCGTAGACTTGGTGACTGCTCGCAAAGAGACCCTGAACTACCTGTTGCCTGTCACTTCAATGCATCACCGGCTAACATCTCTGTTTCTGGCTTGCTGTAGTGTTCCAGTGAAGCCCAACACAAGCTGGAGGAACAACACCTTGTTTTCCACTTGGGGACCCTGCAGCCCTCCAGACTCAAAATCGAGTTCAATAATTTTAGGGCCTAAACTCTCCCATGTCCCAGCCCCCTACCCCACA
>JAHRHZ010000248.1:54093564-54116231 GCA_024137785.1 Ginglymostoma cirratum | reverse complement strand
CCAAGCAGCATCAGAGGAGCAGGAAAGCTGAAGTTTCGGGCCTAGAAGGGTATAGGCCCGAAACGTCAGCTTTCCTGCTCCTCTGATGCTGCTTGGCCTGCTGTGTTCATGCAGCTCCACACCTTGTTATTTCAGATTCTCCAGCAGCTGCAGTTCCTACTATCTCCAAAGGCAGTACTTATACAGTTAATGGTCGGTCCAGGGTAGCTTTGTAGAACAGACAGACTTAGGGGTCCAGGTACATAATGTTTGAAATTTACAGCACAGGTAGACAGGGTGATTAAGAAGGTGTCTAGCACGCTTGCCTTCATTGCTCAGACCTTTGAGTATAGAGTTGAGACGTCATGCATTCATCAGACAACTGATGGACGTTGTTGAGGTTGTACAGGACATTGCTGAGGTCTCTTCTGGACTAGGGCATGCAGTTCTGGTCACCCTGGGTGTAGGGAGGATATTATTAAATTGTATAAAGCTCAGAATAGATTTCCCAGCATGTTGCCAGGACTGAAGGGTTTGAGTTATAAAGATAAGCTGGATACGCTGGGACTTTTTCTACTGGAGCATGGGATGTTGATGGATGATAGATAAGATGAATAGCAACGATCTTTTCCCTCGGGTGGGGGAGTTCAAAACTAGGATGCATATTTTTATGATGAAAAGAGAAAGATTTAAAAAGGACATCAGGGGCAACTTTTTGTTTGAACACAGAGTGATTTGTGTGTGGAATGAACTGCCAAAGGAAGTAATGAATGCAGGTACAGATACAACATTTAAAAGACATTTGGATAAGTATATGAATAGGAAAGGTTTGGAGGGATATAGGCCAAACACAGGCAAGTGGGACTAGTTTAGTTTGGGAACATGGTTGGCATGGATCAGTTGGATCAAATGGTTTGTTTCCATGCTGTATGACTCTATGACTATGATTGCCTCCAATGCCAGTATATCTTCCCTGAGATAAGGCCTAAAATTGTTTACAGCATTCCAGCAGTTGTCTGATGTATGCCTTGTATTGTTTTAGCAAGACCCCCACCTATTTTTACACTGCTTTTCCTTTGAAATAAAAGCCAAAGTTCCATTTGCTTTCCCTATTACGTGAAATTGGATACTAGCTTTTTGTGCTCAAGGACTCCCAAATCCCTATGTGCTTTAGCATTCTGCAATCTTTCTCCACTTAAACAATATTAAGCTCTTTTATTTAACATGCCAATGTACCTGACTTCAGTTTTCCACACTGTATTCCACCTGCCAAGTTTTTGCTCACTTGCTTAACCTGTCCATATCCCAGAGTCAATCTCATCACTTGCCTTCCCACCTATTTTTGCATCTGTAAATATGGCTCTAGTACATTCACTTTCCTCATTCCACGTCATTAGTACATATTGTGACTAATTGTAGCTCCAGCACTGATCTCTGTAGAACTCCACTAGTCGCAGATTGCCATCCTGAAAATGCCCCACTTATCCTAACGCTTTGTCCTGTATTAGTTAACCAATCCTCTATCCTAAGATACCACCTCCAACACCATGGATTTTCATCTTAAGTAGGTTAACGTGTTGTACCATTTCAAACATCTTCTGAACAATCCAAATATATAACATCCAATGCTTCTCCTTTATCTATCCTGTCCATTACCTCCTAAAAAAATTGAATAAATCTGTCACACATGATTTCCCCTTCTATGAAATCTCTTAGCTTCTCCCCTTCAAAAGGAAACAGTCCCAACTTATGCAATCTAACTTCATTACTCAAGTTTCTCGTTCCTGGAACCATTCTGGTAAATCTCTTCGGTAATCTCTCAAATGCATTCACATCCTGCCTAAAATGTAGCTCCTGAACTGTACCCAATATTCCAATTGAGGTCTCATTTATATAAGTTCAACATAACTTTCTTGCTTCCACACTTTCTGCCTCTATTAATAGAAGTGCAAGATACCATATGCTTTATTAGCAGCTCACTGCAACTGCCCTGCCACGCTTCGTGACTTATGCACACCACCTAGGTCTCTGCTCTTGTGCATTCTTTAACGTACAGACCTTTGTTCAATATTGCATCTCAATTTTTCTTTCTACCAAAATGTTCAGCTAACACTTCTTTGAATTGAACTTTATCTGTCAGCTATTTGCCGACCACACCAAACTGATGAATTTCTCAAGTTCTAAGTTAACATTCTATTTTACAATGCTTCCAAATTTCATATCATCTACACATTTTGGAAATGTCTACTGTACACTTAGATCATCTATACAGGTCTGGAAATTGCAAGTTACCAAAAACCAACCTCTGGAGAAATCCACTAGGCTCGACCCCTTCATTCATCTTAAAAAAATAACCACTAACCACTATGCTTTGTTTCCTATCAATCAATTTTGTATCCATGTTGCTACTGTCCCTTTTACTTGATGAGCTATAATTTTTTTTCACAGGTCTGTTGTGTGGCACTGTACTGAATGCCTTTTGGAAGTCCATGTACATCATATGAACAGCATTATCCTCAACAATGTTTTCTTTTAGCTCTTCCAAAAACTTCAAATTAGTTCAACATGATATTCTCTTAAGAAATTCATGCTCGCTGTCACTAATTAGCTCAAGACTTTCCAGGTCACTATTAATTCTATTCTGAATTAGGGCAGAAGTTTACTCGCCAATGAAGTCAAACTGACTGATCTGTAATTGTTGGGTTTATGCTTACAATCTTTTTGGAAAAGGTGATACATTTGCAGGTCTCTAATCTTTGGCATCATCCCCAATTTGAGCAAATTGCAAGATTATTGCCAGTGCTTTTGCCGTTTCCATTCTCACTTTCTTCAATGTACATAGATGTCTAATCTAGGTGCCTTAACAGCTTGAAGTAATGATGGCCTACAAAAGAACTCTTTATTAATTTTCAAACCTTCCACTGATAGAGTTTTCTCTTCTGTCACCATGCCCTGGTAGTATACCTTTCCTTGGTAAAGACAAGTGCGGAAATTTATTTAACACCTCAGCTATGCCCCCAGCATCCTTGTTAAATTCCCTTTTTGGTCCCGAATTAGCCCTACTCTTCTCTTTACCATATTTTTGCTACTGATATGAAAATTTTGGGATTCCCCTTTATAATAACTGTCTTTTTTTTTGCATAACCCCTCTTTGCCACTCTTAATTACTTTTTCATCTCCCCTCTGAACTTTGGCATCAGCTTGGTTCTGAATTGTATTTGGTACCTGACACCTGTCATGAGCATACTTTTCTTAATCATTATCTCCTGTTTAATCAAGGGAGCGCTGAGCATATTTATGCTACCTTTCCCCTTTGAGAGAATGTACGTCAAATGAGTCTGAACTATCTCGGGATATCTGGTTCTTCCATGCCACCAGACTTGTTGATCTCTCCGTCGTCTCCATATTGCCAGGCTGCTTATCTGACATCCTGTATTTGACATGCATGAATTTCCCACATTAAACATTGGAAAGACCCAGTTGTTAGCCAATTATTCTTGATATGCATATTTAAATTACTCTTCTTAATCGAAATATATAAAACTAGTACCAAAAAAATGCCATTGTTGGAAGAGTTAAACTGCTGGCTGTTCACACGCTGTTGTTAAGTAACAAAGGAATCATAGAATCATCATATAATCCCTACAGTGTTGAAACAGGCCCTTTGGCCCAACAAGTCCACACCAAACCTCAGTGCAGCCCACCCAGACCCATCCCCCTATAACCCACCGAAGCTACACATCCTGAACACTATGGGCAATTTAGCATGGCCAATCCACCTAACCTGCACATCTTTGGACTGTGGGAGGAAACCGGAGCATCCGGAGGAAACCCACGCAGACACGGGGAGAATGTGCAAACTCCACACAGACAGACACCCAAGGCTGGAATCGAACCTGGGTCCCTGGTGCTGTGAGGCAGCAGTGCTAACCACCGTGCCACCCCATTGAACAAGGACTTCAACACCTGTGAGCAAATAAAGATACTTAAATCTCCATTTGCCAGTTTAATATTAGAAGAGTGTAGACAATCATCGGAGTACTGTGTGTAGTTTTGGAAATCCAAGAACGAACATTAAACACTCATAATGACAGAGTGCGTATTCGGTGGCAGAGGAGAAGAAGGGCCAGCGTGGGGTCCCCACAATAGAAGGGTTATTAGTTTCCAGAAAGAAAGGGTGGCTGTTAGGTCCTGGGGGGACATTGGATCTGTCAGCACTAGGGAGGTAAGCTTGTCAGACCCACCGAAGGATGGATGATGGTCAAGGTCGGGGTGTCAGGGGTCATGGGTGTTGTAGCTGGGTTTTATTGGTAAAATGGAGAGGGGGAGAGGTAAGTTTGACATATAACAGAGTTAGACTAGGTTTTTGATCTCTAAACCTTCCTAACTATCAACTACAGCAGAATCATTCAAATTCTCCAATTTAATTGGAGACTATCATTAGGTTCCAGAAATACTAGAATTGCTCATTGGGGTCTTTCATTTTCTGGGCAACTCCCTTAGAGTCCCAACACAGGTCCTATCTACAAAGCAAACTGACTATATGGCCATCAAACAATCCAGGCCAGTAAACTTGACTACACAATATTATCTGAGGAAAAATCTGGCATAGAAGGTTTACCAGACTGATTCCTGTGATGGCAGGACTGGTATATGAAGAGGGATTGCATTAGTTAGGACTATATTGGTTAGGACACAGTTAATGGATGGTGGTGCAACGGCTGGCACGGCTGCCTCACAGTGCCAGGAACCTGGGTTCGATTCCAGCATTGGGTGACAGTGCTCCGTCATGCTCTCCCCATATCCGTGTGGGATTCCGCCAGTGCTCCGATTTCTTCCCACAATCCAAAGATGTGCAGGTTAGGAGATTGGCCATGTCAAATTGTCCGTAGTGAATAGGGATGCGCAAGTTAGGTGGATTAGCCATGGTAAATGTGGGATTACAGGGATAGGGTAGGGGGTTGGGTCTGGATGGGGTGCCCTTCAGAGGGTCGGTACAGACTTCATGGATTGAATGGTCTCTTGCTGCACTGTAGGGATTCTATATTCACGGGAGATTAGCTGAGGGGGAATCCCACAGAAACCTGTAAAGTCCTAACAGGATAGAAAGGTCAAACGCAGGAACGATGTTCTTGAAACACTGGGAGTCCAGACCAGGGGCTAGAGTCTAAAGAAACAGGATAGGCCATTTAGGACTGAAATGAGGAGAAGTCTCTTCACACAGACAGCGGTAAACCTGTGGAACTTTCTAATAGAGAAGCTAGTGAGGCCAAACCACTGAACGTTTCCCAGAAGTTATACATCGTTTTTAAGGCCTAAAGGATCATAGGGTATGATCTTTGCAATTATAGAGTCATACAGCATTGCAATAGATCCTTTGGTCCATGCTGACCAGTTTTCTCCAACTAAACTAGTCCCATTTACCTGCATTTGGCCCACATCCCTCTAAACATAAGAACTTAAGAACATAAGAACTAGGAGCAGGGGTAGGCCATCCGGCCCTTCGAACCTGCTCCGCCATTCAATAAGATCATGGCTGATCTTTTCGTGGACTCAGATCCACTTACCCACACTCTCACCGTATCCCTTAATTCCTTTACTGTTCAAAAAAAAATCTACCTTAGCTTTAAAAACATTTACTGAAGTAGCGTCAACTACTTCACTGGGCAAGGAATTCCATAGATTAACAATCCTCTTCGTGAAGAAGTTCCTCCTCAATTCAGTTCTAAATCTGCTCCCTCTAATCTTGAGGCTATGCTCTCTTGTCCTAGCTTCACCTGCCAGTGGGAACATCCTCTCTACTTCTATCTTATCTATTCCCGTCATAATTTTATATGTTTCTATAAGATTCTCCCCTCAATCTTCTGAATTCCAATGAATATAATCCCAATCTACACAGTCTCTCCTCAGAAGCCAACCCCCTCAACTCCGGAATCAACCGAGTGAACCTCCTCTGCACCCCCTCCAGTGCCAGTACACCCTTTCTCAAGTAAGGAGACCAAAACTGCACACAGTACTCCAGGTGTGGCCTCACCAGCACCTTGTACAGCTGCAACATAACCTCTCTGCGTTTAAACTCAATCCCTTTAGCAATGAAGGACAAAATTCCATTTGCCTTCCTAATTACTTGTGGTACCTGCAGACCAACCTTCTGTGATTCATGCACAAGGACACCCAGGTCCCTCTGCATAGCAGCATGCTGCAACTTTTTACCATTCAAGTAATAGTCCTTTTTACTATTACTCCTACCAAAATGTATGACTTCACATTGATTTACATTGTATTCCATCTGCCAGACCTTTGCCCACTCACTCAATGTATCTATGTTCCTCTGCAAAGTTTCACAGTCCTCTGCACACTTTGCTCTGCCACTCATCTTAGTGTCATCTGCAAACTTTGACACCCTACACGTGGTCCCCAACTCCAAATCATCAATATAAATTGTAAATAATTGTGGTCCCAATACCTATCCGAGGCACACCACGAGTCACTGATTGCCAGCCAGAATAGCACTCATTTATCCCCACTCTTTGCTTCCTGTTAGTCAACCAATCCTCTATCCATGCTAATACTTTACCCCTAACGCCATGCATCCTTATCTTATGCAGCAGCCTCTTGTGCGGCACCTTGTCGAAGGCCTTTTGGAAACCTAGGTATACCACATCCACTGGGTCCCCATTGTCCACCTTGCTCGTAATGTCTTCATAGAATTCCGAAAGATTTGTCAAGCCTGACCTGCCCTTCATGAACCCATGCTGCGTCTGCCCAATGGGACAATTTCTATCGAGATGCCTTGCTATTTTTTCCTTGATAATAGACTCAAGCATCTTCCCCACTAAAGAGGTTAAGCTAACCGGTCTATAATTCCCCATCTTCTGTCTACCTCCTTTTTTAAACAGTGGCGTCACATTTGTTGTTTTCTAATCTGCTGGGACTGCCCCAGGGTACAGCGAATTTTGGAAAATAACCGCCAGTACACCTGCTATTTCTCCCCCCATCTCTTTTAGTACCCTGGGATGAATTCCATCAGGGCCAGGAGGCTTATCAATTCTTAGATCCATTAGCTTGCCCAACACTACCTCTTCCGTAATAATGATTGTTTCCAGGTCCTCACCTACCTTCGTCTCTGTCAATTACTGGCATGTTATTGGTGTCCTCCACTGTGAAGACCGATACAAAATACCTCTTCAATGCCTCGGCCGTTTCATCATATCCCATAACTAAATTCCCCTTCTCATCCTCGAAAGGGCCAACGTTTACTTTAGCCACTCTTTATCGTTATATATATTTATAGAAACTTTTGCTATCTGTCTTTATATTCTGTGCCAGTTTTTTCTCATGTTCTATCCTACTTTTCTTCATAGCTCTTTTTGTGGCTTTCTGTTGACCTTTAAAGTTGTCCCAATCTTCTAGTTTCATGCTGTTTTTGGCCACTTTGTATGCCTTCTCTTTCAATTTGATAGCCTCCCTTATTTCCTTAGACACCTGTGGCAGATTACCCCTTTTCTTACAGTCCTTCCTTTTCACTGGAATATACTTTTGCTGAGCACTTTGAAAAATTGCTTTGAAAGTCCTCCACTGCTCGTCAACTGTCCCACCATAAAACCTTTGTTTCCAGTCTACTTTAGCCAAGTCCTCCTTCATTCTATTGTAGTCCCCCTTGTTCAAGCACAGGACCCTGGTATTGGATTTTATCTTCACACTCTCCATCTGTATTCTAAATTCAACCATACTGTGATCACTCCTTCCAAGAGGATCCCTAACTGTGAGGTCATTAATTACTCCTGTCTCATTACACAGGACCAGATTTAGGATAGCTTGATCCCTCGTCGGTTCCATTATATACTGTTCAAGAAAACTATCACGTATACACTCAACGAACTCCTCAAGGCTCCCCTGACCGAGCTGGTTCGACCAATCTACATGTAGATTAAAATCCCCCATGATAATTGCCATACCATTTTTACAGGCATTAGTTATTTCTTTGTTTATTGCCTGCCCCAATGTGATGTTATTATTTGGTGGCCTACAGACCACGCCTATCAGTGACTTTTTCCTCTTAGAATTTCTAATTTCCACCCAAATCGATTCAACCTCATTCTCCATAGAACCTATATCATCTCTCAGCACCGCCCTGATGTCATCCTGGAATATCAGAGCTACACCACCTCCCTTACCTTCCTGTCTGTCCTTCTGAATAGTCTGGTACCCCTGGATATTTAACTCCCAGTTGTGACCATCCTGTAACCATGTCTCCATAATGTTTACCAAATCATATTCATTCGCGATGATTTGTGCCGTTAACTCATCAACCTTGTTACGAATGCTAGAAGCATTCAGGTAAAGTGCCTTTATGCTAGCTTTCTTACCCTCATGATTTCCAACATCTCTAATAATATCGTCTGAGTTATCTTTCCTTTTTGCTTCATTCGTAGTCTGCCTTGAACTTAAACCCTCCTGCACACGTGCTAACCTGCTGCTTACCTTTTTACTTACCATCATACTCCCTGTCATTTTCCCTTTCCCTTCCCCCCGACTCACTAGAGATTTTCCCACATGAGAAAGTGAGAACCTGGTAACGAGTTGGAAGATCAGCCATGATTGTACTGAATGGTGGAGCAGGCTCGGAAGGCCTAATGGCCTACTCCGGCCTCTATTTTCAGTTATTCTACGGTAGAACCTTATTTCTAACACTGAGAATTAACATGCGGCCAATGATCGAACAGTGCATTGTCGAAATCATATAGCAAATGTGTGAAAGATCAATCTCACATATTTCTCAGCAACATTACCCCCAGAGGTTTATGACATGATAGGTCATCAAATCTCACTAAATTTCACAAGGTATATAATTCTTCACGTTTGACGAACCAGTTTTGAAATTTCCCCTATCAGCCATTCTATTTTGACAGCTCTGCCGTTCTAGATGATCATCCTCCTTTCCTGGGCCAATGCTTCCTTGGATCTTGAAACTGCACCCCAGTACTTTCTCACCGGCACAATTTTAGTTTGTTTGTAGTTAGCTAGTTTCACCATGCACTAACTGCCCCTGTATTTCTATGAGCTGTAACCATACCCTGTTGCTCAAAACAAATACTGCCTCTGGGGTTTTCAGTCACCACTATCTACTGCAATTCAAGTATTGGTGGCAAATGGTTTCTTCTGAGCTTTCGTAGCTCCCAGGACTTTTCTGGAGCCCTAACCCTAGCACTTAGCTACCTACTAATTTTTTAAACGTTTTCCTGGGTTCTAACAGCATGGGGATAACCACATGCTCTTGGCTTCTCATTGAGTCTACTACATCGAATCATGCCGTTAAGTTGCCTTCCCAGTAGTACAGCTAAAACTAGCACTGCCTATTTTTCTAATCAAACTGTTTAGCGACGTTATTGCAGACGTCTGGAGCATGTGGGACTTGAACCTGTGCGTTCTGGTCCAGGATTATGGACACTACCACAGAGCCGCACTCCCTAACATGGAATCTACATTTCTGTCGCTCTCTTTCTCATTCTCACGGAGTGCCTGTAATTTTTGAACTTTTCTTTGGTGACCATCAAACTGTCCTGGGTAACCTAAATAAACCCTTGCAACAGGCCCCAACTCATTACCAAGCAAAATTGCAAATAGCCAAATAACAACACTCGGAATGATCTGTACCATGAATGTTGCCAATAACAGATTACAGGCTTGCAGGTGAAAATGCTTAGTCAAAGAAGGATTTGTCATAAGCGGCATCATAAAACCATAGAGGTTATGTTAAACTAACACAGAACACTTGCCTCCATCGGAGCACTGTGTCCAGCTCTGGGTGACATACTTTAGGAAAGATATGAAGATACTAGAGCGAAAAGAAAAGATTCATGATCATGCTTCCAGAACTGAAGAATTTCTCGATAGTCTCACCCTTCCCAATCTGTTTTCTTTGAAGAAAAGCAGGCTGACGGGAGAATTGATAAAGATAGGCAATTCAAGAGCATTCTAAATAGATTTGCTTGGGAAATACTACCTCCATTGGTGGAAGAATTGAGGACAAAAGGGTATAGATTTAAGGTAATTATTAAAAGAAGCAATGGTAACATGAAGAAAACTGGTTGACAAATGCCAAATATAAATGGGAACCATTACATTGGGTGCAGGTGGTCTTTATTTTGAAATATCATCAATATCCAGTGGATATGCTTTAAACTCCCACAAATCTTCAGAATGCAGCCTATAGTCACTTGCATGAACCCTTGCAAGTAGTTATAAAGTACCATTAATTAAAGCATCCAATTGCAGGGTTCAAGGTTGAGGCCTTGAATGTAGCAAGTCGTTGCCAAAAGAAGCACAGGGCAGTGCTAGTAGGAGAGGAAATCAACTTATATGTTGAGCACACATAAAATCATGACTTTTAGGGATTGGAAAATTGAGTTGTTTTATAAAATGGCTCAACTCACACTATGATCTACAATATTTAATCTGTAGTATTTCACAAAGAAAGAACTGATTGATCTCAAAGAGAACTTGGAGACTTATTGTCATTGACAATATCTATTTAAATACTTCATAGCCAAGTGTGTGAATAAATTTTCATTGACAGCTTAAGAAAGCAGGTAGTGGTTTGGCATAAGTTTTACTTTTAGCGTGGTCTGATTGAGCAGCTCTGTTTCATACTTGCCTTATCACACAATTATGCACTCAGCCAAATTGGAACGCTGTGTTTGTGCACTTAAATGGGCACTTAAATATGTAGAGCTCATACAACAAAACAGTCTGGCTTGACACAGAAAATTCACATTCATTGGGTTGTTTAACAATGCCAATGCTACATTACCGATTGTAAATACATGAAACATTGCATGAGATACTTCAGAAGGCAGAGAAAAGCCAGACTGTGGACCTAAGTAAATCCTAAAACAATCACATCAATGATAATCACAAAGTAAAGCTATCTATCAAAAACTGACCTTAGAATGAATAATATAGAAATAGAGTAAGCAAGTAAAGTTATTTACCTTTCCAGTCTATCATCAAGTACTCAACGCAACAAAGGAGTTAAATGAAGGTTAGCAACCAACCATAAAAGATGTTTAACAACATGGAATTTCTGAGCAGCCATAAAACAAAGGTGATAAGTCCTCCACATAGTCAGAGTCACAGGAAAAGATTTTAAGATACTGTGGCCTGAAAAATTCATGGTATTATAAAGTAAGAGCCAGGAAGCTGTGAAACTGGAACCCAAGTGTTTTGTTCAATTAAATGTCATTGAGTCATGAAATACAGGGCATAAATTAATGACAGCTGAAGGTGAAAGGGGAAGTTTTGATGAAGTTACTGTTACATGGAGTGTTGTTAGAAAAGTAATACCATCTACGGGACAGTAAAATACAGGATTTTAAAAATAAAATTTTGAATTATTTCTGTTCAACTTTTAAGCCCGAAGATGCATGACAATGTGAGGCATTTTCTTCTATTTATTTGTGGGATGTGGGCATCGCCGGCTAGCATTATTACCTGTCCCAAGTTGCCCTTGAGAAGGTGGTGATAGTGGTGGTGAGCTGCCACCTTGAACCGTTGCAATCCACCTGCCGTGGGCTGACCCACAATGCTATTAGGGTTGAGAGTGGCTTGGAGGGGAACTTGCAGGTGGTAGTGTTCCCATGTATCAGCTACCCTTGTCCTTCGAGATGGAAGTGGTCATGGGTTGCAAGAGGTCTGAGGAACCTTGGTGAATTTCTGCAATGCATCTTGTATATCATACATACTGCTGGTACTGAGTGTTAGGTGGTGGAGGGAGTGGATGTTTGTGGATATGATGCCAATCAATTTGCCGTTTGGTCCTGGATGGTGTAAAGCTTGAGTGTTGTTGGACCTGCACCCACACAAGCAAGTGGGGATTATTCCATCACATTCTTGACTTGTACCTTCTAAATGATGGACAAGCTCTGGGGAGTCATGTGGTGAGTTACTGCAGTACTCCTAGCCTCTGGCCTGCTCTTGTAGCCACTGTGTTTATGTGGCAAGTCCAGTTGAGTTTCTGGTCAATGGTAACCCCAAGGATGCTGATAGCGGGGGATTCAGTGATGGAGACACCACTGGATGTCAAGGAACAGTGGTTAGATTGTCTCTTATAGAGTCATAGAGTCACACAGAGATGTAACTCATTTATGCTGACCAAGTTTCCCAAACTAAGCTAGCCTCATTTACCTGCATTTGGCCCATATCCCTCTAAAACTTTCCTGTTCATATAACTATCCAAATGTCTTTTAAATGTTGTAACTATACCTGCATCCACGACACCCTCTGCAGTTCATTCCACATATGAATCACCCTCTGTGTGTAAACGTTGTCCCTCAGGTCCCTTTTAAATCTTTCTCCTCTCACCTTAAAAATATTCCGTTTAGTTTTGAACTCACCTACCCTAGGGAAAAGACCTTTGCTATTCACCTTATCTATGCCTCTCATGATTTTATAAACTTCTACAAGGTCACCCCTCAAATTCCTATGCTCCAGTGAAAAAGGTCCTAGCCTATCCAACCTATCCTCATAACTCAAGCCCTCCATCCTGGTAAATCTTTTGAGCCCTCTCAAATTTAATAATATCCTTCCTAAAGCAGAGCGACCAGAACTGCACACAGTACTCCAAAAGAGGCCTCAACAACATCCTGTACAGGCCCAACATGACCTCCCAACTCCTATACTCAATGCACTGACCAATAAAGGCAAGCAGACCAAATGCCTTTTTTACTATCTTGTCTACTGTGACCATTCGGATTTTTCATTAAAGACAATCCTTCAGATCCCAACTCTATTTTTAACATTGATTTTTATGGAAATTGATCTGTAATTTGAAGTTGCAATTGCCAAGAATACAAAGACAATTTTATGTGAGGACTTACTTAAGTGAGATCATTTATATAAATGATTTGGATGTGAACATAGGAGGTACGGTTAGTAAGTTTGCAGATGACACTAAAATTGGAGGTATAGTGGATAGCGAAGAAGGCTACCTCAGAATACAACTGGATCTTGATCAGATGGGCCAATGGGCCAATGGGCCCAGGAGTGGCAGATGGAGTTTAATTTAGATAAACGTGACGTGCTGCATTTTGGAAAGGCAAATTAGGGCAGGACTTATACACTTAATGGGAAGGTCCTGGGGAGTGTTGCTATACAAAGAGACCTCCAGGTGCAGGTTCATAGTTCCTTGAAAGTGGAGTCGCAGGTAGATAGGAGAGTGGTCAAGGAGCTTGGTATGCCTGCCTTTATTGGTCAATGCTTTGAGTATAGGAGTTGGGAGGTCATGTTGTGGCTGTACAGGACATTGGTTAGGCCACTTTTGGAGTACTGTGAGCAAATCTGGTCTCCCTCCTGTAGGAAGTATGTTATGAAACTTGAAAGGGTTCAGAGAAGATTTACAAGTATGTTGCCAGGGTTGGAGGGTTTGAGCTATAGGGAGGGGCTGAATAGGCAGGGGCTATTTTCCCTGTAGTATCGGAGGCTGAGGGGGGTGGCCTTATACATGTTTATAAAATCATGAGGGGCATGGATAGAGTAAATAGGTGAGGTCTTTTCCCTGGAGTAGGGGAGTCCAAACCTAAAGGGCATAGATTTAAGGTGAGAAGGGAAAGATATAAAAGGGACCCAAGGGCAACCTTTTCACGCAGAGGGTGATGCATGTATGGGATGAGCTGCCAGATGAAATGGTGGAAGCTGGTACGATTACAACATTTAAAAGGCATCTGGATGGGAATATGAATAGGAAGGGTTTAGTGGGATATGGGCCAAATGCTGGCAAATGAGACTAGATTAATTTAGGATATCTGGTTGGCATGGATAAGTTGGACTGAAGGGTCTGTTTCCACACTGTAAATCTCTATGACAATGACTCTACAGTAGGCAGAGGATTATCTTGGATTAATATCTTATCCAAAGCAACACTTTTAACAATGTACTGCACCAGTCTCTGTGATGAGTTTCAAAGCTTCCAAACAGTGCCTGAAACCAAGATCTCCTGATTCACAAAAAACCAGCATAACCAAATGAGTCAAGTGGACATGAGATCAAATCAAGACACATCTGCCAAAATGAAAAAATAGTTGCCAGGGAGTAGAACTCTGTGCATCCATTAAAATATCTACATTGTCAAAACACACCTGTGATTATTAACCAGAAATTACAGATGCCTACTGTATCTGTATGCTGCTGTACAATGCATTTTTAATCCCCTCACAGATTCTGACCTGTCCATGAATAAATTTCTCCAGCAGCTTGCACGAGGCTACTTTTCAATCCAAGACATTTACCTATGTGCCAGAGACAACGAAAGTATTTCAACTGAATTTATCACCAAAAGCTAACAGACATGTTTCTGAAATGTGAAATGAACAGGAAAGATGTAAGACTTATCCAGAGCCTACACTGGGACCAAATAGATCCTAAAGCTAGAATAGGAGTACAACAGGCTACACCAGTCAACAACAATAATTCAATTTATACAAAGAACAAATACTGAGAGAATTTGATGTATTTCAATGGCAAAAACCAGAGGCAAGAACATAAACTTGCTACAAAAACATAAACTGCTACTCTGAAGAAAAGTCAGACTGGATTCAACACTTTCACTCTGCTTCTCTCTCTGCAGATGCTGCCAGACTTGCTGAATTTCTCCAGCACTTTGTTTTTTCTATCTCAGATTTCCAGAATTTGCAGTACATTATTTACACTTGGTTGAGAGGGTGGAGAACGTCAGGTTCCCAGCAGTGACAATAACCAACAAACTGTCCTGGACTTCCTGCGTAGATGTGATGGTCAAGAAGGCAAAACAACTCTTCTTCTTCCATAGGTGGCTCAGGAAATTTGGCATATCCACAAGGACCCTCACCAACTTTTACTGATGCACTACAGAAAGCATACTGTCCAGGTGCATTACAGCCTGGCATGGCAACTGCTCTGCCCAGGGCTGTAAGAAACTACAGAAGGTTATGTGCACAGCCCAGACTGTCACAGAAACCAACTTTCCATCCATGGACTCCATTTACATGGCTTGTTGCCATGGAAAGGCTGACAACATCATCAAAGATCCATTGCACCTTGGTAATGGTCTCCTACAACCACTTCCGTCAGGCAGAAGATACAGAAGCTTGAACATATGCACCAGCAGGTTCAGGAACAGCTTCTTCCCATCCGTTATTAGACTAATGAATGGACTCTCCAAACTTCAATTTAGCTGACATTGCCTAGCGCACGCCATGTGCGACATAACCTGTATGCCTCTAAGCGTTTTTTTTACCCTATGATCTGCATGTCCTTGCTTACTACGATCTGCCTGCACTGCATGTAAACAAAGCTTTTCACTGTACTTAGGTACACATGACAATAAATAAATAAATAAAATAAGTTAATAAATCAAATGACGACAATACTACTTGCAAAATCAGAAAAGGGCCTACACAATATCATAGCTCAATCTTGACGTCTAAACGTGTTGAGTATGATCACCAAAAAAATGAAGGGCAGACACAGGTAACACAGTAGAAGAAATTGAAGTGAATGGTATCACATTAGGGCAGGTAGATAAGTTTGTCAACTGATAATAGAAATAATAACAAAAGGATAATGGAATATGGTACATGTGATGCAAAAGCTATAAGGATGCAAAAAAAATTTAGCAATTTTGTGAAGTTGAAGGATGTGTCAAGAACCAGAAAACGCAAGCTTGTATCAAGGATAAAAGTTTTGGAGATGTTACATTCTAAGCATTTCAGTAAATGTCTCAGGAATTTTGATTAGGCATGACAAAAACTGTTCGTACTTTGACCATTTGATTCGAGCTGAAAAGCTAGAGAATGTCTTCTAGACAGCAAAGCAGAGAGCAGCCGGGGGCGTGGGTGGATCGGCCTAAAAGTCGATGACGGATATTACATTTGCAGATAAATTACATCTGCATGTGACAGGATGGTGCAAGACGGGCAAGTATCATATCACAACAGCAGATCGCCTGGCAGGGGTAGCTACAAACCGCAGCCGACAAAAGTCCCCGGAATTGATTTTGCCCTGAACATCTTTTCACTTGAGACTAAAACGTTCCGTGATCTGGGTGCCGTATCATGATGTACCGAGCTACCGAGACCTGAAAGCACGTCATTTTTAACCTCCCGACATTGACCGCGTCACTCAATCTCCACATTGCTCTGGGTCTCCTCAAGCTGACTGGAGATTCGCAGCTGCGAGCAGCTCCAGCCGGTGTAACGGACCGACACCAACGGCGCAGCACTCACTCTAACTTAAAATAAGACAAAGTCACTTCTGGACTAAAGGCTCCTCGCCCCCCCGGGGTCCCACTTCAGAACCAAGACAAAATGGCATGACCACAAAGCAATGGGCCGGGTATTAAAGTGCATGCAGGTAGAAGGCCCGTGATAACGGCTGTTAAATGGTGAGGGAAGGCCTTTACCTGTCCGGACTCAGTAAACACCGAGGGAGAGCCCGGGCGACGCGAATCCGGTTCACAGCCATTGACATTGAGGCCGCCATCTTGGACTCCGGTCTACGGCGAGCGTCGAGGTTCCTTCTCATGCCGTCACCATCAAACCTCTCTCCTGCGCGTCCGCATCTCGAAATCCTGCTATCGCCGCCTTTCCAGACTGCGTTGGAGGCTTTCGCGCAATCTTCAGTTCATTGAAAAGAAATTCATCACAGCGGCCCCATTTCTTGCTGTGAACCCGCGCAAACATTTATTTCTAACAGCTCAGTCAACATGCTGCAAAGCGTCTTTCAGCAAAGGAAGCAGCGATGAAGTGTGGCCACCAAGGTAATGAGGCGCTAGATTCCTGTAACGTATGGTCCTGGAAAGCAGAGATTATTCTACCAGTCGCAGGGAGTTAAGCGTAGGTTAAGGCAGTAGAGAATCACAGAAAAATGTATTTTTATTCATTCATGAGAGGTAAGCCTGGCTGGATAGCCCAGCAGTTATTTGCCATCCCCAGTTGCCCTTGAGAAGTTGGTGATGAGCTGCTTTCTTGAACCTCTGCATTCCCCATGGTATAGGGACACCCACAGTGCTGCATGGAAGGAGGATTTTGAGGCAGCAACCATTTATTAGAATCCCTACAGTGTGGAAACAGGCTCCTTGGCCCAACAAGTCCACACTGACCCTTGAAGCAGACCCAGACCCACCCCCCTATAACCCACACACCCCTGAACACCATGGACAATTTAGCATAGCCAATCCACCTAGCCTGCACATCTTTGGACTGTGGGAGGAAACCAGAGCACCCGGAGGAAACCCACACAGACACGGGGAGAATGTGCAAACTCCACACAGTCACCTGAGGCTGGAATCGAACCCAGGTCCCTGGTGCTGTGAGGCTGCAGTGCTAACCACTGTGCCACCCTCTATTTCCAACTCAGGATGATGAGTGATTTGGAGAGGAACTTGAAAGTAATGGTTGTCATGCACCAGCTGCTTGACCTTCTAAGTATTAGAGGTCGTGGGTTTGGAGTGTCTGTGGGGACATTGATGAGAATGCAGGAATCTCCTGTGACCATTCCCCTGGAAAACAAGTGTACCATTTTGGATCCTGTTGGTGGGGGATGATTGATAAGGGGAAAACAGCAGTAGGCAGGTTGGTGACACTACAACTGGCTCTGGGGTACAGCAGGAAAGTGTAAATGTAAACAGGACCTTACTGATAGGAGTCTCGATAGTTAGGGTGACAGACAGGAGAATCTGTGGCCGCAAACGGGAATCCAGGATGGTGTTCGCTTCCCAGGTGCCAGGATGTCTCAGAGCGTCTGCAGAACGTTCTCAAGGGGGAGGGTACGCAGCCAGAAATCATTGTGCACATTGGCACAAATGACGTAGGGATAAAGTCCTTTGGAGTGATTATAGAGAACTGGGAAAAAGGTTAAAAACTACGACCTTGACGGTGGTAATCTCTGGATTACTTCCAGCGCTATGTGTTGGTGAGGGTAAGAACAGGAGGATATGGCAGATGAATGTGTGGCTAGAGAATTGGGGCAGGGGGCAGGGATTCAGATTCCTGGATCATTGGGATCTTTTCTGGGGCAGAGGTGACCTGTTCAAGAAGGACGGGTTGCACCTGAACTGGAGGGGGACCAATATCCAGGTGGGCAGATTTGCTACTGCTGCAAGGGAGGGTTTAAAATAGATTTACAGCGGGATCGTCAACATCAGGCAGGCAAGTGCGAGGCTGGAGGGAAATACACTAAACAGAAATAACAAGTTGAAGAGACAGGTCAGGCTGGAACAGGACAGGGAGTGAGGAACACCTGTTGGATTAAATTGCATCTATTTCAATGCAAGAGGCTTCACAGGTAAGGCCGATGAACTCAGGGCATGGATAGGTACGTGGGACTGGGCTAGTATAGCCATTATAGAAATATGGCTAAGGGAGGGACAGGACTGGCAGCTGAATGTACCGGGGTGCAGGTGCTTTAGGCGGGACAGAAGTGGAGGAAAGAGGGGAAGGGGAGTTGCATTTTTCATTAAGGGGAGTATCACAGCAGTAGTCAGAGATGAAATAACTGAGGGATCATCTAGTGAGACTTTGTGGGTGGAGTTAAGAAATAAAAAGGGGATGGGAACAGTTTTGGGGTTGGCCCCAAATAGTCAATGGGCATTAGAGGAACAAATATGCCGGGTGACTGGGGAGATTTGCAGGAGCAATAGGATTGTTTTGGGGGGATTTCAATTTTCCTAACATAAACCGGGACTACCGTAGTGTTAAGGGCTTAGATGGGGTGGAACTTGTTAAATGTGTTCAGGAAGGTCTCCTCAAGCAGTATATAGAGGGTGCTACCCGGGAAGGGGCAAAACTTGACCTACTGTTGGGAAATAGAGCAGGGTAGGTGGCTGAGGTGGCAGTAGGGGACCACTTTGGGACCAGTGACCATATTTCTATTAATTTTAAAATAGTTATGGAGAAGGACAAAACTGGTCCACAGTTTCAAGTTGTAAATTGGGGCAAGGCAAATTTAGATGGAATTAGGAGCTTGCGGGGGTTGATTGGAGTAGTTTGTTTGCAGGCAAAGGGACCCCTGGCAAATGGGAGGCCTTTAAAAGTCTATACATTCCTATGAGGGTGAAGGGAAAAGTTGGCAGGAAACCCTGGATGACAAGAGATTGTGAGACTTTGACCAGGAAAAAGAAGGAGGCATGGCTCAGGGACAGGATGAAGGGAATCTCTGGAGGTGTTTAGGGGATACAGGAAGAAGAAGAAGAAGAAAATCAGGAGGGCGAAAAGGGATCACGAGGTACCTTTGGCTGAGAAGATTAGGGTGAATCCAAAGAGATTATTTAAGTATATTAAAGGAAAATGAATAACTAGAGAGAGAATAGGACCCCTCAAAGACCAAAGTCGACATGTATGTGTGGAACCGCAGGAGATGGATGAGGTCCTCAATGAGTATTTCTCCTCTGTGTTTACCGTGGAGAAAGACATGAAGACTTGGGAATTTGGCGAAGTCTTGGGGACAGTCCATATCACAGTAGAGGAGGTATTGGCAGTATTAGAATGTATGAAGGTGGATAAATCTCCTTGTCCTGACCAGATCTGTCCAAGGACCCTGCAAGAAGCTAAGAGAATAAATTGCGTGGGCCCTGGCTGATATATTTGCATCATTGTTAGCCATGGGTGAGGACCCAGAAGATTAGAATGTAGCAAATGTTGTGCCCCTATTCAAAAGGTCTGCAAAGAAAATCCTGGGAATTATAGAACAGTAAGCATAACATGTGTGGTAAGTAAGTTACTTGAGAAGATTCTAATGGATAAGATATACCTGCACTTGGAAAGACGAGGGTTTGATTGGAGTAGTCGGCATGTCTTAGTGCATGGGAGATCATGCTTCGCAGATTTGTTAGAGTTCTTTGATTAAATGACCAGGGCAGGGCCTCAGAAGTATTCTGTATGGATTTCAGTAAGGCCTTTGATAAAGTTCCACATATTAGGCTGCTCTGGAAGGTTAGATCGCATGTAATCCAGGGAGAGCTGGCAAATTGGATACACAATTGGCTTGATGGTAGGTAGCAGAGAGTAATAGTGGAAGGATGCTTGTCAGACTGGAGGCCTGTGACTAGTGGTGTTCTCAGTGCCAGGTGCTGGGCCCAGTGCTGTTTGTTATCTATATCAATGATTTGGATGAGAATGTACGAGAAATTATTAGTAAGGTTGCAGATAACACTAAAATAGGTGTTATCGGGGTCAGTAAGGAGTGTTATCAGAAATTGCAGCAGCATCTTGATCAGCGGGGGAAGTGGGCCGATAAATGGCAAATGGAGTTTAATGTAGATAAATGTGAGGTGTTGCATTTTGGAAAGTCAATTCAAGGTTGGAGTTTCATGGTGAATGGTAGGGCCTCAAGGAATGTAGTGGAACAGAGGGACCTTGGAGTTCAGGTGCACCGTTCTCTGAAAACGGAGTCACCACAGGTAGACAGGGCAGTGAAGAAGGTTTTTGATACACTGGCGTTTCAGTTAGGGCATTGAGTGTAGAAGATGGGAAGTTATGTTGCATTTGTACAGCACGTTGGTGAGGTCTCACTTGGAGTATTGTGTTCAGTTTTGCTCACCTTGCTATAGGAAGGATGTTATTAAACTGGAAAGAGTGCAGAAGAAATTTACAAGGATGTTGCCAGGATTCAAGGGACTAAGTTATAGGGAGGGGTTGAATAAGCTAGGACTTTTTTCTTTAGAGCGTAGGAGACTGGGGGCATGGGAGTGCGGAATTTCATAGAAGTGTATAAGATCATGAGAGGCATGGATAGGGTAAGTGCACTCAGTCTTTTTACCACGTTTGGGGACTCGAGGACTAGTGGGCATCAGTTTAAGGTAAGAGGGGAAAGAATACACGGGAACTTGAGGGGCACCTTTTTTTACACAGAGGCTGGTACACATGAGAAAGAGCTGCCAGCAGAAGTGGTTGAGGCAGGTACATTAATAACATTTAAAAGACATTTGGATGCATCCATGGATAGGAGAGGTTTAGAAAGATATGGGCCAAGTGCAGGGAAATGGGCTTAGCATGGATGGACATTTTGGTCAGCATGGACAAGTTTGTGCCAAAGGGCCTGTCTCCATGCTGTGGGACTCTAAGACTCTATGACTCTAACCCAAGCTAAGTGTTAATATGCACGTTATTGCTCTGCAAGTAGCAGTGTTTGCTGACTCTAGCTGTTATTTTACTGATGATCTTGTTTGGAGCAGCGGGTGTGTGAAGAGAACATGAACCCGGAAGGAACTAATATATTTGGGCATTGCCTAATCCTGAAACACTACACATGTAGTGTTTCCCACCTATCCTCCTCCTGTAGCCAAAAAAAAAAAGACTGTGTGGAGGGTTGGTAAGGTAAGGCTTTTTTTTACTTCTGGAAATCTAGAGTAGAGGGAATGGAAGCTAGGGCAGTTGCATGCTCCTCTTGCAGGATGTGGGAGGTAAGGGTCACTGCTGGTGTCCCCTCTGACTTCACCTGCGAGAAGTGCACCCAACTCCAGCTCCTCAAAAACCGTGTTAGGGAACTGGAGCTGGAGCTGTATGAACACCGGATCATTTGGGAGGCTGAGGGGGTGATAGAGAGGAGTTATAAGGAGGTGGTCACACCCAAGGTACAGGAAAAAGGTAGCTGGGTGACTGTCGGGGAGGGGAAAGGGAATAGGCATGCAATGCAGGGATCCCCTGTGGCCGTTCCCCTCAATAATAAGTATACCATTTTGATTACCGTTGAGGGGGATGACCTACCGGGGAAGGCCATAGCGGACAGGTCTCTGGCACTGAGCCTAGCCCTGTGGCACAGAAGGAAAGGGGGAAGAATAGGAGACCAAATGTAGTGGGGGATTCAATAGTAAGAGGCACAGACAAGCAGTTCTGTGGACGCGAACGAAATGAACGGATGGTATGTTGCATCCCGGGTGCCACGGTCCGTGATGTCTCTGATCGTGTCTTCAAGATCCTTAAGGGGGAGCGTGAGCAACCAGCAGTCAAAGTACACATTGGTACCAATGACATAGGTAGAAAAAGGACTGAGAATGTGAAAAACGAGTACAGGGAGTTAGGTTAGGAGCTGAAGTCCAGGACAAGCAGGGTAGTTATCTCTGGATCACTACCAGTGCCATATGACAACAAGGTAAGAAATAGGGAGAGAGTGCAGCTAAACATGTGGCTACAGGGCTGGTGTAGTAGGGAGGGCTTCCATTATGTGGATAATTGGAGCACATTCTGGGGAAGGTGAGACATGTACAGTAAGGATGGGTTGCACCTGAACCGGAAGGGCACAAATATCCTGGGAGGGAGGTTTGCTCGAGCTATATGGGATGGTTTAAACTAGATTGGCAGGGGGTGGGGAATGGATTTGTAATTCGGAGGATGAGGTATTCAGCCTTCCAACAGACACAACAGGGAGTGATCCGAGATAACAAGCATGGGGCTGGATGAACACAGCAGGTCAAGCAGCATCATAGGAGCAGGAAAACTTGACGTTTCGGGCCTAAACCCTTCATCAGAAATGGGGGAGGGGAAGAGGGTTCTGAAATAAATAGGGAGAGAGGGGGAGGCGGATAGAGGATGGATAGAGGAGAGGATAGGTGGAGAGGAGGCAGACAAGTCGAAGAGGCGGGGATGGAGCCAGTAAAGGTGAGTGTAGGTAGTGGGGTAGGGAGGAGATAGGTCAGTCCAGGGAGGACGGACAGGTCA
>JAHRHZ010000248.1:54062987-54088564 GCA_024137785.1 Ginglymostoma cirratum | reverse complement strand
TAGACCCTTCTTCAGAAAGGGTCTGAAGAAGGGTCTAGGCCCGAAACGTCAGCCTTCCTGCTCCTCTGATGCTGCTTGGCCTGCTGTGTTCATCCAGCTCTACACCTTGTTAACTAAGTTTAAACTGACTGGTCTCTCCCTTCCATCCATTTAAAAAAAATGAAACGGTGCTAGCAGTCCTGCAATCTCCCAGCACTGCATCTGGAGCAAAAGTGGATTGGAAAATGGTCATTTGAGGCTCCAATAATTCCTCTCTTGCTTCTCGGAGCAGTCTTGGGTACATTCTGGCCTATGATTTATTTACTTTCAATGATGCTGAAACCCTTAATATTTCACCCCTTACTATGTTTATCTTATCCAATATTTCAGACTTCTCTTTAACGAGCAACATCTGAATCAGACAATCTGCAGACAAAAATAAAAGTTTTATTAAGAATCATACTCATGTTTTATGCTTCTTTATACACATTTCCTTTCTACTTTCTAACCTAATACGTTCTCCTCTGCCCTTATTTACCTCTTGTTCTTTATATATGGAGAATATTTTTCTTTGAAAGAGTACCATAGGATTATTAATATCAACCTGAGAGAACAATTAGGACTTCAGTTTCACTTTGAAAAGACAGCATTTCTGGAGTATCAACCAGGATTTTGTACATAAGCCTCTGGAGTGGGACTTAAATGCTTCATGATTCAGAGGCATAAGCGCAACTTATGAGATACGTAGCAATTTTGATAAAGCTATTTAAAAGCACCTTTTAGAAAGTTAAATTAAAATGATGCTAGTCGAGACACTTTTGTTATAATTTACTGTACAGGATGACAATAATTATTGAAAATCTGGTCCAAATGATATATTTGTGAAACTGCCAAATTGTCCGAATGGGTATATGACTAGAAAGGGTTTAGAGGGATATGGGTTAAATGTTGGCATATGGGCCTAGGTCAGATTGGAATGTCTGGTTGGCATGGACGAGTTGGACCGAAGGGTCTGTTTCTGTGCTGTATGGCTCTCTGACTTGTTATATGTACAGTTTTTTTTTAAAAAACCCACATTTGGATCTCAGTAAGGAATCTTAATTTGGCCTCAGCATTTACCTAGTTAGATTTAAGAGACTTTGTATTCTTAAAGGTTGGAGCTCTACTTCAAAAGTAGAATAACATGTAATGATGTTTCTGTCCTTAAAAAAGAACATTTATTCCCATTTGTTATAAGCTATGTTACATGACACTGACTGTAGTATATGCGCCCTTTCTCCGGCAATAGTTTGAGATTGAAGTAAACTGTTCAAAATGTTGGTGTCGCATTTGACCTTGCTTAGAGCTTTCAATCAATTCTGGAATTTTGCACATCCAGATTTTAGTTGCTGCACTATTGGCAGATGTGCTTTCAGCTGCTTAGGTCCTAAGCTCTGGAATCCCCTCTTTAAATCTGTCTGCTTCTCTATCCAACAACAACAACTGGTATTTATATAACTCTTTTGATGTAATAAAATAACATTTTATTATTATTTAATAACAGGGATGTTATAAGGTGAAATTTCACACCGAATCATAAAAGGAGATATTGGATCAGATATTAGGTCAACAAAAAATCTACATTTTAAGAAGCATGTTAAAAAGTGAAAAAGAGGTAGAGAGGTAGAAAGATTTCAGGTTTGCAACTGCAGATAAGTAGAGCAATATAAATTAGGAAAGCATAAAAATCCAGAACTTGAGGAGGGAAGGAGTGCCTTAGAGCACTGTGGAGCTGGAAGAGGTTGTAGAGGCAAGGAAAAGTGTACAAAAACAGAAGTTGCTGGAAAAGCTCAGCAGGTCTGGCAGCATCTGTGAAGAAAAAAATCAGAGTTAAGGTTTTGGATCCAGTGACCCTTCCTCAGACTTGATGGCAGCTGGGAAAACGTTGGTTTATATGCAGAAAACAGGGAGGGGAATGAGGTAGGGGGTAAATGATAGGATAGAGCCTGGAGAGTAGATCAGTTAGATAGACAAAGGAGTTGATAATGATCTGGCTAGGAGGGTGAATAGCTGTTAATGTGAACTGCCACTTTAACACACCACCCTGTTCCCTGGCCAACATCTCTGTCTCTGGCTTGCTGTGGTGTTCCAGCGAAGCTCAATGCAAGCTGGAAGAACAACACCTTATTTTCTGCTTGGGGATCCTGCAACCCTCCGGACTCAATATCAAGTTCAACAATTTTATGGCCTAAGCTCTCCCAAGACACAGCCCCCTACCCACACACCAGGCCTTGTTATCACATAGCCTGCCATTACACACTCCCTAATGTTAATCATTAACAGTCCCCATTAACAGCTATCCATCCTCCTAGCTGGACCTGAGACGATAACTCTGATTTTTTTCTTCACAGGTGCTGCCAGACCTGGTGAGCTTTTCCAGCAGCTTCTGTTTTTCTTCCTGATTTACAGCACCACAGTCCTTTCAGTTTTTAAGGAAAAGTGTACAAGGGCATGGAAGAGGTGTGAAATAAGGATGAGAAGTTTTAAATTAAAGCATTTCTTCTACAGGAGCCAGTGTGAGCACAATGTGATAGGTGAATGGAACTTGGTGCAAGTTAGGGTTAGTGCATAGAGCTTTGGGCTACCTCAAGTTACAGGGGATACAACATGGGACACTGGCCAGAACTGTATTGGAATAGTCAAAGCAAGAGGAATAAAGGAATATGTGAGGTTTCGGCAGCAGATGAACTGAAGCAGAGTGGAATCAGCCAAGTTACATTGATGAAAATAGGCAGTATTGGTGATGGAACAACTTGTGGTCATGAACTTTATTTGTTGTCAAAAATGACAAGGATGCAAACTGTCTGATTCAGCCTTCGGCAGTTGTCAGAGTGGATAGTATCAGTAGTTACAACATGCAATTTGTAGCAGAGATTTTAGGTGAAGATTCTGTTCCTCCTAATGCTTAAATGGAGAAAATTTCTGCTCCTCCGGTATTAGATGTTAGGCATATGGTCTGAGAACCCAGAGATATTGATGAAAAGGCGATGGTAAGTTACAGGTGGGTTTCTTTGGTGCAAGCATGAAAATTGACATCTTTTGTTCTTGATGCTCCTTTAAAAAGGTGCTTAAAACCTAACTCTTCAGCCAAATTCTTGATCACCTGCCCAAATATTTCCTCACATGGCTTTGTGTCAAATTACAGAGTACTGAGGGATGTTTTGCTATGTTAACTGTGCTATTTAAATAAATCCATAATAATTCTCCAATGTTGATTCAATATAGATGATGCTATTTTGCCGCACAAACACTCACACAGTTTAAGAACACATTGAGTTTTAAAGTATCTTGAGAAATGCTTGGGAAAATGTTCACATGTTAGCACTCTATCCAAATAAAATAAAAATTTATTAGCTTTCTTTAACGATTGTCTATTTTGATATTAGCTATCACACTTATTTATTTGTAATAGTGAGGTTATTCCAAATGGCAGCCATATCATTTTAATTTCAGCAGATACAATCAAGTAATTGATCAGTTTTAAAATTTGACAAATATTGCACGTATGCATTTATGAGGAAGATAAATAAATACAAGACGAAGAAAGGAATGGCAAGTTAAATGAAGGAAGGCAAAAGGAGACTAGTTTGAATCATAAAAAAAATTGCTAGTTCCTTTGTTGCACTTACGTAAATTCATGTAGCCTGTCAATTTTGGTTATTGACTGTTGAGAAAGATATTACAGATTGTCAGATAATCTGACAGTCTTTTTCTGTTATATTTGCACTTTCTGCCATGTTAATAATTCATTCTTAATACTATAGAACTAAAGTTATGTATGTACTTGGAGAGGTGAATGTAAATAGTAAGAAATCTGCATCCACCAACTGCAAAGATTATTGTTATCATAACCATGTGACTTGGTTATGCTTATGATGAAAATGTGCATTGACTGGATACATGCTCTTGGAAGAGAGGTTCCTAAATGAGGAGAACAGAAATTGTGCAAGATTTTGAAATGTAACAACTTGCTCCAAATTTTAGAGAATAGCATGAACGCCCATATGTTTCCTTATGTAGACTCAATATTATTTGTGAATGGCATGTAAAATAAGCATGGTTATTATTGCAGAAATTAAGTTTTTTGTTTCATTTCATGCAAAAACTTTATTTCCTTCAAATGTATAATACAAACAGAAAAACAGCTTAAAATGAAAATTCTTGGATTTTTTTATTGTTATTCATTATGTATTTACAAATCCATGTTATTACTTTTTATATACATTGCACATTTACATGATAGAAAAAGTACAAAACTATATATTTAGATGAATTTAAATCTGTCATGTTCGAAAATATAAAATTGCATCTGCAACATAATACTTTAAGCAAAATGAAAACCCTGAAATATTTGCATTATGTTAAAACATTTAGAGAAACAAACCACTAAAGTCAATCAGATTACATGCGGCCAGAAAGTGATCTGACAGCCACACAGCTGCAGAACATTTCAAGTTGACAAGTTCCAAAGGCAGCACATTTGGTCACTTATATGGCACGCTGTAAACAGTATCTGGAGCTTTATTTACATTAATGTGTAACATATTCCAATAAATAAATATACCAGGTATAACATGCAGGTAACGTAACTAAAAATTCATAGTACAAAAGGAAAATGACCAGCCACATTTACAGCTACCATAATGCAATTTACAGGTTGCATGAAGGAGTGTACTTTACAAGCATCATACGTCACAATAAATTAATGATAACACTGTTCTCTTGACGAATATATTTCCAAAACAGGTATAGTTAACCAATTTTATGCATAAATTATAAAACATGACAGTATAAATAAAAATCTACTAAACTTAACTATGTATACTTCTTCAAAATAAATAAGCGTACACTTATTTACAAATAAGTACAGCGACTCCTTCCTCTTCCAAAGGTGAAGGAAATTACCAAATCAGAAATGGAGATTTAGGAAAGGTGTTATTTTCTTGCTCATCTTCTTCATCTTCATCTTCTTCAGTTATGGCTATGGGGGAATATATGGTAGCTGTTGTATGAATAAGGATCACAACAGCGCAGAACCTCAGTGCATGTTTTCAAATCTCTCTGGATAGCCACAATAGTCTCTTACATGGCACAAGAATGTAGATTGCATCATTTGTTATTATGAAGTAATTTTACATAATACCAATATTGCAGTGTGTTCTGAAGAATCAATGATCAGGCTTTATGGCAGTTTCCTGGGATGACATAGAAGTGTTCTTGTGTTCTAAATTGACATTGTATTCATCCATTGCATTCCTCAGTGCTAGTGATTGAAACCTATCAACTATTGTAATAGCTTTAAAATACATAACAACTGTGGTGAAGCCTTTGGAAGGTTACTATTGATAAGGATGCATCAGCTTCAAAAATAATAGATGCTCCAATCTATCACTATCATGGCATTATAAATCCCTGATGATTTCTTCCTCTCAATGTGGACAGCAATCTCTTCAGGACCCATTGTATGGTTGTTCAAAAAACTTTCACCATTTATTAGCTATAACATTTATTTAGAAATGAATCCCAAACAATTATAACTCATTGCAGCTTTTTTTTTTAGAAAACTAGTTTTAACTACAATGACAGCAAGATACACTCTGATGCCTAGTTATGTTTTATGAAATATTATATCATTTACTTTCACACCATGATCATGAGATCCTCAATTAGACATACTCCTCAGGGGGAAAAAAAAGCACATGCTATTTCCAAATGAAAAATGTACAATAGTTAAAGAGCTGTGTATAAAAGAAGATTGTTGTGTTACATCAACCCTGGCAGCATTTAATAAACATGCTGATATCAGAGATGGAAAGAATGGATAATGGTGGGCAATAATCTCAATGAAATGTAGAGATTGAACATAGATGAATGGGCAGATATACTTTCTCTGTATCAATGAGGAAAGTACCTGTACTATTGCTATGACACATTTCACAAATTCTTGTGTCAAATTTCCTAACTACTCAGTGAAAACTGTAGTTCTTTATTGAAACTGTCGATGGTGGGGAGGGGGAGGAAATAGATGTATCCTGTTATCATCAACATATGGCAAAATCTTAAACATGCTTATCATTAACAAATTTATTGTCTGGCTAAACCTAGCACACAGTGCATATTTTCCTCCACTGTTCCTATAGAAGCATGAAAGGCATGCATATTCTCTGGTCGATAGGTACAATTGGCAAGGTTATATTTGGTACAGCATAATGTTTGGAAAGCTGATAACATAAAACCTGGCATAAACAGTGAATCTTATTGTCGGATAAAATTTACTTACAATTGCACGATCCTGTATGTTTGATCTCCAGGAGGGTGCCAGAGGAACAGGCTGTACTTTTCATTGTGCACTCATTGGGGTACGTGGTGTTATCAGTGGCACAGACTGGCTCATCTGAGCGTCCACCCTGACATACATTACAAACAGCGCACCGACCCCTGCCAAGCCGGCTATCCCAGAGACACTTCTTTCCGGGGCTACACTGTATGTCATCACAGGATTTGGCTTCTGCAAAAGAGAAACCCAAAATCATGTTTATGAATAGAATGATTCATTCTGTCTTTGACAATGCAGTCAAATGTTTGGACCAGAAAGTAAATTTAAACTCTTCAATTGCAACGATTTGTATGACAGAATTCAAAACAAAAACCATACTAACCTACAACCCCCACAATATTCATTGTTGAGATTTCAATATGGACCTTGATAAATATACCATGTTTGATAGATTTGTCAATGGAATTTTTTCCAATTAAGAGCAGAAAACACATTTAAAGAAGACCATCATCGATGCTAGCACCCAGCATTATATTTAAATATCTGTAATTAAGGACCTTCATTTTGTACGTATAACTTTAATTCAATAGTTTTAAAAAATCGAGAAATGTGTGTTCCAAACTAAACATGAATGAGTTGAACTACCAATAATATTTAAACCAATTAGCAGAGCTGTAACATTTGCTTCTATCATTTAAAGGTCATGGTCCACATGAGCAAACATACACTCCACCCACACACATTGAGACTGCATTTCTAATCTGGTTGTTGAAGAATTTGGAATAGGTTGAAGCTATTAGGCAAATGCCCTGCAACAAACAATTTAAGGTTAAAAGCCACAATTGGAACGATTCAATTCTGAATCTTTCTTCTGTAATGCAATAATCCTGGATATTGGGGTAGGGGAAGCCATAAGTATCTGCTAAAGTACTTTTAAATACCACACCTCCAGAAGGGAAATTAAAAGTTAAATGTCCTTCAGTCTTCTACAATTGCAATTATAAGTGTAAACCCATAAAATTAAAATAATCTTGGAAATTTAAAAAAATCCATGATTGACAATTTCATTTCTCAGATTTAAGAATAGGTTCAAACGACACGATAACAAATTCTGTTGATTAGCAAAGATGATCTTTTCTCTACTTGCTGCTATAAGCGATATCAATGTACTTTTTAAAGCTCAAAATCGAATATCCAAATGTACTTCATTAGGTTTGGTTTGACATTTATCCATTACATTCCAATTCTACGGACAAAAAGAAAACTCATCCCACGCTGTATTTGTACTTGTTTCGTAATGGTTTGCAGTTTACACTTTGTGAGGTCTCGTGTACGTACTTATACATTTCCCTTCGTACGCCACTCCAATGGTTCTGCCCATCAAGCAGGTGGCGCGTCTGATATGGCAGGCGCTGGCGTACGTGATCCCATCATTGCCGCACAGATATTGCTCGGGGCTCGAAGGTTCAGGGCAGATCCTCGGGTTACACATCACACAGTAGGCGCTGTTTGTCTGATCTACCACACACACAGAGCTGCCTGGACACAAGACATCTCTGCACGATTCTGTAAAACAAAGACAGCAATTAAAAACAAAAGTGAGGTGAGCACTACTGAAAGTAATCTTCTGCAATACAATCGGCTGATTTTATGAGGTTTAAGTTAGTGTTCATAGTAAACACAGATTACTTTTAAATTTGCAATATTTATTCAATAGGCGAGGACTCGGAACAATAAAGAAATGGCGGTGAAATAATCCATTTTCTATACATCCCCAATTACAGACATTTACTGAACGCAACTTAATTTAGGAACAAAATGTGGGGAAAATTATTCTGAACACAAATCAATTAAAAGTTAAAATGGGGGCGGTGTGTAGAATCACTCAACAATAGACACTGCAAGTGAGTTGAGTAATCTGTTAGTTCGCACTCGGAGAGAACGGAATGCAAACATCTTACAAGCGTGCGGCTCGTTCCCTTGCAGGATCGTGTTATTGAGTATGTACTTGTTGCACACATACTTTTACATTTGCCTTGATATTGGACCTCGAGCTCGGGATGCCCTTTGCACCTCGCCTTCAGCAGGACACATTCATCTTTGTATGTTTTTCCGTCAGTACCACAAACGGAGCCCTTCCAAGTGACGTTAGAGCAGTCGGGTGCACAGACACATCGAGGTTTATTCTTTTTGTTCATTTTGCACTTTTTACCTGGACCGCAATCGACGTTATCACAGGTTTCTATTACAGGGAAAGAAAGACAGAGTTTTCTGGAAATTGCTTCCATGCATCAATATAATGTTCGCAATGTAAAGTTACATGCTCATTCCTACTAACTGAACTGAATAATTTATGACAGAACGTTTTGCATTTTTATGAGCTTTCTGTTTCCAGATGTTTAATGAAAGGTTTGATAAAACAGCGCAGACTCAGTCGCCATCTTAACAAACCGCTCAGAAAGCCATGACAATCGAGTGATTCTTTCTGAAGCAGTTCACTCCAATGAGTCGAGACCGAGAGGGTGGTTAGCCAAAGTAAGCGCGCATTAGAATCATTTCGCGAGCGATCTATAAACTTTAATAGACCTTGCAGGATCCAATGAAGACGAACACCGACAGTTCCGAATCAGATAGGCCGAGTGAAATCTGTACCTTTACAAGGCGTACAACCCGGGGCTCCACCGTTAAAGATAATCCATCGGAAAAGGGTACTGGATGGCACATCATCTTCGGTCCATGCTGTGCCCAACCTTCCACTTTTGCAGCACTCTTCGCGGCTGACCCCGGTCATGAAAAGAACTTGGCATTTGCCGTTCTTGGCTTGCTGGAGCCAGCAGTTCCCAGCTGCAACACACAGAGCAGTGTCAGTTTCACGGTTCCAGACACAACACGTGCGCTGTGTATTGACGGTACATGAGTGTTTACTTCAAAGTTTTCTGTCTCAGTCTGGGTGAACCGAGGAGCTTGAAACCACCGACATTTCCCCGTCATGGACAGCAACCGGGTTGCCCCTGAAATGTACACCTTTATGCCATTACCTTGTGCCTACTTTGAACAGTGACATATTCCACTTGGAAAGTTACTTGGCTCGGCCCCAAAACAGCGCAGGCTGAGGTACTGTAAACGCGTGCAGTGGAACAAAAAAAACCCCACAGCCTGCCAAAACTCATCCTTACAACGAAAACGCAGAGCGCAAAATCCGAAATAAGTAAATGGTTGGCGGTCTACTTATCTCAGACTCATGCGAAAACAAGCTTTGGTTGACAATTCGACCAGCGTCTGTATTTATTCTGTATTTAACTACGGCGTCGGTTATGTGTAAAGTGTTAACCGTTGATTTTTCTATCTATTCACACAGTCACTCCGGAATAGAAACATAGTCTATTTTCTGTAGTATTAACTCGTTCCAAAAATGCCTGAACTCTGCTGCCTCTTCTGGATAGTCTAGACTTCTTGTTGATACCGCCTCATATCAATCTAAATATATACTGTACATCGAGTTTTCAGTTACATGGAAGAGACTTTGTTGAGATAGCAATATAGAACAGGCAAATTTAACAGCACACAAGTCAATTATTTCCATTGGACCAAGTTATCATACTCGCTTCTTAATCCTGCTTCAGTCGCATGGTATTACCGATGTGAGCAACATTTAACAGCTCGATCGGACGGTTACATGTCGATCCATCTGCAACATCAATGAGGCGTTTTGTTTGTCTGCAATTCCCCTTTGCTTCTAACTGAATAGTGATCGAGTCAACTTTCACTGTCAGGATCCCAGCGCTTCTTATTTATGCTCAACTATTTGCTCACAGATAATACTAAATTGCACCCTGTTTTAATTCTGTACGGCCACATTCTGGTAAATGTGAATTAAGTACACAAACACGTGTGCGCTATGTAACTTGCTACATCGTATTTTGACCTGAAAAGTTTGGAGTGAAAGTAAACGATAAACCGAATCAGCGTTGGGCTTTTTCAGTATCTTCTCCCGAGAAAATAACATGCAGGCACATGACCAAACAAAACTTGAAACTAAGAGCCATGTCCACAAATGTATACAGAGAAGAGGTCTCCAAACTGCTTTAACTTACCCTGCACTCGCTGGTCTCCAATGGTGAGGAAGATTAAAAGTGAAATGGTGAGAGACGCAGTTTTGCTGTTTAGCATCCTTAGCATTGTGGCACGCAATTTCACCGCAGCTAAGTACTGATCTGAGAGCACCAGTCAAGTCCGATCGCTGTGTTGAATGAACGTCAATCTGTGAATGCAGTCACTCTTAAATATTTTGGCTGAAAGGGGTCTTGGCTGGTCTGTTTGGTGGGCGGTCTTCTGATGGCATGGTGATGTGTTTGGCAGGATGGGGGAGGAGGAAGTGATCAAAAAAAAGTTAAGGTGGACGGAAACTTAATCAGGTGACATTTCACCGCCTCCTCTAAACTTTTCAGCTAAAATCTCCGTCAATTTCACAAACACAAAATACATCTATATAACATCCGAGAGCGTAGGCATCCGAGTCTGGTTACAGGTCACAGTGTCAATTTCTCTCTGTAATTGACAAGATTGTACAAGCTCATGGAGAAAGATTGCGGGGGCGGGAAGGGGCTGAAGTAAAATATACTGTTCCTAGGTGTATTAAGACTTCTGCTTTATTTTATTCTCCTATTGGGCCACCTTTATATCTACAGCGCAGTAGACATTCTAACCTGTTGATTTTTAACCAAGCTATATTCCGAAAATAGAAGCCAGACACCATCTGTGGGTCAAAGTAACCGGTCTCAATCTATGCACAAGAAAATATAACAGCAGGCACAGCAAATGCAGCCCAGCTTTTCTAATCCAATTTCTCTGGTAAAGCGACAACTCCACCCTCAGCTCGCCCATAACCTGCGTACGTAATGTCGATATTTCGTCTCATGTCTATGTCTCGGAGGGTTGATAATACTGAAAAGAGTTTATTGTTATATCTAATCTCCATTAACTCAGCATCAAAAAGCACGTGGGGTGGTTTTTGCATTGCGGTGTTCTCTTGCAGACTCCTACAGTTTGAATTATTACTAGTATTTTAATTTTATTATTTATATTGATGATTTCTTGCCACCTGAGTATTTCGGGAAATGCATCACTATTAAATGGCTATAGTGGAACCCAAGGACACTGACACCGTGGGTGTGTTCAGCCAGTAGGTATTGGTAAAGCAGTTAGATTTAATACCCAGATCTGGCAAAGTTACGCGTCTCTGTAACTGGAGCAGACTTCGCATGTCTATGAAATGCCGTAGGCGGTCTCGTATTTTCCATTTGAGATTGTGACATCGAAAGTCGAATTTTAGTGTTGCTCAATGAACTCGCTTTTGGCAGGGAGAAATAGTACGTAGGCGATCTGTCGCCGCCTATCTCGGGGATTACGTTTCCTTGTTTAATTACCGTTTTGGCGCTATTACGTTCTGTCCGAAACCTCACCCCAAGAAAAAGATAAAACGCGCTGACCGATTTTAATTGTATTCAGCCTAATAGCTACAAACAATCAGACAACTTTTTTTTAGTGTTGATAGGTGCAATGATCTGACTAGAAATAACTCCGCGATAACAGACAGTTTCCACCAGCTGCGGGATAGAGTAGTAATCCTTTAATAAAGACTTATTACAATAGGCTCTTAAAGTCTCTTTATAATAATCGTCAGAAATGCAATCATTCTAATATTAGAAGAGACAGTTGTTTGGGTGCCTCAGACTGGTGGTAGTAGTTACACTATTTAACGTTCAAAATAGACCTGGCAATGCCATGCCAGCGGACAGTAGGAAAACTTTTTACACAAGGCAATTCCACGCAAATTATTTCCGTTTTCAATGCTGCGAAACCGTACTTTCTATCCCAAATTATCCTAGCCTGTTATTCCACAACATGGCAATTGTGGTTTGATACACACAAAAAACAAATGCAGCCCCCTAACGACCCAAACAAGGCAATTGCAGCTAAAGTGTGCACCAATCGTGATTTCCAGTTTATCTCACCAAAGCGACCAAAGACTCTCCTTCTTGCCAAATCTAGATTCTGTGTTAGTGGAGTTAGAACAGTGAAATGTCAACGTAACTGTCTTCTGGCGAAGGAAGTCTGGGTTTGAGCAGATACTGGTAAAAATGCCAAGATAAACCTAAAACATACCTATATACACCTACCATTTCCAAATCAAAATGCGCAGCCGTAGATAACAACATTAGGTAGACACGAGACATCACATTATGTTATAATTAGTTTTTAAATACAGCAGTGGAAATTACCAAATGAAGTTATTTGTACTGCCATTGTGGTCTGTCCCTTGCCAATGTTGTTCACATACCTATGTAAGTATTTGTTTCTGAAATCCCCTTCCAACAGGAACTACACACATTTATTATTCTTGAGTTTTTCTTCGTTTTATGTGCGTGTCACTATGGCTATTAGCTGTTCAACGTTTATAATCTAACATCAAATATTTATTACAGATTGAGGACTGACGAACTGGATAATCTCACCCAGTTCTGATACATCTAGCGAATAATACCGACTGCTGAGCAAATTACATCCTCAAAAACAATGAAAGGAAAAACAAGAGTTTTGAAAACAAACATAGAATTGACATTGAATTAAAAAGATGAATATTGGAGGCAAACTGACGGGTGTGAAAAATAATAGAAAACGAGTATTGCACAATATAAATCGTTGTCCGTAAATGGTAATGAAAATGGTAATGAAAAATCAAGGATAAATGCCGCAACGGAGGGAAATATAAAATAGCACAGTAAGATAGTTCCTTTATTCATTTACGGGACGAGGGTGTCGCTGGCTACGCAGCATTCATTGCCCATCCCTAACTTCAGTTAAGAGTTAATTACATTGCTGTGGGTTTAGGTCATACCAGGTGAGGATGGCAGTTTCCTCCCCTGAAGGAGGGTAGCAAACCAGATGGGTTTTTCCCCTGAACGATGGATTCCAGCTCGTCATTGGATTCTTAAATCAAGATATTTTTATTGGATCCAAATTCCACAATCTGCCAAGAGCGGGATTCGAACGCGGCTCCCCAGAACATTATCTGGGTCTCTGGTTTAACAATCTACTGATAACACCGCTAGGCCATCATCTCCCAGGGAGCGGACAGGTAGTGAGTGCGGGAAACAGGAATGTCGAGGGTAGAAATTTATGAGAATGAAAATAAAGGAGACTGAAATGCAATCTCCGCTCAAGTCTACAAGGGAACTAAAGTGAGACCTCTGCAGGACGATAGTTGTATACGCTCATGCACATTTTTGACCCAGTTTCCAGAATCCGACAGGTGCTTGTTGGAAGTTTCACGGATATTAATGAGTTTCATAGTAAACTTGAGCAGTTAAGAATCTGAGTCAAAGTGGCTAAGTTATGGTGACTAACAACAGTTTACTATGGCAATCAAAAACTTTAAGGCAATCCATTACTTCCACTTTCAAAACAGAAACCTTGACAATTTCAGCACAACGTTTGCAACAATTAATCTGCAGCTCCGAGGTATTTACAATATTTGGTGCTTTTCACAAGACTATATGATTGTTAATCAATCATTCAGCAATCCGAATGTGAAACGGAATTTGCGTTCTTCTACAATCCAGAATTGTTTCGATACGAGTACCATATTATTTATCAATACATTTGTATTTGAAGCTGGTTACGAATATGGATACTTCTTTAGATACTCTAATACGTCAAGCAGCATAGGCCTAGTTAATGCTTATAATATGCAGAACACTGCATAGTTCATTCTAAGATCTGAACACAATCCATATTCAAATATTCTTTTGCAAAATTAAATGAAACAAATTAGCTTTACTCTACTGTTATGCCCATTGATTGCATGTAAATAAATACTTTACTAACAACAAGGGGTTTTGGCATTCAATTGCTGGATACCATTTAAGGTAGAATTGAAATCAACGGTTTAGGTCGTCTGTCTCCAACAAATGCAAACATTTGTCAGCTTTTATTCGAAAAAGCTTTAATACCCGCCCAAAGCCATTTTCGAATAGCTTAACTACGTGCTTTGAAAATGCAAACGTTTTCGTAGCTTTACAAACCATCAGGCAAGTCTTTACTAATTTATAACCATAGGGAGACATTTGTTATTAAATCATCCATAAAAATATCAAACACCAAACAGTTAATAAATGCAGGAAATAACAAAAAAACACAGTAGGTCGATCAGCATCTGTAGAGAGCGCCGTTCTGACTGTGTTTACGCTTAACAGGTTCTGACTTCGTAAATTGGTTTTCATAGATATTGACTGACATGAAATGACTAATACTCTTGAGTACCTGGAATCGTTCAGCGATAAAACAAAGTAAATTACGTATCAAATGAACATGTTCATGAAATGGCGCAGGCCATCAAACAATTGTTTTTGACTAATTTCAGTAACTTATCACATCTGCAAGTGCTGCACTTGTTCGATAGAGGTTGTCAGGAGTCAAAAATAAACTTGGCAATTGAGTAGCACCGCACCATGAGCATTTGTTTCAAATAATTCAACAGGAGGATTTGGATTGTTCTGCTCGATGTTATCAGGCAAATTCTCACATGGATCTCAAATAATATCAAGCTAACATATTCTTTGATCTTATGTTCAACTTCCCTGAACGTGTTACTTACGGGACCACGAAGTATCCCAAACAATTTATATCATCATAAATATCGTTATAAATGTCAACAAGTTCTATGAAAGTCTTGGTGTTTGGTGCGTGTCAAGAGAACCCTTTTACAGTCAATCTGACATACTTTCAATATCTTATTGATGATTGCTTTAAAAATTAAAAACGAAGAAACGTAATTGCACTAACGGACGCGTGACTGGCAGCTTTAGGTTCAGCATTCTAAAAATAAAAACAGACCCAAGTAGTAATTTATTATATCAAATTCATGAATACAACAATCCCATACAAAGGTGCAGTAGAAGGGAAAGGTAAATGTACAGTTTCATAGGGGATTTTCCTGACCGTTTGATATATTCATTGTTAATAAGTAGGGTTGAATGATGACCAGAAATCCAATAAAGATGAAACTCTGCTACTGAATGTAAACACGTTCATATTTATGATATCTTAATCCTTGTATTGTTCTATTTATTACATCAACTATTTCACAACTTGCCTATAATATTGTGATTAATTTAACCATTAAACCTACTTCTGGGACATTAATTCATTTCAATGCCACAGATTTAGCTCTGATAGTTGAGCTACGCTAACTGTGTCTTCGAGAGCGCAAACCTAATTTGTATAATGTCCCGAAGAATTTTATGTCAAAGAATCGGATTGACTGTTTTCCAGCTATTAACAGACTCCTGGATATACATATCAAACAGATTTCTTTTGTTTTGTAATTAAGATGCTGGACACTGTTTTTGACCTCATTCTGATGTGTTACCATTATAGTCCTGAGGTTGCGACTAGAACTAATCACGCCAAATATTATTTGATAACGCTCTTTATGGGTTTCACTACCTTTAATAGCCACATAAAAAGGAAACTTGCTGTTTTTATTTATCCTTAATGTCTTACTTGGCTTCTGTCTTCAAAATCATCCACCTTAATGAAAGGTTTATTTTAAACAACAATTATTAGTTTAGTGAGGAAACTGGCGAATGGCACAATTAGGTCACAGAATGAGGGCTGAATCCTGCCTGGGCTTCAGCAAATGGACCAATAAGATCAAAGAAAAGTGACAAACCAAATATTCAAAAGTACAGTCAGATTGAAGACAAACACCTTCCAGAAGTCACATTCAACACAAGAATCTCCAATTTCGATACAAGTGATCGTCTTCGTGTTTTTGATGATAGACTTTGGTGTAACGACACATCCAAAGTTACCGGGTGTGTAGGCATGCATTGGCAATCGGTTTAGTAGACTGCAACCAGTTGAAGAACCGGGAAGGCCTGCATATAAATAATATAAATCGACATCCAGCCACCGTAAAACAACAATCTTTATCATGTGCATTACTGATCCGTTTCTGTAAAGTGCGCAAAGTCACTGGCTCTCCCCAATCGTTGAGAAATGAGCAAAACCTTGGAACGTAACTGGTAATTTTCAAATGACCAAAAGAACAATAAAGCAATAGAAAAGTTACGGCACAGGGAGAAGTCATTCAGCTTGTTGTGTTTGCTTCAGTGGTATAAGCTAGCTGCCCATTTTATTCTCATTTTTCAGAACCTGGTGCATAGCTTTATAGATTTAGGAGCTTGACTTATGAGTTTTCTCCTCAACCATCACATTGGACAGTGAATACTAGATGCCCATCACCCTCTGGGTGAAAAAGATTTTCTTCTGCCCCACTAATCTTCCGACCAACCACCTTAAATTTCTTCCCACCGGTAAATGACGTCTCCTCTATCTAATCCCCTCTTTATTTCATACATTTGTATAATAAAACAAACTTTGTCGTTTTCAATGTCTGTAATCTTCCATTAAATTATTATCATTAATAAGTTGGCGTTGTAGAAAACAATTTAGTGCTTTGCCTTGTTTTATTTAAATAAATAAAGGGGTTGAGATGCACAAGATTACAGATACAGAACTTTTCACGGTCGTACTTGTCCATTACTCAGGTACCCATTCTATATCACTCTTGCAGTGACTTGGTGGTGCAAAATTTGAAACTTTCTTAAATGAGATACATTGCTGAAACTTTCATTTTGTTCTCATTAGGACAAATACAAGAATGTCGTATTTTTAATGATCACAGCAATTTATACAACAGAAGAAAAAGATGTTGAGTTGTTGTCAAGTTGACTCTGATTGGCTGAGGCATTGCCATGGAGAAAATTACTGAGACCTATCGGCATCCACCTTTCAGGTAGTTCGCAAAAGTTGCAAAGCTTGAACATGTTCCTTTCCTTCATAGAAAACGGGTCCCATTAAATATATGTTGCGAACATAAAAGTCAATTTATGAATTTAGATAAATATTTTAAATTGACTGTCAATGTAGCTATTAGCACATAAAATTGTTCAGGAAGAGCAGTCCGATCACAGAATAATGCAATTAAGCAATGCTGCACATGAACTTCAGTGCCAGTGTGATTTAAGATATGGAAGTTTTATATCCCGGCGTTTGCCTGATTGAATCAATCGATATCCTTCTCCTGTTGTTCATAGTAGGCAGAGTACAGACCGTGTTTGACCAGCCATACTTGCAAAAGCCAAAACAAAATATTTACTCATAGACATTATTCTGCAATTGAACTGCATTGCCGAGCAATCCTGAAGTCCCGAATAGCTACACTAGCAAGTAAATTAAGATAATCAGCCCAGATCATAACATGGCTTATTTGTATTTGTTAAAAGGAATATCAACACAGGAATCAATTCTCTGGAGACAAAAGAAATGTATTCAAACATGTTGCATTTTCTTTGATTCAACTTGGAGCGGGGAGAAATAGTTCCGTTTCCTTTCTCCATGATAATACCTTGGCCAATCAGAGTTGTCTTGCCAACCAATCAGCAGCCTTCTCTCCCGTAGTTTCATTTGTTTTGACTATTTGAAATTTGGAAATCTTACATTTGTCGTGAAGAGTGCAAAATGAAAGATTTAAACAACGTCTCTTCAACAATGTTATACTTAATTGCAAAATACATCCCCATAAGAAATCCTTACAAAAATACTAGTGTCGCAAACCTGATGCAAACTAGAATTTTCAAAACTTCAGGTTCAAGTTTGAATCGTCTGTGAAATGTCAAGTAGAGAAATCAAAAGAAGTGAATTAATGGTACGAGCGATGCAAGGAAAGGCACTTGAACTATGATAAATTATTTGCCATTCAAGATCACTCTCGCAGGTGAAGTATTCTCGCTACTTGAAGGATACATTATGCTGCTGCGAGGTTTTAAAAGGGCTCGCAAGAAAGGTTTTACTGACATGTAGAACAACACGTCTTTCAACTACAGGAATAACTTTTTGCGCTGTTTCTTGCGTACTGTGTCATTTTCGTCTTTTCTGGGCCGTAAACACATACTTTGGTTATGGCTCCGACATTCATTTAACCTTTTTATTGATGCGATATTAATATTTACATTCATTGAACCTTTTTATTAATGATATATTCATATTTATTGACCGTGACCTGTTGTCCTCTCCCCGAAGACATTTCTGTCCGTGTTATTGCAATTAGATGATTGATACCTTATTTAGTTGATATGCCAACACCGTTGATAATCCATTGTCATTGATGAACTTTCCCAAATAAACTGTATATTTAGGTTATAAAGTCAAATTCATGCATAACAATGACACAAAAGGATTAAGACACATAACGGTGATCAACTTCTTTTTTAAAAAATCACCAAAATACACCCATTAAAGTGAAGGGTTCCGCTTTCCCACTGTCTATGCTTCTGCTAATAGCCAGGTGAAGATCATGTTAAAGGAGAGGTCGGTCTGCTGGAACGGAGACTTCGTAGTGACCTTCTCAAGGAGCTCAAAGATCTTTCAAGTTTCTTTTTGGCTGTTGTATGGGTTTGACGTAATTTCCACTTTCGAAATGCTTTCTGGATGGTTAAAGCAGCCTTGAATTCCTTTCGTAACATTAATGTGGTCGTGATCGTTTCCAACGTGTTCCGAATGGGGAATACTTTCATTGACATTTTATAAACTTCCCCATTGAGCTTCTTGAGGGGCTCTGACTCCGTTACTTTGCCAACGATTACAGCACTGAGAGCTTCCAGCACATCCAGACAGTGCAGCTTGTTACCATTAGATAATGGTAGGTTGAGAGCCGCAATTTTCACTGCGTTAGGTTTTGGTATTCGTAGAGGAGACTTGAGTTCATTTAGGAAATCCGATAATTGGTCGTATGTGATGAATTGTGTAGCCTTCACATCATAATTACTCCAGACCTCGTAAAACATGTCCACGTCTTCATCTGTCACCCCGGCGAGTTCCTGCTCTTGGGCTTCGTGAAAGTTTTCTAAAATGACAGCGACGTACATATTGATTATCACGATATACGCGACCACTATGTACGATGTCATGTAGGTGAATGATACAAACTGACGCTGAACGGGGGAGTTAATCATTACGTGAAGAATCTCATTCCAAGCGGCGGCTGTTGTCAGTCTGAACAGAAGCATCATACTGTTTCCGAAAGTTTCGAAATTTACCATGTCGTTTATTGGTGATTCTCTCGGAAGGTCTCGGAACAAACTCATCCCCAATATTGAATAAATGAACATGACGAGGCCGAGGAGCAGGCCGATGTTGAAAAGAGCCGGGATTGATATCACTAACGTGAAGAGCAACTTCCGAATCCCTTTCAAGGATCTGACCAACCTCAACAACCGTGCCAGTCTTACAATTCGGAACACTCGTAAAATAGTTGGAGAAACCCCTTGCTTTTTGGATGCGGATGAATCTAACAAAATTCCTGAAGGCACAAAAGAGTAACATTATCAGTACAAAAGTGGGAGTAGTTAAATTCCAAATTATCACGTATTTTTGACTTAAACACTCATTTAAACAATGACCTCGCATCAGCGTTGATACCATTAAAACAAACCAATACAAATAATATGAATAAAAATCTCACTCCAGAGTGACACGCGCATATATTCAGCCATGATTTGTTTTCTCCTCTCCTGGGACGGTTAAAAGGACTATAATGGATGCACATGCTGTCAATTGCATACAGAACAATTACACTTTTTCAAACTTAGCAAAAAAATTCAGTTCTGCTGCACTTCTAAGATAACCATTCGTATCTAAACCGGTTCAAAATCAACGGACTCTGCCTTTGGGGTAACGTTTTATCAATATTTGAAACATTGATCATTGATAAGTGGAGGAAAAACTAAAAAAAAACATATTTGCAGACTCCGGATGCGACATGTCACTGATCTTTTTTAAAGACAAAATGAAATACTGCCGATGTTGAAAATAGAAAATAAAGACTGACAATAAACCCAATTAATTAGTTATCACACTAAACTCATCTGCGAATGTAGATCACAATGGAGCGTAACGAGTTCTTTGAGATATATATATGAAAGCAAAGAACTGCGGATGTTGGAAATCAAAAACAAACAGAAATTGTTGGAAAAACTCAGCAAGCCTTGCAGCATCTGTGGAGAGAGAAAGCAGAGTTAATGTTTTGTGTCTATGGATCCTTCTTCAGAACGCCGTGTTTTTCCAGCTCTTTCTGATTTTGTTGTTGTCGATGAGTTATATGTTCTCCCTCTTTTGTGGACAATTCATAATCACACACTAGTACAATGTGAAATAAAGCGTTTTGGATGCTTTTAGGAATGAGCAATATAATGCTACCAGAGCTGCGACGCACGCATCCGTAAACGAAGGAGAAAAAACATCTTGCACAGGGGAGTTAACTCCAAATTCCGCAGAAGATTAGTAATTGCTTTGTTCCCTTAAATGTTTTCCTTTAGAGAGATTATACAATAAGGGTCAGTCCTAGGACATTGTGTAAAACATGTTAACTGTTTAAAAATGTTATATTGTAACATCACCTACTAACACTAAGCATTTGATAGTATAATGAAAATCTAACCTATTTGTAGCTTATTTCATTAAAGATATAACCAGTTTGTTATCAAATTTTCATCTTTTTTTATAAAAAAATCAAAGCAAACTTTGCTCATGTCCTAAAAGGATTAATAGATATAGCATTGCTTAAAATTTGTTTTTTTTAATGAGGGATTTATGGCATTTTGAAATGGATAAAATGACAAATAGAGCTTTTACAAATTAGTGGTGGATTGAATAGAATTATATTTCTTTTTGAGAGTTTTCTTTAAAGAAATTTCCCTATTGCTTTAATTTAGAACACTTCCAATCTGTAAGTTAATGCTCCTTAACTGCAGTTTCAGACAATTTTTAAAATTGCTGTAGAAATATTTCTGTACTTTTAATAGAGGAACAAACTAAAATGGAAATAAATTGTCAATTGATCAGGAGTGTTTGCAAAATGATCGACCAAAAATGCATTAGAAGATCAGAAACATGAAAAGATTATCAAGTCATAATGTAAGACACTGATATCAATAGAAGCAGTATACGTGCTAAGGGGACTAAAAACAAATATGTTCTGTAGATTATGTGGTATTCATCTATTGTTGAGAGCAACTGGTAAGCAGATTTGTTGAGACACTAAAATCATTATAATGGAGCTGAGAAATCAAAGGATACAGGGTGCGTTGTAAGTAAGGTAGTATGATGCTCATGTTCTAAAATAGTGAAAATTTAGGCACAAGCAGCAACAGATCCATTAGTCTTAGTTCATATTTATGGTATATAATGGACTTGATCTTCAGGGGGAAACAAGGATTTTCTGGACTACAACAATCTAGCAAACAGCAGGCAACATGGCTTCAGGTGAGAAAAAAATTCTGTCCGATAAAATTCCCCAATTCTTTTCTAAAGTGACAATCTAAACTGAAAAAGGTAAACTAACAGCGCTCTGAGACATTCTAAGTGTATTAATTAAAATTGTACAGGCAAGATTACCAATTACAGACAATGTTATACAATCCAATACAATACTGTGAGAATTTTAAAAATGCATTTATGTAGCACTGTCTTTCTTTTAGGATGTTACGCCATGTTTTAAGTCAATTAAATAATTTAGAAGCGTAGTTACTTGTGTACTAGAAAAAGTATTGCAGCCAACTTGTATGCAGCAAGGTCCTGCAAAAAATAAGGAGGAAATGTCTAGGTTATTTGTTTTTGTGATGGTGCTAATTGAGGCCGGAATATTGGCCAGCGAACCTAAGAGAACTCATTTACTGTTCTCTGAAAGGTAGGGTAGAAAGTAATTGTTACAAGGATCACACTGGGGTGAAGAAATATACTGAGGTATGGCAGAAGTCAATAGTAGTGGGATCACTACTATTTTCAATTATTCCCTTTGACCTGAGTTTCTAAACTTAATATAAATTTGGTAAATTTGTAGATTACGTCAAACCTGAAGTGGTAGTAAGATTAAAATGGCTATTTCTGAGGTTTAAAGTAGTTAGCAATAGCCATCTTGACTCTTAGGTCAATATCCATTCTTGCATTTTTCTCTTCCTGTTTGGAATTATTCCTTAAGTTGTACTTTGAGCTAATACATAAATTGATTAGCACTGCTGTATCATTTTATTAGCTACTGAAATGCATTAGACGGATTGTATTGCAGCTTTTATAAATTGATATTGTTTCTGTAAGGCTGCCTCAGAAACAACAGAAAATGGGCCACACAAGGAATGTCCATGTACTACCCACCATACTGCAGCACTTACTCCACCATGTAACCGTGAATGCACAAGTATATGTGGCATGCATTAGGTTTGAGACTCCTTGGATAAGCGCAAGTTCACTTGACTAGTCTAGTCATGATACTTTCATTCCCCCAGTTCTCCAAAGACAAGGGGAATTCCCAGAGAAGAGCTCACTTCTTGTACCAAACTCAGAATATAGAGTACTTGGAACAATAATGGAACAAAGGTCAATTAAAAATCAAGTAATGAATTAAAAATCCAGTCCAGATTAACTATGAAAAAATAACAATGTACATCTAGAAAACAGGAAGAAGAATATAAATAGCCCCTCAAAATGCATCACAAGTAACCACAATAAAAATCAAACAGTCGGGTAGCTGACAAAGTCTGCTGCCTTCCAGATTGTGAAGATATACAGCAATGATTTTATGGTAATGATGTGATACTTCAGAATATTTGGTTAGTAAGTTCTCCCCAAAATGAATAAAATCCCCAATTTGAATGAGACTGCTATGAAAAAGTAACATGAACATTCTCATTCCTCATTGCAGGTGTAGAACATAGGCAAGTAAAAATTGGCTGAAGGTTGATTGGCTTAATGTTTATCATTCTTAACTTGGATTGAATTATTAAAATTCTACTTGTCTCTGTTGATTAGAATGACTGATATGATTATGTTCATCTTAAACTGTTTAATTTCATTCATTAAACAAATCTCTTTGTTATTGTCAAAGTGTTTGTGAATGTTATAATAATATCAGCAGGACCAATGGCATAAGCTTGAGGCATGTGCGCAACATGGCCTCATTTTCAAATTATATTCTATTTTTATCTGATCTACAATTTACAATTGCTATTATGTGGTTTTCAGTAAGTCTTTTAGTGTATGTACTGTAGGTATGTGAGAATCAGATATGACCCAAATATGGCTTACTATTGATGATGATATAATTAGACAGTTTTAATTGAATGGTACAGAAAAGGTTCAGTGGTTATAATTCACAACATTAGCTGCATTTAGGGAAAGGCCATTTTTCAGTAACATACTATAGAGGCAGAAGGAGGCATTTATCAACTTCTCACTGCCAGCAGGGCCCTGCCATCAAAAACATTTATGCAAAGTTTAGGCAGAGTTGAATATGATTTTTTAAAAGTTTTCATGGCATGTGCATGTTGCTAGCTAAGCCTTCAATTAGTTCTCATAGCTGATTGACCTGGAGAAGCGGGTGGTGAGCTGCCTTCTTGAACTTTTGCAGTCCTTTGTCAATTGGGCTTTTAGGCAGGATTTGATCTAGGATTTTGACTCAGCAACAGTCAAGGAAGGATGATACCATTCCAAATCAGGATGATGCGTACCTTAGAGGGAAACATGCAAGTGATAGTGTTCCCATACATTTAATGTCCTTGGTTTTCTGGGTGGAGAGGGTGGAGGTTTTGAAGGTGATGTTAGATGAGACTTGGTGAGTTCCTGCAGAGTGTCTTGTTGATGGTACATACTGCTGCCATTGACACACAAATGGTGAAGGGTAGGAATTTTCAAGTTGATGAATTGCTTACCAATCAAGCTGACTGCTTTGTCCCAGATAGTGTCAAGGATTTTGCGTATTGCTGGAATTGTAATTGTTCAGGCAAGTGGGAAGCATTCTGCCTTCTAGAAAGCTAACAGACTTTAGGGAGTCAGGCAAATAGAATTTCATTCTGATAAGTGTGAGATGATACATTTTAGGAGGAATACCAAGACAATTGTGTGTGCACAATGAATACGAGAACCTTAGAAAGTACTAAGGGTCAGAGGGGACTTAAAATAGAACTCCTACAGCGAAGAAACAGGCCCTTCAGCCCAACAAGTCCACACTGACCCTCAGAGCATCCCACCCAGACCCATCCCCCTGTAACCCACCTAATCTACAATGTCCTGAACAGTACAGGCAATTAAAGCAGGGCCAATCCACCTAGGCTGCATATCTTTGGACTGTGGGAGGAAACCCATGCAGACATGGGAAGAATGTGCAAACTTCACACAGACAGTTGCCTGAGGGTGGAATCAAACCCAGGTCCCTGGCAGTGTGAGGCAGCAGTGCTAACCACTGAGCCACTGAGCCACCATGCCACCCTTGAACTTGGTGAGCATGTCCATAGATTTCAGTACCTGAAAAGGTGGTAGAGGAAACAATCACAATATTTAAGAAATATTTTGAGAAGATAAATGCTTGAAACAATATAGCATATAAAGCTATTTGTCAAGTGCCGTAAAATGGGATTTGAGTAGATAGATTCTTGATAACCGGTGTGGACACAGTGGGCTGAAGGGTCACTCTTCATGCTGGTAAACTATGACGCCATGTTTTTTGACCTTATGATGGATGGAAAGCCATTGATGGCATAGCTGAGGAATTGCTGCAGAGACGTCTTGGCACTGTGATGACTGATCTCCAAAAGTCGCAATCATCTTCCTATGTGCCTGCTATGACTCCAACCAGTAGAGAGTTTCCCCCAATTCCCATTGAATCCAGTTTTGCTAGGCCTACTTGATGCCATTCTCAATCTAAATGCTGCTTTGTTGTTAAGGGCAATCACCCTTTTCTCCCTTTTGGAGTGCAGTGCTTTTGTCCATGTTTCAAGCAAGGCTGCAATGAAATCAGGACCTGACTGTCCTTGACAGACTCCATCATGAGCAATAGTGAGCAGATTATTCTTTTCTAAGTGCTGTCTCATAGCATTGTCAACTACCACATCCATTTACTATGCTGATGATGGAGAGTAGATGGATAAGGAAGTAATTGTTTGGACTGGATATGTCCTGCTTTTTGCACTGGTCATTTCTGGCAAATTTTCAACATTGTTTGGGAAATGCAAGCGTAACTGTGATAGAGATAAAAGGTACTGCAGATGCTGGAGAATCCGAGATAACAAGCATGGGGCTGGATGAACACAGCAGGTCAAGCAGCATCATAGGAGCAGGAAAACTTGACGTTTCGGGCCTAAACCCTTCATCAGAAAGGGTTTAGGCC
>JAHRHZ010000248.1:54025736-54062587 GCA_024137785.1 Ginglymostoma cirratum | reverse complement strand
TAGGCCCGAAACGTCAAGTTTTCCTGCTCCTATGATGCTGCTTGACCTGCTGTGTTCATCCAGCCCCATGCTTGTTATCTCGTAACTGTGATAGAACAGCTTGGCCAGGGGCTTGGCTAATTCTAAGCACAAGTTTTCTTTATTATTGCTTGAATGTTGTGATGCCATATTTGAGTCTTTGCAGGCCTTCATCCTTTTTTTAATAGCACATGCACTAAATCCAATTGGTTGAAGACTGGAATCTGTGATCCTGAAGACCTCAAGATGAATCATCCAGTCAGCATTGCTGGCTGAGGATGCATGCAAATATTTCTGTTTGGGCTATTACACTGATGTTCTGGGCTCCTCCCTATCATTGCGGATGGGATTATTTGTGAAGCTTTCACTTTCTGTCAGTTGTTTCATTGCTCACTACCATTCACAACTAGATGTGGCAGGACTTCAGAGCTTACTGTACATCTATTCTGTTGGTTGTGGGATCACTTACCTCAGTCTATTACAAACTGTTTTCACTCTTTGGCATATACGTAGCATATTTATGTTTTGGAAATGAATATAGTTTAATTTTTTTCCTGAATAAAATTACCTTTGATTTGGAAACATCCTTTATTCTTCATGTAACACGAGGATAATGATTTTCAAAGAAACAACCATGGCTTGTTACTTGTTCACTTTTTGTACATGGGCTGAGCAAAGACTACGAGGCAGAAAAACTCCAAAAATATTGTGTACAGACAGCTTAGCCCAACAAGAAATAATACCAGATGTAACTGAGTTGTAGCTTCTCCAGGTTGACGCCACATTTTTAAATACTGTTGCTGCTTCTGGAACACTCTCAGGCACTCTGCACTGAATCAGGGTTTTATCCTCCAGCTGATGGTAATGACAGTGTTGCAGATATGAAGGCCATGAATTTGCAGATTGTTCAATTTTGACCCAGCCCATAGCATCTTATGCAAGCCCAATATTGAGTTGCTAGATCTATTTGAACTGTTTGAAGTAAATATTTTCCTGTTGTTGGGTCCCTTACTACTTGCCACAGATTCTTTCTGGCTGCTAAGACGTTCAATCCTCCTGAGCCACATTCGGTGATGGAATTTTAAATCTCACGTACAGTGGCATTCCCTCCTCATTGCTTGCTCCAAGTGATGGGATGCTGTTTTGCCATCTGAGGGAGTGGGGGAGGTAGGTGGTAATTAGCAAGGGGTTTCCTTATTCATGTTTGACATGGTGCTGTAAGATTTCATGGGATCTTAGTCAATGTTGAGACCCTATGGCATTTTCTCCAAACTGTATACCATTGTGTTGCCACCTCTGATGGGGCAGAATATTGTTTGCAGTATCTAAGACCTCTGTGGGTATGACTCTCTGAGTATGTTTTCATCAGGCCATTGCTTGATTAGTCTATAGGTTGGTTCTCTCAATTTTGGCGCTAGTTTCCAGATGTTGACAAGAAGAACCTTGCAGAATTATCAGAACTGGGTATGCCATTATCATTTCTGGTGGCTAGCTTGATGCCATGTGGCCCCTCCAATGTCATTCCTTTCTGTTTTGTAGCAGTCTAGTGCAACTGAGTGATTTTCATACAACAGCTAAGAGCCAATCACATTGTTGTGGGCCTGGAGTCACATGTAACCCAGGCCAGGTAAGGACGGCAGATTTCTTTCCTCAACAGGCATTAATGACCCAACTAGATTTCTATGACAATTGACAGTGGTTACATGATCACCATTAGGCCAGCTTTTAATTCCAGATATCATTGAATTCAAATTTCATCACCTGCTCTAGTGGAATCCAAATAGTGCCCTCAGAACATTAGATGGGGCTCTGGATTATTATACCAGGGACATTACCGCTACACAACTGTCTCATCTACTTGCTACCATTTTGATCGATGGGCAGAAAATCAGACTTGCAATGCAATATATTTTGAATATATCCTCCCAATGGGCAAGACTCCCAGTGAGAGGCAAATATAAAAATGACCTTTTTAGAAATGCGTATTTATGTTTTAGAAATGAACATAATTTAGTTCTTTTCCTGAATAAAATTACCTTTGATTTGGAAACATCCTTCATTCTTCATGTAACATAAGGATAATGATTTTTCAAAGGAACAACCATGGCTTATCACTTGTGCGTTTTTTTTGTATATGAGCTGAGCAAAGACCATAAGACAAATAAAACCCCAAAAACTATTGTGTACAGATAGCTCAGCCCAACAATACCACCCGTAACTGAAATAAATGAAAAATATCACAACGCATTAAGTGATGTTCAATGCAAGATTTCAAAACATAGTCTTTTAGTACTGAATGGTAACTAACATTTTATGCAAGAAATCAGCAAATAACTAATAGCCTTGAATAAAAACAGAAAATGCTTTTTTGAAGCATTGTATTGGAATTGAAACATTCTCTCTGATCTTCACTCTTCACAAATGCTGTTAGGCCTGTTGAGCTTTTCCAGCGCTTTCTGTTTATGTTTTAGATTTCAAACATCAGCTTTTATTTGCTTTTATAACAAAGATTGAATGCTTTTTCCCTCAATGTTATAAGAAAAATGCAAGTTTTAATCATTTTAAAAGTTATGAAAATAAGTCTTAAAATGAATCCTTGCATATTTAATGTTAATGAGTGGGATCTCCATGATTTTAATCTAACTTGTTTCTTGGCTGGGTCACTCGGTGCTGTACCTGAGTATTTCTCCACAAAGCTGTTTTCTCTTCCCGCTGTTGAACAATGTCTCCCTAAAAGTGATCTTTATTAAACCAGAAAGGACAAGAGTAAAACATGACTTACCTACAAGGGAAAGAACGACGACTAGAAAATCAAAGATATTCCAGGCTTGAGTGAAATAGTATTGGCGTTGGCCTAACAGTTTTAAAATTGCTTCAACTGTAAATAGAGCTGCAAATATTACATTGAACCAATTTAAAACTAAGGCAAATCGTTTTGTCTGTCCATAATGATCACATGCCATCACCAGCACATTCAATGTTATTAAGAAAATGGTGAATGGTTCAAACCATCTATGGCTCACTAACTTGTAGAACTTGTAAAGAATCACATTCTAGGGAGGAGAAATGAAGAATTAGGAAAATAAATCATATGAATATCAGTCACATACTTAAAACAATTTTTGTTTCCTAATAATTGCAATTGAATGAAGATTTGACTAATACCAGATCAAGAACATAGAAAAACTCACAACCAAAATGAAACAATGGCACAACAAGTTGAATTCCATATTTGTTTCTGCTTGCTTTTGTTCTATATTGTGCAGGTAAATATAATGTAATTAATGCATTCATGTATGCAATGACCAAAGTTAGGTCCCTATCTCATTGTCTGCTGCTGGCTTATCCTGAACAATTTTCTTGTCAATTTTTGTCAGCAGTGGCTTGTCATTGCCTTCCACTCCCAAGGGATAGTGACGAGGCAGGTCCCTAAGTATAACAGAACAGGAGACAGAGAAATAGGTGTTTGTGTTATTTTGAACCACATGCTAACCATCGAGCTGACCCCTCCAAATATAGTTAGAGTATAAAGTGTGCCATTGTGATTTTTAAATGTGACATACAGTTGCACATATTATACACTGTATGCATCAGCTAATATTAAGAGACAGTGCAGCCACTGTACTGTGGTAAAATCCATTCTTTTACATTTACTTGTGCTGAGTAATTCAGCAATCTGTGAATATTGTAACATACAAGGAAATAAGTGTTCCACTGCTGGTTGCTACATTTATAGATTCATAGAATCATACAGTACAGAAGAGGCCCTTTGGCCCATAAAGTCTGTATTCCCAAAAATATACTACAATAGTCCCACATTCCTGCGCTAGGCCTATAGACCTCAATGTTATGTCATTCCAAGTGCTTATCCAAGTACTTTTTAAAGCTTATGAATTTTACCCCCTCACCTACCCTCCCAGACACTGCAGTCCAGACTCTCCCATGCTCTGGGTGAAAATGGCTTTCCTCAAATCCCCTCTAAACCTCCTATCTTTCACCTTAAGATTATGCCCCCTTGTTATGGGCAGAGTTGGGCATGGTGGGAAAGGGGAAGATAATATTGCATTTCTCTGACAGGAACCTGGAGGTCAAGGTGGACAGGTTGGCTCAGTTGAGAGAGATCCTCTTCCCAGAGGACTAGAAGAGAAGGCCACACCACCAGACCTTGCCAGCCTGATCCAATATTGCCACCTAGATCATTGTGAACTCCATGATGCAGAGGAATCGCTATTTCTGCAGAAAGAAGGCCAAATGACCTTGAACGGTCTGTTTCCATGCTGTATGACCCTATGACTCCATGACTCTCTGATCTCCTCTTTTGTGCCAGGTGAAGCACCATGCTTCTCTTTGCCACCTCCCACTCACTCTAACTTTGTTACTGCACCCATCTCCGAACAAGGCTCATGTTCTGTCATCACACTATCACCTGCATTAACTTTCCTCAGATGTTCTCATTGCCTCGCAACCACCCACACCGCTAATGCTGCTTGGCCTTCATGAAATCTCCTCAGTTCCTCAGAACAGATCACCAACTTTTCCCAACGCATTCCAACACAAACAGTTTCACTAACCACTATTATCCATCTCATTCCCTCCTTTTCTGTCATTACAGATGAAGACAACAGGGCAAAGTGAGTATGGGTAGAGGTGCTGTCCGACATTCAGGTTCTCAATTCATATAAGGAGATGGTCCTTGCTTTCACAGGAGAAGACTGGGACCACTCCTGTGGGGATGCCAAAACATCCAGATCCATTCATTCCATTGCTGCTCTCCCATTAACCACACTCTCACTCTCAAACATTGCACATCATCATAAACCACTGCCCATGAAACCTTCTCTCTCTTGTATCTTGCAGGTTCCTCTAACCTCCAGTGACCTTTCTGGAGAAATGGTCAACTCTGCCAGAAGTCACCATCTTGACCTTGAAGGACAAGAGTACTGAGTTGCCAGAGCAAACATCATCTGAGTTACCTCCTGCCACCCCAGCAGCCCAGATACTGCCACCTTTAGGAATCATGGACATAGATAGCGAGCATACATAATCTGGCCATGGAAAAAATTCCCCAGGCCATTAGCATTCAGAGGTCTGCTGGAAACCAGACACCAGCTCAATGCTCATCAGAAGAGTATCCTGTGGTTTCGGCAATCAGGGACTTCATCCAAATCTCCAAGGAGGAGCAGCAGTGGCAAATAGGCATCTGAGATGTGATGGCCCTCATTGCCCTGAAGCTGTAGCAGTGCAGTGACTACACAATGGTCTGACTGGTGGCTGCGATGGAGAGCCAGGCCAGCACCCTCAGGGACTGCTGGAGATGCACACAAACATGCACTCCATTTCCCCAGCCTTCAGGCTTGAGAATGCGAGTGGGGGGAGGGGCGCTGATGCTGGGGAGATGGGGTTGCTGCTGCTGCTAGTGAAGAGCAGTATTTCCTATAATTTTCTTACCTGCTGCATGGGCCTCCAAGGTCAGTACACAGCAGCAACTTCCGGAACCAGGAATTAATGCTGCGATCAGGAAAATCCTCCGAAGGAAAGACCCATTTACTTTGTTCTGACCTTTAATAGCACTGCTATTACCAGTCCATCACTGGTCAACACTGATCACTAACTGGATTAGCCTAATCACCAACGTAGGCTATAAGTCTCAGGCTGAGGGAATTTGTTTGCTGAGTTGGCTGGATGTCTGGTTTATTACGTAGTTTGATGCCAACAGTGTGGGTTCAATTCCCACACTGCCTGAGATTACCATGAAGGACTCTCCTTCTCAACCTCTCCCCTCGCCTGGCGACTCCAGGTTAAACCATCACCAGTTGTCTCTCTACTGAGAGAACAGCCCCATAGTCTGGTAAGGTTATGGTATCTATAGCTTTATGTTGTTGAAGTAAGTCAAGTTTGTGTACTTTGTAATTAGCACCTCACAAGTACCCTTACCTTGTCCACCAAAGTCTACCATTAAATAATTCAACATGAATATAATGAATTTGTGCAGCTTTAATAATACTCATGAAGCTCGGCACCACCCAGGACAATGTAGATTTATTGATATTGCAGTATGTACTGTCTACAGCAAGTGTTTCCAAACTCCCAGTCAGATCAAAGGATGAGGAATTGGGATAACAAGCTCACCTTTTGCTGAGTCAGCAATAATTGCTGCAGAGACAAAAAGTTAACCCTATTATTCTTCAGCCTGTGACTTGTACCACCAAGAAGCAAAAGAGCAGCCAGGATTGTTAGAATAACATACCTTCTGAAAGCCTTGTCAAAATGATCGGTTTTAAGAAGAGTTTTAAATGAGTGAAGGGAGGTTGAGAGGCTGGGTGGTTTGGGAGAGAATCACACACTTTGATCAATTTAAGAAAGATTAATTAAACTGTAATTAAGTGTATAGATACTCTGGCATGCGTTGCCTTGTTTTTAGAGAAAAAGCCCATTCTTCTAAAGGAAATATACTACGGGGAGGATGAGGCAACCGTGGTTGACAAGGGAACTCAAGGACATCATAAAAGCAAAGGGAAAAAACAGACAATGTGGTGAAGATTAGTGGGAAGCCAGAGGATTGGGAAGCCATGAAAAAACCAGCAAAGGATAACAAAATAAGCAATTAAGGGAGGGAAAATGAAATATGATGGTAAGCTAGAAGGTTGCAAGATATCTAAAAAGTAAGAGAGAGGCAAGACTAAACATTGGACCACTGGAAAATGAAACTGGAGAAGTAGTAATGTGGAACAAAGCAAAGGCTGAGCAACTGAATAGGTACTTTGTATCAATTTTCACAGTGGACGACACCAGCAGCATACCAGAACTTCAGGAGAGTCAGGAGGCAGAGGTGAGTGTAGTGGCCATCACTAAGGAGAAGATGATAGGGAAGCTGAAAAATCTGAAGGTGGATAAATCACATGGATTTGTCTGGAGGACTTAGCTGAGGAGATCGTAGAGGCTTTGGTGGTGATCTTTCAGGAATCACTTGAGTCAGCGAGGGTCTGAGTGAACTGGAAAATGGCTAAAGTAACACCCCTGTTTAAGAAGGTAGAGAGGCAGAAGACGAGAAACTATAAGTAGGTTAGCCTGTTGGTTAGTTGTTGGCAAGATTTTAGAGACCATTATTAAGGATAAGATTGCAAAGTAATTGGAAGTGCATGATGACATACGGCTGAGTCAGCATAGCTTTGTCAAGGAGAGGTCATAGAATCATAAAATGCCTGACAATTCCACTAGAATTCTTTGAGGAAGTAACAAACAAGTTAGACTTAGGAGAGTCAGTGGATGTGATCTGTTTGGATTTCCAGAAGGCTTTTGACAAGATTCTGCACATTTGATTGCTAAATAAGTTAAGAGACTATGACATTAGAGGCAAGGAACTGGCATGAATAGACAATTGGCTGACTGGCAGATAGCAGAGGGTAGGGGTAAAAAGGTCTTTTTTAGGATGGTGGCCAGTGGATAGTGGAGTTCTGCAGGGGGCAGCTTTAGGACCACAACTATTCACATTATACTTTAACAATCTGGAAGGAGGAATTGAGGGAGAGAGATAGAAGGAACTGCAGATGCTGGAGAATCTGAGATAACAAGGTGCAGAGCTGGATGAACACAGCAGGCCAAGCAGCATCAGAGGAGCAGGAAAGCTGACGTTTCGGGCCTAGACCCAAGGGACAGGTAGTGTTGAGGAGGTGGAGAGGCTGCAGAAGGGCTTGGACAGGCTAGGAAAGTAGGCAAAGAATTGGCAGCTGGAATACAATGTGGGAAAGTGTGAGGTTATACACTTTGGTAAGAAGTATCGAGAGGTAGATTATTTTTGATCTGGGGAAAGGCTTCAGAAATCTGAAGCACAAAAGGTCTTAGGAGGCCTTGTTCAGGATTCTTTTAAGGTTAACATGCAAATTCAGTTGGTGGTTAGGAAGGCAAATGCGATGTTAGCAGTAATTTCGAGAGGGCTAGAATAAAAGAGCAGAGATATACTGCTGAGGTTGTATAACACTCTGGCCAGACCGCATATGGAATATTGTGAGCACTTTTGGGCCCTGTATCTAAGGAAGGATGTGTTGGCATTGGGATCCAGAGGAAATTTACAAGAATGATCCTGGGGATGAAGAGCTTGTCATATGAGGTGTGGTTGAGGATTCTGAGGCTGTTACTCAATGTTTAGAAGGATGGCTGGGGGATCTCATTGACACTTACAGAATACCGAGAGGCCTGGATATAGTGGATGTGGAGAAGACATTTCCACTCATAGGAGAGACGAGAACCAGAGGACCCAGCCTCCGAGTAAAGGGACAACCCTTTTGTACTACGATGAGGATGAATTTCTTCAGCCAGAGGGTGATTAGTCTGTGGAACTCATTGCTGCAGAGGGCTATGGAGTGTATTTAAGACAGAGGTGGATGGGTTCTTGATTAGTAAGGGGATCAAGGGTTACAGGGAGAAGGCAGGAGAGTGGGGTTGAGAAACTATCAGCCATGATTGAATGACAGAGCAGCCTCAATGAACTGAATGGCCTAATTCTGCTCCTGCATCTTGTGGTCTTATGGAAACCCCGCAATGATGATACTGATCTTGATTTTGTAAATTTTTGATGACAATTGTTGTGGTATGTAGTATAATTTCGAAGGCATAGGAACAGAGAAAACTGGAGGGATGACACAAATATTTGAAGGGGGCAAGGTAAGTTGAATGGTTGTTAAAATGATATGTGAGGTGTGGGAGCCTTGGCCTTATTAAGTGAGCATAGAGTACAAAGGTAAACAGCTTGCTAAATCTTTACAAAGCACTGATTTGAACTCCCTTAAGTATAGAATCATCCATCTGATTCAGGATTAACTTTTGTCACAGATGGAATCAATAGAATTTTTAAATCAGAAATCTTTGTTCAGGGGAAGCTGCTTAAAGTTAAGATTTCCATGTGGTTGACTCTTAATTCGTATGGAAAAGAATTACCTGTCCAATTAAGGGTGATGAGCAGGTTCTCAAAGCTGGACAGCCAATTAAGAGACTTTCTAACCTCAGAGATCCAGCCTAGATGTTACAGAAAAAGCTGCTTTCTTGAACCACTAATTTCCTTGTAGTGATACCCACAGAGCCATTAGGGATGGTGTTCCAAGATTTTGACACCAGCACCAGGAAAAAACACTATATTTCTAACTCAGGATGGTGAGAGGAACTTGCTGGTAATGCTGTTCCCAAGTGTTTGCTGCCAATGTTCTTCTGGAGTTTTGTGGCCAAGGTTTGGAAGGAATTGTGTTAGGAGCCTCAGTGAATTTTAGATCTTGTAGTTGATGCACACTACAGCAACTGTGCATCAGTGGTAGAGGGAAGTAATGTTGTTAGGTGTGATGTTAATCAAGTGGGCTGCTTTGTCCTGGATGATGAGTATTGTTGGCTTAGCACTCATCCAGGAAAGTGGGAAGTGTGTCTTTCTTTTAATACATTACAGGATGAGGCTGTCACTGCTTAGACCAGCATTTATTGACCATCCCTAATTACCCAGATGACACTTAGGAGTCAATTACATTGCTGTTAGTCTGGAGTCACATGTAGGACAGACCAGGAAAGGAATGCAGTTTTCTTCCCTAAGGCACATTAGTGAATCAGATGTTTTATCCCCAACAGTCAGCAATAAATTCATAGTCTTTATTGGACTCTTCATTCCAGATTTTTATTGAATTCAAATTCCACCATCTGTTATAATGGGAATTGAAACTGGGTCTCCAGAAAAAAATTACCTGGGTCTTTGGATTAATAGTTTAACATTAACATTACTGGGCAGTCACCTCGTATATTTTACTGACTTAGGGAGTCAGGCGATGAGTTCATCACTGCAGGATTCCTAGCTTCTGACTTGCTCTTGTGGCCTCAGTATCTATATACTAATTCCAGTTCAATTTCTGGTCAATTCTAACACCCTAGGATTTGATGGTAGGGGATTTAGTGATGGTGATGCTATAGAATGTTTACGGGATTGCAGATGGGATGTATGAGGCTGAAGAGAGTTTGGTTGGTTGGGGTTATGAAGAGCAAGTGGGTGATATGGTAGAGCAGACTCTTGCATAGCAGGAAAAGACATCAAGAAAGACTTTTAAGGTCCTTTGGCCACACATCCTTGAGAGCTTAGAACAATTTGTACGATTTTGTAATGTTGTTATATAGTTTTATGTTGATATCAGGTGAAGATTGATTTAAATTGATGTAAATCATGCTGTGTCACTGGTCGATAAATGGAAAAATTAAGATCTTTTGGATGCCCTCACCAAGAAATAATCAAGCCTTACAAGAGCTTCTAATGCCAGATAAATATTAATCACTCATAACATATTCACGCAAAAGTATAAAGCACAATATTAGGCTTCTTCAGAAGGGGTCACTTCCGGACAAATTCAGAGTAATTTGAGCTGGAAACATCTAAGCATTTGATTATTACCAGATACTAAGGACGGAACACTGAAAATCCTTGAAGTATAGCCCAATGTGCTCAACTTGAGTTAAAAACTGAGCCAGTAATTTGGTTAGGCTAACCTTCTCTGACCTTAAGTAACATCATCCAGAAATGGAAAATTTGAAATAATACCAGAAACTGCTGGAAATATTTTGATTGTTATAATTTATTTCAGATTTTTCATCATATGTCATAAGTAGCTTACTCTTGTAATTGACAACCTGATCTTACACCTTGCCACTTTTCACTTTCATGCAACGAACGTACGCAAATGGTATTGCAATTTAATCTGTAAGAAGAAATTTAGAATTCATAGCTGTCTAAATTATGTAAAATAGCATCAAAATTCTTCACTATAGTATCAATGTGAACACCAATTCCATAAGACCATAAGACATAGGAGCAGAAATTAGGCCAATCGGCCCATCGAGTCTGCTCCGCCATTCAATGATGGCTGATAAGTTCCTCAACCACATTCTCCCGCTTACTCAACTATGAGTAAAATGCTTTTCTTCATGAAGCTCATGATAATGGCCTTGGATTTCAAACAAAACTCCATTAAACCTCAAAGCTTGTGGAGTCACATTAATATATGAGAATGTTTTGCTTAATGTTGAGCAACTGACACAACATTTGCTTGAAGCAGGGTTGAGGGACAATGCAGTTGCAGAAATGTAATTTATTTTCAAAGGATCTCACTTTATTTTCTATTTTATGGACTCTAGCAATCAAATGTTTTTGTTGCCGACTTGTGCCAATAAGTTCTGATTGTCTGTGTTGCTCCAACAGCAATGGAAACTGGTATTGGTAAATCAGAAAACCTCTCTTATTCTTACATATTCGCTTAATTACTCTTTCATTTCTTCTTCATTTCACGTTCTTTGTTTACTAGGTGTTGATGAGTTAATCAATTATTGCGGCGCTGCTGAAGAAATAAAGAAAATGTTTTGTTTTTAAAAGAACTGTGGCCCTTGAATACCATACAGAATAATTTATTGCAATTTACCTGATAAACAAGGCAAAAAATGGAGCTGAGTGAGAGCAGCATTGGAATCTGGAGACACTAATGGATATAGGAGATAATGGATATATGAAGGCTATATGTTCACTGCAAGATTTTAATATCTAACTAGAAAGAACTAGCCAATATGCATTAGTTTTGATCCCAAACCATGTGGACGCGGATCACTGTGGAAAACATCATTGGAGAGAGAATATTAGTAGGAATAGGAGTTGGATGTGTCATAGCATATTACTAAAGAAAAGAAATGTTTGGATCTACAGGGAGAATATATATGCAGTTCATCAGAAGGGAACAAAAGACGGCCAGAAGGCTGATGTAATGTCAGCAGTCTTTTAAATAATATGAGTGGAACTTTGAATTATGAAATGAATGAACTATCACTGCAACAAAAACCGAAAGTGCTGGAGTAATGCTTCTCCACTCCTCCTCCACTCCCAACACCACCTCACCCCGCTACTGAACCTTCCCATGCAATTGCAGAAGGTACAATATTTGATCATTTACCACCTCCCTCCTGCCTATCCAAGGCCCCAGACACACCTCCCAGGTGAAGCAACCATTTACCTGCATTTCATTCAATCTAGTCTACTGTATTTGCTACTCACAATGTGGCCTCTTGTACAGTGGGAAGATGAAACGTAGACTGGTTGACCGCTTTGCTGAACACCTACCGTTAAAATGGCCCCTAGCTTCCAGTTGCCTGCCTCTTCAACACAGCATTGTGTTCCCATCACGACATTTCTGTCTCAGGCCTGCTGTGGTGTTTCTTTTTCTACCTAGGTACCTTACAACTTTCGGGGCCCAACATGAATTTAACAAGTTCAGAATGTGAACACTCTCCTCTGTGTTCATTACCCTTCCACCAGATACCTAGGTACTGTTTTTTACAGGTTGCACCCAGCACAACCAACCCATTTTCAATTATTTACCCTTTCTGTTTGTCCTCTACCTAGCACTTATCTCTCTTGTCTTATTATCAGCTTTTTTTTTATGCTTATCCTTTTTTTCTCTCTCTCTCTGGGCCCTGTATCCATATACTCTCTTCCGCCATCTTGTCATCAGCATAAATGCCATCCTTTCCCAGTTATTTTCAGTTCTGACAAAGAGGTACTGGGGTCAAAATATTAACTCTGTTTTTCTCCATACAGATGCTGCAGATTTGCTGAGTTTCTCCAGCAGTTTCTGTTTTTCTTTCAGATATCCAGCATTTGCAGTTTATTGAAGTATCATTGCAAGTTCAGTTAAATTTCATCAAGTGAGCGATGCCCACCCTTACTGCCAAATGCTTACGTGAAGTGATATGCTAAAACTATTTTGCTAAATTGTGATAAGGCAAAGAAAACTATCCTTGTGAGCCAAACAAAGAAGCAAAAATATATTCATACTGTGGAATAGCAGTCCCAGAGTGAAAATGAAATAGGTAAAGATGGCAGACAAATCATTACATCAATCAAGTAGGACATCAATCAGCTGACAACTTTTGAAGGATTGTATGTCAGAATTACAAGGGTAAGAGATTGTTGAGACATCAGACAGGCAAGATGTTGGATAAATGATGATATTACATGTACAGCATAAACATGACTGTTTATTCCAAATTAGCTGCATGAATCCAATTAATGTGCTGTCTTTTGGCAGGTTGCAAGAAGCCAAGTCCAAAATTATTCAAATCTAATACAAAGTCTGTCAACAGCTTGACCACAACATCAAGCAATAGGAAAATGTAGTCTTGGGCATGAAAGATAAAGAAAAGTACTAAAATCTAGAATTCCAATTATGGAACAGTGAGTACAGCCAGACCTTGCACATTGCACATGCCAACAGTAGGGCAGATCAAAGAAATATTGCAGTCAATAAGAGCATAAAATTGACAGAAAGGTATGTTGATATATCTGAAGACTTACAATGTGTGGCAGGAAAGCAGAGTGTATGAATAATTCAACCAAAAGTTGATTGAGTCACAGCCAGTTAATTAAGAAAAAAAGTTTAGATCTGCAGGAAGCAGATATTTGCAGTGCAGCTGAAGCCAACATAGGATGGCTGAACACTTTTTCAATGTCAGCAGCTTTATGAATGACTGGAATAGAGCTGTCTCTTCAAACAGTAAAGCTAATCAGAATTAGTTGGTCAAAAAAAAAGATTTTGAAGTTGAGGTTGAGGTTAATTGCATCAAGTGAACAAAGTCCAACTGACGGCCAAATATGTCTGTGTTGTGGTAATTAATAAAATTGTTTTAATTTTATGACAAGAAAAATAAATAAATCCTGATGAATCAAGCAAAGAACCTAAAGCAAATCATAGATGTCTGAGGATAAGAATGAGACAATTATTGATGTCAAATCAGTGATGATCTGAGACCAATAAGGTATTGATTACAGTTGATTACAGATGCATTCGCCCAACAAAAAAGTGCTGTCTGCACTTTGTGATAAAGTTCATTATGATCCAGCTGGAATAAAGATAATTCGGTAATGAAGAACGTGAAAGATCCAACTCATTGGGTTAGGATATAGTAACAGCAGTTATATAGTGGTTGAGTGGAAACATGTAAATATTAAATTTTAAACATTAAAGAATAATTATAGGGAAGAATATCATCCAACAGAAAGCACTGAGGACATAGCATCAGAGTTATCTATGACAACATCTTTTTGCTTGCTTGTTATAAGTTCTGACTATGGAAAAGAACAATTACACATCAAAATTGAACTTTTTAATCCTTTTGGCAGATATGCCCTTTGGCATCATTTCAATTGTGGAAATTATTGAATACATCATGACACAGGTGCAGCAAGACAGTAAAGGAATGAATATGGTAAGAGATAATATCCTGATTTTAGGAATGAATGAAAAAGACATGACGTATGATAGAAAAAAGTCCTTAAGCTAGATATGCACAAGTGGTTTTGTGCAGTAATATAACCCAGACACATTGAACACATACAAAAGGAATAAAAAAAGGTGGAAACAATCAAATACATAGGGAAACCAGCCACCAAATTCTCCGTTGGTAAGAGTTACATAATGAAATATTTTGGTAAATTTCTGCCTAACTTGCTGGATGTTATTGAACTGCAAACAAATCCTTTGCGGTAAAGAACATGGTCGGAACTTTCATCAGTTGCACTATTTGTGAAGGAAAGTTAGCCTTGAAGTATGGAATTGTGATCTAATCAATGAAGACTATTATACATGCTTCCAGTTCGGAAGAACCAACCAATTGTTATGCTTCTTGAGTATTTATACTGAAGCAATGCAGGAATAGTTAAAGTAGGGAAAGAGTTCACAGTTCTCATGGATGGAAGGAAAAGTTGCTTCCATTGTGTATATCTTCTGTGGGAGAATGGCCTTAAGCTTCTGAAGACAATCATGAAAAAACCAGTTCATGAAATCTTACACAGTATGCAGATTATGGAGGGAAATTGGTCATCACATACTTGGATGAAAAATAGAAGTTGGGAAACAATTTTTGAACATGTTCTCCTTCAACTAGTTCCTCAAACCTGGAAGTACATTGGGTGTCAAAAAGGGAGCCAATGGTATGAAACAACTCTAGGACCCCACCAACAACAACCCTCAGGTCCCACAAACATGCTAATCAGGGAAAGTGGTTACAAGTGCACCTGAAATCCTTTGCTTTCTAAGTAGAGGCATATAATAATAAAAAAAGGAAGTTATGATGAATGTACTCAAAGCACGAGTATAGTCTCAGCTAGGAATATTGTGTCTAATTGTGGTCATGACACTTTATCAAAAAAGGGAAGGCTTTAGAAAGAGTACACATAGGATTTATGGGGACTTTTCCAGGAATGGGGGAACACTAGTTAAATGGGTGGCTGCATTTGATGGCACCAGCACATGTGCGCTACGTGCTGATTTAAATCGTACATGCACGTACAACCAGTTTCTGTGACAATGCAGTCTGGGTCAGGGAGAGATTGGGATTGGAGTGGTGGGAGGGAAGGGTGAAGATGTATTATGTTTGAAACTTTGCATGGGCTCGTTTCAGAATGAGCACATGTGTGTAGATTTCTTCAGTGGCAGTTTTCGACAAACACTGCCTAAATGCCTTTGGAGAAGTTGCAGTTATTTTCCTTAGAGAAGAGAAAGTTTGAGAGGTATTCAGATTCATGAGGGGTCTGCCATTAAGAGACTTTAAGAAGACTGGCAGAAGAGCAAATAATTAAACACTATTATATGCAGTGAGTGTCTAAGATCTTGGAAGCTGTGTCTGAAAATATGATGGAGGCAGTTTCAACAATGGCTTTCAAGAAGAAATTAGATAAGCACCTGAAGAGAAAAATGTTGTAAGATTATTAGGAAAGGGCTGGGGAGTGGGAAGAGCTAAATTGGTCGTAAAGTGAACTACCCTCGGTCTGAATGAGCTCCCTCTATGTTGTAACCATCCTATGATCCTAGCATCACTTTAACTATCTGCTCCTAAATTCGGGAGCTGATCTCACTTAGAATATCAATGCTCCACTCGATGTTTTCAAATTTATACTGTAGGTAGTAGTTCAAAGATAATGTCTTAGTTCGCTGTTATCCAATGCCAACTCTCCTACTGCTACAGGCTGCTGCCAATCCTACTTATTGTGCCTGGTTTGCTTTGACAATGAATCCCCACCATCACAATTCCAGGGTTTAATAGCTGGCTCAAGGAGTAGGCCCAGTGGTATTATCACTGGCCTATTAATCCAGAGATCCAGGTAATATTCTGGGGGCCTGAGTTCAAATCCTATCATGGCAGATGGTGGAATTTAAATTCAGTAGTAATTTGGAATTAAGAGCCTAATGATGGCCATGGAACCAATTGTCAATGAAAAAAATCCCATCTGGTTCATTAATATCCTCCAGGGAAGAGAATCTGCTATCCTTGTATCGACTGGCCTATATATAACTCCAGACCCACAGCAGTGGTTGACTCTTAACTGCTCTCAGGGCAGTTCAGCCATTCAGCCTTCCATCAGCCCTTAAAACATTTATTATCCATTACTGTCTGTTTCCTGTCACTTGGCCATTTCCATATCCATGTTGCTACTGTCCCTTATTCCACAATCTCTAACTTTGTTTATAGGTCTGTAGTGTGGCAAATCACTTTTGGATGTCCACATGCACGGCACCAACTGCATAATCCTTAGCAACTCTCTCTGCTACCTCTTTACAAAACTCCAGCAAGTTAGCTAATGCAATTTTGCCTGAATTAACTCTCCTCAATTAAACAGAAATTCTCCATGGGATCATCTATTTTGACCACAGTATTGTTTCTAGAAGTTTCCCACCCACTGAAGTGGAACTGATTTATCGCTGTTTAGCTCACCTTTACATCCTTTCTTGTTCAAGGGTGTGACGTTTGCAAGTGCCGAGGGCCAGCCAGCGGTGCCCACATCCATGAATCAATAATTGAAAAAAAATTAATGACTGATTTTGAAAAGACCCCATTTGGTGAACTGGCACAGAACTCACAAAAGGTCAATGAACTGAAATAAAATTCTGTTCTCTTTGTGTGACCTGATCCATATTTCCAGCATGTTCTATTTTAAAACCAGATTTTTATTTCAGATTACTTTTGTTGTTAGGCATAGTAGTACATACTTTGAATTTGACATCCCAGTTGATATGTTCCAGGCGGCTATTTTTGAAAATGTGTTTGGAATGCTGTTCCGTAACACTCAAAGAAACATTCAGTTGTTAAGGAAGTGTAATTGGCTCATTCTGGTGATGTCAGCCAGGGTAGATCCCCATGGAGCGCACTCCCTGCCCAATCTTGATATTAATATAATTCTCCTGTTCACACACTGGATAGGAGCCTTTTTTTTCAATTAAAAGCCTGCCAGAGTCTGAGTATAAATAATAAGCCTCAAGTGTTACTAGGTATTGTTTAATTCAGAGCTAAAATGCGCACATCATGTTTAATTTTCTGGTTTTAAGTAATTGCTGCTGGGGAGAGGCAAAGCCCAATGTATCCTCCTTGTAAGCAAGAGCAAAATGGTTGCTCAGCTGGGCATATACAGCTGAGTTAGTTGTCATGAACAATAAGCCCACTATTTCTTCAAGTACAGCAGGCCTAAACATAACTATAAGGAGAAGATACAAGGACACTAATCAGTTTCTGAGGGAGCAAGCTACTGCAGACTCCTGAATCCGAAATGAAAACAAAAAATGCAGGAGGTCACAAGAGTCAGCTATACTGGAAATGTTAGCTTGTTCTCTCTCCATGGATGCTGCCTGACCCTCGTGATCACCAGCATTTTTTGTTTTCACTAATTACTTGCTGGTTGTTTTAAACTTTATGAATTGGAATGCCTGGTTGGTGGAAATATAAGCAGTTGGAGTTGTATCCTAGACTTCTAAAGAATTGCAGCCTATTACAAAGGAGGCCAATGGGGCTGCAAATTAATAGCTTTGGTTTTGTTGGATTGGAATATCTCTCTAGTGATTGGAATGAGGTCATCCAGGTTGATCTGATAGAATATGAGTTCCTGAATTGGGGCTGTTAACCTGGTCCAATTAGAAAGTTCTGGCTGACAGATATAAGTAGAGTGTCAGGGGTTCTGTTCATGCTAGGAGCTGGTTCCGCGCTACCTGGGTCAGTGTCCTCTCCTATGCCCATGTAAATTTAGGGTGACTTGGTGTCAGGATACCAGCTTTCATGGAATTATTCCATCTCTTTTTGGGTCCTATTGGTTAGATTTTCTACCTCATCCTTCAGTCTGCTGGAAATGAGAGAGCAAAGTGGGTATCAGGAACCTTGATGATTCGTGGAATAAATATTTTATTTCCTTAACAAATGCGGTGCAAGGTTAGAAAATGAGACAGCGGAATGACAGTAAAGGAACAGGGCTGAATTATAATCTGATTAAGTGCAGAGGAGAAATAAATAGAAGGAAAGAAATAAAAATAAAAAGTTCTGTAAAATCTCAGCAAGTCAGGCAGCATCTCTGGAGAGATTTTCTGAAGAAGTGTCTAGGCCCGAAACGTCAGCCTTCCTGCTCCTCTGATGCTGCTTGGCTTGCTGTGTTTATCCAGCTCTACACCTTGCTACCTCTGGAGAGAAACAGTGTTAACTTTTCAGGCGGATAAAGAAGTACAACTCATCATGTAAATGCCTGCTTTTTGCTGTCAGGTTTCTGAACCATCGAGTTTATTGAATGGGTTGAAGGTAATTGGGAGATGAAATTAATTCTTGTGGGTTGTGGCACTAAATGTCAGTGCGTGTGGATAGGACTCTCACCACCTACTGGTGACAGACTTGATAAATCACCTTAAAAAGGAGACCTTCACCACTGAAGTTTATCTTAACGGCAAGAATCTAATTTTATTGCTGCTGACCTGAACAACTTTACCTGTTCACCCCCATTTTTCTCGTCATGTTGGGGATTGCAAAATATAAATGAGTACACACTACACCATATCAGCTGGCACATAATGTCGAGAGAAGTCACCAGGTTAGTTTGTGTTTATTTTTGCGGGACTGCGCGGAGCTGCAGTGCATCATTGAGCTCCTCCATGAAATCTACTTCGGCCGCTGCTGCTGCCAACTGCCTCAACTGCTCCTGAGGTTTGTTCCTTTCACTGCCTGGCACACAAGTTCACACAGGGTCAAAACCTAACCCATAAACATAGGTGAATTAATAAATAAGGAACCAGATCCATACTTGCAAGTGCCCAGGTTGAAACATCCAACAGCATGATGAATATGGATATCAAAAGTGTAAACTGTTCAAATTAATTTGTCGCAGTTTCACTATTAAGGGATTTTATTATGCCTTATATCTGGATAATGGCCACATTTTGTAAAATAAATGCATTTTATATGTAATTTTATGAAGCAGTCTCTTTTTTAACAAAGCATACCTTAGGAGTTGGAATTTTCTTAATTGGTTTAGTCTTAAACAGACGCTTAAGTGTGCCATAAAACCTTCTTTGATCTTCAGTTAGAACTGTAACTAAAGCTCCTTCTTTTCGTGACTGCAAAAAAAGCAAAAGGAAATTCAGAAATGCATAAACTAAGACAAAATCTTTTCTTATCACACCAGATATTTCAGCTTTGATTACATCATTTTAACAAAATATTGTCTGCCTTTTGAGATATGTGCAATTTCTGCTGTATTTAGTTTATCAGTACTCCCAATGATAACATTCTTGACAAAGAAAAATGTATCTGTTTTCAATTACGAAATCATATAGGACAATCCATCATTAAACTCAATTCCCAATGTCGGCATAAATAAACAAACAAGATTAAACAATGCAAATGAGGTGATTCAAAAAAATTAAACAAATTGTAATTACTGTAGTTAAGATTCACATTTGGATTCAAAAGAGGAAAAAGACGATATAACTGGCTGATACTAGCAAGATTTATGTGTATGCATTACTTTGTTTTCTGGATCAGTGCACTACCACACAGGAAATGGTATTTCTCGGAACAAGTCTTAAGAAGAAATCACACAGTAATGGTTCACCTGAATTTGAGAAGAGAGTGAAACAGTTTGATATGCAGAGGTATGGTGGTATTCAGTTTCTCCAAATTCCTACTTGTCTAAGGCCCTGCTTGACTTTAGTTAATGTATTCCAGCCTCTTGCCTTTCTGTTCATGAGGGAAAGCAAAGCTCTGTTTTGGAGACATTTTTCAAATGACAGCTATGCCAATTGACCTCTCAATGGCATCACAAAGGGAGTGCCTATCAAATCCCTATGCTGGTGGGACCTTTACAAGTATCTTAATCACTGCATAGCATTGCATGAGGAAAAGACCTTTGAGGGTGACGAGGAACTTGCATTGCTGGCTTGATCACAGGATGGTACTAACCATTTTTCAGGGTTTGGTAAACCCAGTTGGTAATGATTATCGTATTCTTTCCTTTCATAACATTGATCAGCAGATGGTTGTTTTACAATGAATCATACTTTAGAATCAGCTGTTAGGAGATTAGAGGCTACCTTGCAACACATATTCTCCATTTCATTGACACAGACAAAATATATAATTATGGCCAGTCTGCAGTGTCAAGTTTATCATTCAGCTGTCAAAGATAAAAACTATCTCTGGGGGTTTTCAATTTTGCTGCTCTAAATTCAAGGCATGTCTTAAGTAATGTCTCCAAATTGAAAGATACAGAAGTGATTACAAGAAACAAAAGTTTCTTTTTAAGTATCGTCCTTTGGGCCCTGATATTTGCTGGAGGGTGAGGAAGGGATTGAGATAAGGTTTTTAATAGCTGGGATATCTGGAAATGTGGGTAATTTTAAAACCGGGGCTTCATTTCAATTTTTTTGTCTCCATTTCATAATTGACAGCCAGCCAAGTTGAAAGAGATGATCAGGGATAATTGCATAGCTATGGCATTTGGCATACACCATACGGTCAAATTGTTCTTGATCCACTTAGAAAGTTGTGACTTGGTAAGTTGTGGGAATCTTCCTATATTAAATGCTTGCAATACTGTTTGCAAACTTGAGGAAGTAAGAACTTATAATTCTGTTAGCGTTTTAGTGTTTGGTACAAGTTAATATGGAAAAAACAAACTTAAAACCTACTAAAGGTAACTACAATTAAATAGACATAGTGGTGTAAATAGAATTTAAAAATAAATAATAATTTGTTAAATGATTCTTTTTACCCAATTAAGTTAATTGATAAAATTAAATTGATTAAATGATAAAATTAAAGTAAATGGATTGATTACATTAGATGTTAGTTAAATAAGTTAAAGGTGAAATGTCTCTCTTTATCCTTGACCAAGAATGGGCCCCCTTGTGGCCTAGCTAGCGTCTCCCTCATCCTGTGAATGAATAAAGATTCACCCAGTATATACGAAGTCCAGTGCCAATGAAATATGTGGAACGGTTTAAAAAAAAATCCATTCAGAAAGCTTCTTTTGGAGAGTAACTGCTGCACTGAGAGGCCTCTAAGATCTGTGAAACATGAGTTAAGGAAAATCTGGTCTGGTTCCATTAAAAGTGAAGTCTAGGATACATCTGCTCCAGCCATGGAGCTGCCAGCTTTTGCGCATTTTAAATTTCCACACCAACAGAAGCTGGGATGCTGGGAATAAGTGCAGCAGGATTTCTGGACATTTCTGCACGTTTTTTTTGCCATTGCAGCCCATTTGTCTACCTCTTTCTCCTCCTCTAAGATATTTATTAAAATCACCTTGTCATAAATCTGTTTCCTCAGCCTGATATTTCATTATGTTTTATTTATCTGCCTTACTGAACAAATGTTTTCAATGGTATGAAATTCCAGCGTTTGTCGAGCACATATGGACAAAGCTCACCACAGAAAGTTGGGTATTTACTATTTCAGTCTTATTATGATTCTTAGTGGCATGATAATTCTTAATTAACACTAAACAATTTCACTGTCAGTGGAAATTCACTGTTACAAGGATGAACTGTTATTCCTTTAAAGCTTAATTGTTCATGAAGTTTCTTTTGAAAACATTTTCTTTCTATCTCTTTCCCCTCTCTCTTAAACCATTCTTTCTTTTCCCTCTCTTGATTTTGCTTTCTGTAGTTTTGATGACATTGACTCCAATACATTGATGGACAATTCCTGCTTGTGGTTTTGTGTTGCCCATCTACAATACTTCTGATTGGTTAAAGAAACTCTGATATCTCAGGATTCCCGAATGGAAAGGAACATCTTTTGTTGTTGAAAACCAAAACAGAGCCACTATTTGTGGCGTACAAAGACTAGTCCTAGCTTGGATCAGATAGTTCTGCAAATCTATGCCTCGGTCTGCTTTATAAATGACTAACCCTCCATGCCCTTTGAGCTGCCTACTTATTCGCTTGGGACACTTCCAACCTACTCTATAAATCATAGAATTATCTGCTATGTATAAATTATGACCTAATGTTATTTAAATAAAATAGTTTGTGCCTGCAAAATACATGCAACGAGATAAACTGCTGCTACCCCATGTTATTCTTCAAACTAAGGGGATGCCAGTGTAAATAAAATATACAAAGCTAAACACACTAGATTGTAAATGCAATTTAAATTTTAATGTTAGTGAAGAACAATTGCCTTTCTTTTATACGTTGGAAAAAGTTGGATACTTAAAACTCATTTCAAGTATGCAGCATGTACAGTTTCAATTTTTTATCAACACAGCTGAATGTCTTAGTTATCTCACAAGTAACTAATTTTTGTCTGACTTCAATTAATATTACTGAAATAAGCACAATACCACAATGCTATGATGCAGTTGGAATCTTAAAATGAATTGATTCCCAAGCTTGTATCTGTAATTGTGTGAGACCTCTGCAACTTACAAATTTGACTAGAAGGTAGTTGCTATTTTAATTATGCACATTAAAAAGTGATTTTTAAAGTCACTTGTCATCTTTGAACAATTATCTTTTACGCAAAGTTCATGACAAAGGAAAACATACTAATTTACAGTACTCACCCTTTTATGCATCGTGTTAAAGTTATCAATAATTATACCAATGAAAAGATTCAGTGTGAAAAAAGTTCCAATTACAATAAAAGCTACAAAATAGAAGAGGCTGTAAGGGTTTGCACCCATTTCGGGCTGAAGGTCGATCTGCAGAAGACATTTCAAATGTTAATGTGAATGCCCAGTAAAACTATCAATATTTACACTGCAAGATTTTTTAAAAAAAATCCAAATTACCACTACTTATTTTCAAATGGCAAACTGTTAATATTCCTCTTTGGCAATCTCGAGGCAGGAGAGGCAACATTCGCATTGTTGATGGGACCTTCTAGCATACAAGCTGCTTGTGATATATTTAAGCCAAGCTGCATATCACTTTAGAGGCTATAAACCAGCAGCTATCCCACACACCGTGGTCTTAAGGATGCCAAAATGCCCCAGATAGAGAATCTGCCCCCCTCACACCTCTTTCCAGATAGGGACCTGGATGGGATGTTTGAGAGGAAGGCTATTGTTTGCTCATTGGACCACTATAAGAGGTTAAGACACCAAACACAGCCAGCTTGGACTGATAGCTGCCTGGGTCAGTGATGTCTCCAGTTTTAGATGTTATGCACAGCAGTGCAGGAAAACATCAATGATGATTTGGGCTGGGCAAGGGTAAGTGCCACCATCTGCTACCTCACACTCACTCAAAATCTGCTACTACACACCCACATTACCAATACTCACGGACTGCCAACCTCACTATTGCAAGTAGCATCTTCACTTAAAGGCTCTATTTCCACAACCACTAACGCACCCTACACTTTAGCTAAAATATTACTCAATCTATAGAGCTGGCTGCTTCCAATTAAGTGCAAACTGAGTGGGCTCTAAGAAATGAACTAAGAGCTATAAGATGCATTCCATGTAGATGTATGAGATGGTTCTATGTCCCTGTACATAAAGTGACCTGGCAGGAGCAGGCTGATCAAAGCTGTTCCTGAGCTCCAAAGTGAAGTCCGAAAGAGTTGATTTAGATCCTGAGATAAAAGGTACTGCAGATGCTGGAGAATCCGAGATAACAAGGTGTGGGGCTGGATGAACACAGCAGGCCAAGCAGCATCATAGGAGCAGGAAAGCTTGACGTTTCGGGCCTAGACCCTTCATCAGAAATGGGGGAGGGGAAGAGGGTTCTGAAATAAATAGGGAGAAGGGGGAGGCGGATAGAAGATGGATAGAGGAGAGGATAGGTGGAGAGGAGGCAGACAAGTCGAAGAGGCGGGGATGGAGCCAGTAAAGGTGAGTGTAGGTAGGGGGGTAGGGAGGAGATAGGTCAGTCCAGGGAGGACGGACATGTCAAGGGGGCGGGATGATGTTAGTAGATAGGAGATGGGGGTGGGGCTTGAGGTGGGAAGAGGGGATAGGTGAGGGGAAGGACAGGTTGGGGAGGTGGAGATGAGCTGGGCTGGTTTTGGGATGCGGTTGGAGGAGGGGAGATTTTGAAGCTTGTGAAATCCACATTGATACCATTGGGCTGCAGGGTTCCCAGGCTGAATATGATTTGCTGTTCCTGCAGCCTTCGGGTGGCATCACTGTGGCATTGCAGGAGGCCCAGGATGGACATGTCGTCTGAGGAATGGGAGGGGGAGTTGAAATGGTTCGTGATTGGGAGGTGCAGTTGTTTGTTGCGAACTGAGCGCAGGTGTTCTGCAAAGTGGTCCCCAAGCCTCCGCTTGGTTTCCCTGATGTAGAGGAAGCCACACGGGTACAGCGGATGCAGTATACCACATTGGCAGATGTGCAGGTGCACATCTGCCTGATGTGGAAAGTCTTCTTGGGGCCTGAGATTGGGGTGAGGGAATCTGGGACTAGCTCAGTATCCACTTCAACCTTTTTGGACTCATGGTTTACTGATGCTGACTTCAGTGGACAAGGAGTAGAAGAGAACACTGTCCGTGGAGTATTCAAGGACATGTTTGTGAAGGGACATAAAAATAGAGGCCCAGAGAAACACGTGGCAAGCTGTATCCACCAGGTAACCACTTTGACTTTCAAGTCAGGAAATGTTACTGTCTAGTTTGTCCGGAGGGGAGGGGAGAACTATAAAATGCACAAAATTAGGCAATTGGTGTATTAATGAGATGCATATAAATGGAAATAAGGCAGTTGCCACTTATCACTGGGATTCTGATCTTGCCATATGAAATCTTAACAGAAAAATTGAAAAAAATTGAAAACTGAAAAAAGAACTTGCACTGGGACATATATTCTTTTAATCTTACTGTATTTTCCCACATTTCTCACCATTGCCTACATTGCTCAAGGCATGGGGAAATTCCATCTTCATTTCCTTCATTGATTCTAACAGCTCAGCATCAATAGGTACCAGACATTGGTTTTGTGATTTGCCAATTGAAAGTTGCCTTCTTGCCCTCCTCAACTAGCTCCTCTAGAAAGTGAACAGCTGGCTGAACAGGCAAGCAGGGTGATTCCCCTGAGCCTGCCTTCACTTTGACAATTCCAGTGCATTCATGAGAGACTCTGACCTATCATCCAGAAACACCATTTTCAAAGAGAGCAAGTGAAAATCCCAGCCTAGGAGTCAGCCATAAGGATATTGTTTATATGAAGTAAATACATTAACCCCCATGTGATACGAAACAGGTGTTGTTTAGGAGATTTTTTCATAATTTAAAGCTTGTTGATTGATCAGTCAAACTCTGCCAATAGATACTTATTACATGCACCTTGTGTCTTGATGTTATTTTTACACACTTGTAGAGAATTTAATGCCAGCTCATTAGTTATCCCTGGTCCTGTTCGATATCTTGACATCTTAGTATATTGCACCTATGGACACTAGAAAGGAGTTCCTTGAAATGCTGGTTGTTTTTTAATGTTGCAACTTGCTTTGCTCTAATAAAAAAATCTGATTATTATTAAAGATCACTATAACTATTTTTGCTTTTCTTTGCTGACACTATCAAATCCATCTTTGCCTCAGCGAGCCTTGTTTCTATCAGCTACAAACAATCCATACTCATTGGCCAACCGACAGTCTTCTGTCATAGTGTTCATTGTGGCCATAAGGGCACACATGATAGATTTCATGTTGCTCTTTTCTTATTATTTGATGTTTGAAGGCAGCTCAGCTTGTATTCCTCAATGCCGTGGTGCCCAATACTTGCATCTCTCACCCACCTACAGAGATTATTTTTAGCAATGGTTTCACTTGTAAATTTAACAAAGACAAGTGCAGTGGCAGGATGTAATGTCATACCAAAGGAATTTAAAGGACGCCTTTGAGAAAATTATTGCTTGTTGACAAAAGAAAAGTTATGAGCGTGATATGTTTAGCTGTCATCAAGGAGGAACAAGCAGGTTGGTCAGAGACACTTGACGGACTGGACCAACAGTTGGAGAAGTCTATTACATCTATACTGTTCTGGTTCTGGCATGACTCCATTGATAGACATGGAGATCTGGGTCCAGCGCATGGAATGCTGGTGGACATGTGCACAGAGCTGCACTCCACTGCTGTAGCTGCTGGTACTCAGCACCAGGATGATGAGGGAACGTGACTTCACAAGGAGACAGGGCAGTAACTGGCAGATGCCAACCACTGGAGGAACTGGAGTTAGATCTGCCAGAACTCTCTTCACAGGGGTCTCCAGAGATGCCTACCCCCACTATCTCCATATCCCAGCAACCCAATTAACTCTATGGGAGCTCAGGCCAAGGAGGGTGAGATTGCATCTGGCAAGGATCCTCTGAGCAAGGTTGGACCCTCCAGTCACAAGTGGCGCCAGGTTGTCCATCCAAATCTTCAAAGCCAACGGGGTCCAATGTTGGTCACACAGCGGCAACTTAGCTATGGAATCCAGTACTGCACCAAGATATGGTGGGAGGGAACTGGCAACAAAACTTTCTGAGAGTGCTTAGGTGGCACAAATGACAATTCATTGTAAACAGAATATTGCATTTGTAAATATACATTCATTTTACATCACTGGCTGTGATCAACCTGTCATTTCAGGCTAGAGATGTTACCCATTTTAAGATTAAGCATAAAACTGGAAGAGTTGCAAATGGCTTTTAACATCATCATACCAAACAGCATAATGTCAAGGAATGAAAATAACCAGCAGTAATATAAAATATAAACTAAGTGTTACAGGACAGAAAATTCATAGACTTACCCCACGAGTGTCAGCAGCATTTGCCATAATTTCTAGCCAGCCCTCAAATGTTGCCTGTAAATATAAAAAATAAATACACAACAACGTGATTAACATGGATTTTGTAAGCATTTTAATATTATACCTGAAACTAACTTTTCACATGGAGATATATTTCATTGTTGAAGTAATTTTTCTGATGCAAGGTCATTTCCCAAGTCTCCAAGTGTTACCAAGTATTTCCATTATATTCTGTTTATATTTCAGATTTCCAGCATCCACTGTATTTTTCTTTTAGAATTCCTCTTGGCACCTAAGTTCCAGTCTTTCTAAATTCCTATGACTTGTACTTACACTCCTTGTAGAATGCACTGTTTTCCATGGACTACAACATTCTGATCTGTTTCCTGTGCCAGCCAGGTTATGTTACGTATTACATGTAATCCTGCAGGGTATGGATAAGTGATGCAAACTGCCTTTTCTTTGTTTGAGGTATGCTTTAATAACGCCTGCTCAGTTAAAAGGCATTAAGAAAAGCCAAAATTCCAAACCCACAACTTTTGGAATCAGGTAGTCAAGCAATATTCTTAGGTTCAGCACCTTTTCATCTAATTTCCACCAATTGCTTGTTTTTCAGTCTGGGGTTAATGACCTATTGCCTAACGCAAAGATAGACTTGGTCAGAGTCCTTGGTTGCAGGCTTTTAATAACCTACTTCAAAGGGTCTTCAACTAGGCTTCAAAGAGTCTTCTCAGGATGATGTCAATTTGGCTAAATTCCACAAATTTCAAGTATGTGTCCAGTTACGTTCTACAAATTTTCAGACAGGTTATTCATACCTAGACTATCCAAGTTAGAACTGCACCAAGGAGTGCCGACCTTAAAATGAAGATTTGAGATGAAACAATAGAAACAGGAATCAATTCAATTTCCCAACAATGATGTTGTTATCAGTTAATTGAAGATATCTTCTTTAGATAATCAATATTATGCCATTGGGATGTGATTTTTATTGCTCTAACACTAAAATGAGGAATAAAATGTACTTGTGAACCAAAAAGAAGCAGAGTACAATGATAGGAGGAATAAATGTATTAATGAATTAAAAGAACAAAGTGAATGATGTAATCAAAGTAATTACAATGAGTTGACATTTAAAGGATAAATTAATTAGTTGATTAATGAGAAATTGGTTGTGCAAAAGGATGATATTTGTTAGAAAAAATGTTCTCATGACAGGTCCACTTATCCTGGAAGTAGATCCTAGGTGAAACTAAATGGATAGCAGCCTTGTCTTCTAACCTACGCAAGACAGCCTGTCAAGCAAAGCAGGGCAGCAGAGATTTCTTTTTAAACTCTTGCCACCAGCTTCAGTAGGTTTTCATGTTTAAAGAGCGAGGGATTCAAAAACTCAGATCATGTCACTTTTAAACAAGCCTCATCCACTGTCTGCTACATAAATTTGTGACTCCAATACTGTAAGTTAAGGACCTCAAACCAGCCAACATGGAACCTGTCTGATCTCAGTACTAAGTTCAAATAGCGCCGATGAACTCAGGTTTCTTACATGTGTGAGTCACAGCCTGCCTTCATCCTCAGATGGCGAGACTTAGATATTCAGAAATAGGGGCAGAACTTCTCCCTGTCACTTTTAAAGTGTTGTGAAGTCAACAAGATTCAACAAAAATCTAGCAATAGAAATGACAACTCTCCAGGGTTGCCAAGGAGACACCAGCAATTGAAGATTAATCTTCAAGTCATTGCTCTATGTTTTGCATCATTCTAGGTCATTCTCAGCAATTAATACAGTTTTTATTCATATTTTCTTTGAAAACTTTTGCTCATTAATTTAAAAATATTGCAGAAAGAGTATACAGGCTGTTTAACTGACAAGCAAGAATCATTCACTCAGGTAATGAATAGATTATTTGCTTTCCAGTTGACTGGAGAAAAGTGACAAACTGTGAAAATGCATGAATAGGGTAATCAATGATAGGAGTTTGGGAAAGGGTTGCTGGAAACAGAAGGTTTTGTGATAAACACCTCCAGGATTATGTCATATCAAATTTGGCAACTTACTTGAAGTTGATTTAGATCAGATTGTAAAAACTGCTAAGACTTGAACTTCATAATCAGAATGTTACAAGTTTAAAATTTGCTTCTGTCTTAACACACAATCTAAAATGGCAAAATGTTGTCCATGGCATTGGGTCAGATTTTCACTCTCAGTTGGATGCGCGGAGATAGGCGAATTCTTGGCTCTGCAAGCCTGCCTTTTCAAAATGGCTACCTAGAATTTTCAGACATGGTGGGCGCAGGCTGGGTTAGAAGTTGGCATAAGTGACCCTGGAAGAATGGAAAAGGCTTCTGATTTTTGTAGCCAGGCTGGACAGATGGCCTGCTTCGAAGATATGCCATTGAGGCAGAAATTTTAAAAATAAAGAATAAACATGAAATATCCTTCCAGCCCTATCTCTCAAACACCCCTCCTCACACATTCAGGTATGTCCCACAGTAACCTATCCCTCTGCTTTCTTCCCATAGCCCATCAAGCCCTGATGCCAATATATGCCCACCAAATAACCACTCTGGCCCTTCATCCCTTAGATAACAATACCTATAGACTGATGCCAAGCTTTATATTTTGACAGAAAGCTTCAAATAGTTTTGATAATTAAATCCTACAGATCTGTTGACAGTTCCAATGACCTTGATAGGAATGGGCTTACGCACTGTTTACAAACAGTTATGTCAACTTTCACCAACTCTAATGGATACCTTATCTCCCCAAAGAGCACCCGACTTCCACCAAGGGTGGCCCAGGGCCAGATTGAAAAGGGGATAGTTCTAATCTAAAGAAATGCACCAACTTCAGATCTGCTCTTACGAGGTCTAAACTGCATTCTTTGGGTTAAACATTCTTGGGCTACCAAAATCCCAATGTGGTGGAGGCAGCTGATGATTTAAGGAGCCAGCTGTCTCCATGAACTTCACATATGCATATTCTGCCCCATTCCTGTCTGGTAAATATGGGAAGTTAGGGGAAGGGATTTCTGATTTCATGGCTCATCTGTCATTGTTACCGTGATGGGGAGGTTCTCATTCATGGCAAAAATTCGGGCTGCTGTCTCAAGATAGCTGCCTGTTTAGATAGATGTACAAAATACCATGATGTTTGGAACAGGAAATTCTCTTGGCAAACATTCAGGTCTCAACTTATACCTGCAAATAAATTAACTGGTCATTTGCGCCTGTGGGACGTTGCTCTGCTCAAACTTGACTGCCAAAAACAACAGCAATTCGTTGGCTGTGAAGTATTTTTGAGGTAGCTTAAGCTCATGAGAAAAGGGGAAAAAACATATGAATCGATTTTTGGCTTTGACAAATGGTGTGAGCACACCTTGAGGAAGAAATTATCACATCACTTGGGGTGACAGCAGCTGCAGTATGAGTGAAGCCACATTTTTAAACAGAACTAAATTCCTCAGAAAAGAAAAAGCTTTTCAATGGCTGTGAAAAGCTTTGAATGTTTTGAAGCCGTGAAAGTTTATTTATAAATCCAGAACAGGAGAATTAACTGTTTGCTAATTCTTAAAAAAAGAGACAGGAGCGGAACTTGTAGATTTGAGTAGACAACACTAAATCCTTAATTTACACAATACTATTAGTATCACTTGCTATGAGTGGCTTAACTGTATTTTGGAACAAACTAAAGTGATATTTCCAGTGCAAAAGGGGCCACTAGAAATAATGATATTTCCTTTATGCTATAAGCTTAATAGAAGGCTGCTCCTTTGTCAGAGAGAGAGACACAACTGGTGATGGTTTAACCGGAGGGTCACCATATGTCAGGTGATGAGAAAGGTTGAGAAGGAGTGTCTTTCATGGTAACCTTGACCAGTGCAGGAATTGAACTCATACTGTTGGCATCATTCTGCATTGACAGCCAGCTATCAAGCCAACTGAGCTATTTCATTTATGCAGCTGTCTGAAAAATTGGACCATAAATTGTGCCAGTGTATGATTTGCTTTCCTACTCAGAGTATGCAGGTTGGTTAGCTTAATTATCCAGATTGCTAACGTATGGCTCAAAATAATATCAAAGGCACGCGTTCAATTTTTATTCCATTGAGATAGACTTGGATTTGTCTCCTTGCCCTGCTCTTGTGTGGAAGGCAATGGCAAAAGGAAATTGCCATGAAATGTAGCTCAGGACAATGTTTGTGCAGGCAATCAGCTGAAAACTTCAGGCAGAGCAAAAAAGACCTAGAGAATATAAATGAAGCATAAAGATGTGCTTTTACATGTGCTTTTACACCAGATTTAAAAATAAATTCAAAATAAAGTTCAATTACATTAGCAATTTTAGCAACAACATGCATTAAGATTACTTATAATTTCTTCTAAACCTTGCAATTTATTAATGCATGCTCCAATGCCAGAAAGCAAAGAAAATTTGTGAATAGATTCCACAGCATCCCTTGGGCTGTCACAAGATTATGACATGTTATTCATTCACTGTTGCTATAAATTCCTTTTGCAAAGCTTAACTAAATTACATTTAAATGCAGAATATCTTAAATCATAGATTGAAAATCCTCAGCAAATGTGCCTTTGCTTACTTACCACCTGCAGGAGAGCCATGTAAGCAGCTAATACATTATCAAAGTTAATCTTGGGATTGACCCATTGGTATCCAATATCTTGATATGCATCACATTCAGATCGATTATTTACAATACTAATGGGAAGACGGTCGTTATTTTGATCCACACATTGAAAGAAGGTTCCACCAAAGATCTGAACACCGACAATGCCAAATATCAGCCAGAATACAAGACATACGAACATGACATTAGAAATTGATGGTATTGAAGCAACCAAAGCGTTAACAACAAGCTGTAAGGCAAAAAAAAAACCCCAATGAATTGTACATCCTGCAAATAAACAAAAATAAATTAGTTTGACAACAAACCTTCAGAACACAAAATTATCAAGAATTTTATTCAGTTGTTCATCGCATTGAACATTTCAGGCAAGGTTGCATTTTTTGTTAATTTCTAAATTCCCTAACTGGAATCTTATTAGCAATGTGATTTACCTAAAATTGTTACATCAACATCATTATCAGGTAAATAAACATCAAAGCATCAGGACCATATATGAAGCAACAATTTATAATTTGATAATTTAATAATTTTTACGAATACTTTGGGAAAACTTTGATATAAATAAATATAAGGCAGATGTTTACATCTGTCAAACTATCTCCAAGACAGAGGCTATTTAAACTACCCCCCTCCCACCGCCCACCAGGATCTAGGCAGAACTGGAGATGTAATTTAAGGGGTAAGTGTACTGCTACATTAATCCCTCATGGACATTGTAACACAGATGTTTTCTTGGCTGTGAGGCTGACTTATTTAAGAGCCAGAAGTCTACTGGGCAGAGGAGCAGCTGCAGATTGTCCTGCTCAACAATCTCAAGAAATCCACGCAGGGGTGATTGCTCAAAATTCTCTTCACTGGGTGTGATACAACACATGAATTTTCTAATGGAGACAACAGTTAAAATTGGATCTGACAGTTAAGAACCGAGACTCAGCCAAAAAAGAACAAGGCCAATTTCTGGTTCAAGAGTCTGTGGGCTTGATTCTTTAAAAAGTATTCTGAACGAATCCTCTGCTGCGGAAGAAAGCTGAATGAACATCATATTTATAATGATGTACTGAAGGAGCTGAGCAAGATGGCGAATGTCACAGTGAAGTCCAATGCTCTGCACAATTCCAACATCTGAGATGATTCAACACACAACAGTGCCACCAAGTTGACTATATTACAGGTAATTAATGCTTTTTTCCAGACTTAATTTCAATGGAATTTTCATGTGAAATGCAGAATGACAGGAAATCTGGAAGAGCAGCTTCAGCCCTCTATCTCCTATAACTTGCATGCACGCACCCAGGTGCACTGGAATTTAGCAGGTACAGTATTTCAGAATGGCATAACTCAACTTATGTCACAAATTCCTGCCACCTGCACCAAAACTATACTGCACTTGCCCCAAAAGAATTGTAGATTTCAAGTCTGTATTAACTGTCTAATATTCTTTTTTGTTTAAACTATGAAAGCTATTTCCATTCACTACAAATCGTTCTGCATTATCTTTTTAAATGTAATATGGTGTATACTTATTGCCTAATGATCATTGAGAGACTTTTCTTGTTGGGATGTTGACCTTGATATTTAGTCTTCATGATGATGGGTGGAAAAGAGTTAGTTGTGGGTGTCTTATATTGCAAAATGCAGAATCAGTGACCTTCAGCTGCCATACATGGATCTGTTATCATTTGTGTGCAGGAGGATATTGGGAAAGCTAAGGGTCACATCATTGAGAAACAAGCCTATCAGTAACATATTTTATTAACTTGTACAATTAGGGGCCCAACCTAAAATTCACTGCTACTGGACAAGTTTTTGGGGAATCAGTTTTGGTAATTGAGCAGATAGGTCAGCAGCATTTTGAGGTGGTACTGCCACATTAATTTGATTTGGAGACAGCCAGCTATTAATAGGAGATTTGATTCCTGCCATAAAATCCAGGTTACCCAGAATACATTGCACTGTTGAATAATGTGGACGTTGCCAGACAAGATGTAGAAGATACCACTACTATGCTAGTAAGCATTACAGTCAGTGGATGAAATTCTAGCAGTATTTCTACATATGGGTCTTCAAGTCTTTGTCCGTGTTAAGCTGTGCTTACAATTTTGAGCTTACATTATGTATCATGTGTTTTTGTGGAAGCCCTCTGCACCTGATATCAGACAAGCACTCTATTTTGTAAACAACTCGACTTTTAAACTCTAGGTCATTTGTTTGGAAGATTCGTAGATATTGTGATGGGTTTTCCGATGTTTCAGACACCAGGTAGACCGAAAAAGATCTCTACTACTCAAAAGGAATAAAGCTCAATGTGAATTATAGTCAGAATTTTAATCAAATGATAGGATGTCATTTTTCCACTTTCTGACATGGCAAGCAGGGGAACTCAATCAGGTGAGACGCAACAAATAAATTCTTGAACACAGGTGATTTAGCTAAAAGCAAAAGAAAAAGTCGCAGCAATAAAATTTCAGTTCTGAGTAAGAGCACTTCTGGTTGTACAAAAAGTTCTCTGTGCCGAGATAAACTTCAGCTATTTAGTTCTTCCACTCCAGCTGGTGTGTCGGGTATGTCACCAGCAAGTGACAAGAGGTTCATCCGCATAAATTGGCAGCTCATATACCACAAAGAATTGAAATGAACTTTTTTTTTATTTATTCACTCATTGGTCATGGGCATCGCTGTCTGGCCAGCATTTATGGCCAGGTCCTAGTTGCCCTTGGGAGGGTGATCCTCAGCTGCCTTCTTAAACCACTGTAGAGACATGCTGCAGGTTGATCCACAATGGCATGAGGGAGACAATCCAAGGATTTTGACCCAGCAACAGTGAAGGAATGGCGATATAATTCCAAGTTGGCATGGGTCAGTTGCTTGGAGGTGAGCTCGTTGGTGAAGGTGTTCCCATGTATCTGCTGCTCTTGTCCTTCTAGATGGAAGTGTTTTCTACCTTCCCAATTAACTATGCGAGTGTGGGAAGAAGAGTGGGGTGGGAGTCTCCAGTTAGTCAATCCTGTTGCAGTGATGGTGGGTGGGGAGGGAAGGAGGGGCACGCATTCTCGTGAGTACTCCGGTCAGTCCCCTGGGATGTGGCTGGTGAATGTGTTACACTCAGTCCTAGGCTGGGACTTGTTCTCCAGTCAATCCTGGGATGGGTTAAATGTGTGTGTTGCAGTCACTCTGCGGGGAGAGGGGACTGTGCTTCAGTCAGCCCAGGCGACGAGTTGTTGCATGAATTGCGGGGATGGCTTTGTGCTTTGGTCAATACTGTGGCTTGTGCTGTAGTCAATCAATCCAGACCCTGGGCTCTATTGTGTCAGAGGTATTCGTTCGCAGTCAGCTCAGGGTCATGGAGGATCTTTCCAGTGCATCATTCAGACTGACACCAGTTTTGTCTGGGACTTGGTCTCGAGGAGGTTGGGAACCTGTGAAGTGGGGCAAATGGTCACAGGGATGGACAGCGGTTGCTTGTTGTAGATGGAGATTTGGAAGGTCAGTGACGAGCACCCTATGGTCTTGTAAAGAAGTTAAAGAACATCAGGGTTGGTGGTTTTAATAAGGGAGGAGTAAGGGTCGCAGAGGCATTGGCATCTTTATGCCCAGGGGCTGGTCCAGGGGAAGATTGAGCACCTCAGTGATTGCTGGTGTAGTAAGAGGGAAGGACAAAGGGCACAAAGTCAACAAAGATGGTGACCCAGTGAGGGTGTAACAGAATGGAGGGAGATGGTGAACCAGTGAGGGTGTAACAGAATGGAGGGAGATGGTGGGTCAAATGGGGCTTGATACTCCAACAAATAGCTAAGTATCACCATTCTGAAAGAGAATCAAACCTACTGCTCAACACTCTATCAAAGTAGAGATGGTAGCAAATAATGGGAGAGCAATTTCATTTGGGACAACTAGCAGAATTGCATCTTGCCTGTTAAGATGAAGTGAAGAGTCCTTCTTAACCAATAGTCCACGGAGTAGATATTCCAAAATATTTGCCTCTCTTAACAACATCTTAAAGTGCTTGAGTAATCATATTCAAATGAGAAATTTCGAACGGCAGGAGCCAAAATGCATTTTCAACTGATGGTCACCTCATTCCTCTGATGTCTGCAGTGAGCAATGTGACAGGGGAAGCAAAAGCAGTCTGTGAGCTTCTGTGTTAGTGTTGGCTGCATGTTCTGGCATTCTGGCAGGATATCAGTCTCACACAATGGGAGCCTGGCAGAAGCTGGCCGTTAAAGGGAAGGGTGGATATGTTTGCTGGCAGCATAATCATGCCAGATCACTTTACAAGGGTTCTTCTTCAACATCCCTCAATGCCAGCTGATTAATGTCTATGGAGACGTGAATTGGCATGCTTCCAGTACCCCAGGCAATGCACACTGCCACTGAGCTCACATTATCTTTCCCCACATAACCATCAGATCATCTCATCAGTAACCAGATCTGTTCATGAACGGGCAAGACTTCTGCAGTGTGTTTGAACAGACCCTCTGTGAGCATACCAGTGGGTACGCGCAGGTTTTCCAGGGAGCTGTCACAATGACTACATTCTGGAACTCTCACAGAGGTCAGCATCTTTTAGCTCCACTCAGGTTTGGTTACAAAAGGCAGACGCCCTTAAAACCCTGGCTCATGATGCTTTGTCAGGTTTCTACAGACTGGCACCCAAGAGAGGCATAACATTGGTCAAGCTTGCACAAGGACCATTGGAACACAGACCATCAAACTCCTGAAGATGATATTAGGATGCTTGGGCTGGTCATGTGGTGGAATGCACTGCATCCAGTGCATCGCACGTCACAGTTACTCACTGATGAGACAAAGTGGCATTGTCTTGGGATAGGACAAGATAGAGGAGTATGACGTCTCCTCTGGGAAGGAAAATCATACTGCATATGCTGTAGTAGCCCAGGAGGGTCCTCACAAATACCTCCCCTACAGGGCTACAGTCGGACAGGGTGGAGCTGTTTGAAAACCTCAAAGCCACCCACTTCCAGAGGCACAGAGCGATGGTGACATGTTGCATTTTGGTTTGTTACGGACAAGCTGGCTGTGGAGGCATTGTGTTCTCTATCCAACATTACTGAGAAGTGTATCAGAGATAAAAGGTACTGCAGATGCTGGAGAATCCGAGATAACAAGCAGCCC
>JAHRHZ010000248.1:53991542-54025336 GCA_024137785.1 Ginglymostoma cirratum | reverse complement strand
TGGGATCCAGGTTCAAATCCCTAATGATAACCAGGAAACCACTGTCGTTTGCTGCAAAAACCCAGCTGGTTTACTCCTGATCTTTAGGGAAGGAAATCAGCCATCTTTACACGTGACTCCAGGCCCACGGCAATGCGGGTGACTCTTAACTGCCTTCTGAAATGGCCTAGCAAGTTGTATTAATTGCTAAAAAACAGTCTGTGCACTGCAACGGCTCAGGAAGGCAGCTTACCATCGCCTTGTCAAGGCCAACCAGGGATGGGCAGTAAATTGTATCAGAGATCTCTGATGAAGGGTTTAGGCCCGAAACGTCAAGTTTTCCTGCTCCTATGATGCTGCTTGACCTGCTGTGTTCATCCAGCCCCATGCTTGTTATTACTGAGAAGTGCTTCATTTTCCATTCCGTTTAAAATAAAAGTAGAGTTCTTTTCATCTTTGGACGTGATGTGATAACTCCCAAGCAAGAAATTCCCTCCTTACTGCCTTGTGGGGCAACACACAGCAGGTGGACTATAGCACTTCAAGAAGGCGACTCACCGCCATCTTCACAAGGGCAACTAGGAAAGGGCAATAATGCTGGCCAACCAGCAACACCCACATCCCACAAAGGAACAACTAAAATATTGGGGCCATGGCTACACATTCTCATTAGTGAGTTTCTGCAAATATGAATACTATGCTCTATCCACCACTAAGTAATGGTCAGAGACACCTTTCAGCTGTGCATTGCGCACTCATGTATTGAGAATGAAAAGTCTGGTCATGAAAACCCCAGCAAGAGAAAACTCATTTGGTTTTTGCATGCTGTAGATGACAATCACCTCTCTGCAGGATTTCCACAAACTACCTTGTGTGGAGCTGATTGTGTGGCTGTCCCAGGGCAATATCCCTTGATGTGCAATGTGTGCATCCCTGATGTGAATGCCACCTCTGCATCTTTGACTGATTGGCCAAACGCCAGGTCTATGAATCATTAGGTTATGATATAGAGTGCAGGAACACTCATGGCTGATGCAGCAAGACATTCAAAGGGGTCCCAAGAGAAAGGCCTTATCACTGTGTCATGGGGGAGGCTGCTGCACAGGTGTCCCTTCAAATGAGATGATAGCACATGTTACAGAAAGATAAAAGGGAATACACATTTACATGTTTTATTTATGTTCATTAGTTAAACATTCATGCCACTGAGGGGGCTGCAAAAGGATCCCTTCTTCCTTTGCAGACTAGGTATGGGCCTGACATCCACAGCTGGCATGGAGGGACCGTGCTGACTGAGGGACACTCAGTGACCGTGAAAACTATGTTGGGTTGTCTGAGGGCTCAAGGCCGAGAGGGCCTCTGGCTGCTGAGAGTCTCCTGTACAGACGGCTCATCCTGACCTACTGCAGGCATTGTAGCCTCTCATGGTGGTGAGATGGAGTGGCTGGGAATTCTGGAGTGCCCTGAGATGAAGCTCCTGTGTGTTACTCCACATTGTGGGTACCTGCTGACACCACCCTAACTCCTTGACCGGAAGGAGGGAGATTGCCATGCCTTCTTCGCCCTTCTATCCTTACTATTGATACACAACTGCCATTGTGAGGGTGATGGTGGGCAGGTGCTTACACATTTCTGGAAGTCACTGAGCTTTCAGCTAGACCTGAATCTTCAAGGCCACTGCCACCCTTTCCATGGAGGCAGCCAGAGCCACAACAAGAGTCAAGGGATGGATGAACTCCTCCATCTTTGACTCCAGTCATGTGAGACCCTCTGGAGTCACAGTCTGATATTCCCTTTCCTGTCTCTGCAGTTTGACCGTGTCACTCATGGTCAAATGCAGGGGTACGTCTTCCGCCTTGAGCTAAGCAGATGCATGATCTTTTTTGTCTTCCGAGCATCAGACACCCAGGTAATTTGTTCCTCTACTGGCCGTGGACAAGCGTTTGTGGTATGTTCACCAGGTTGTGTTCATGTATCTAAACTAGCTAGAGTACCAACCAAGGTGATGGTTTCTATGCTGGTGGAGGGTGTAGGTGAACAGATTGCTGGGGCAGTATCTGTATCTCCTTGAATTTAGCTGTCTGTTCACTGCTCGTACCGGTGGAAAAGAAATGAATTTGTTGGTGAAGAAGCCCAACCCTTATGTAAAGCAATGTGAGAGCCTGACTGAAGGTCTCAGAGAAGCAGGCAGCCAAGTTCCTCACTGGCATTTCCTGTCAGGCTGATAACTCCCAGTGCTCTTGGTCCTCACTCATCAGCTGGACTGTGCCTTGTTCAAAACAGGTGAGGAGACAGAATACAAGGACTCTTCTGCTTGTTTTTTTTACTGCATGTAATGAGAGAAAGGGAAGTGTTCTATGTGATGTGATTGAGTGCAGGAGCAATTGATGAGCATGTATGGAGTTGCCTGGTAGTGAGCGCGAAGTAATGTCCCTGGGATGCTTTACATGATGATGGGCAGCTGAAGCTAGGTGTGAGCTTTTTATTGCACATTGTGCATGTGATGTCGGGCTTGGCAGTCTTTGTGATTTGACTGTACAGTGGCAGAGGTCAATGAGCGATAGCCCTCTGAGTGTGGGCTTGCGTTGAGAAGATGGTGGCCCTTACTTTTACCTCCTCCTTCTGCATGGGGTCCTACTTCTTACATTTTTGCCTGAGATGCTGGTCTCCTGTGCAACTTGGATCCAGCCCACCCGGGAATGGTTAGTTCTTTCACCCATCAGTGGGGAAGAGAACTTCCTGACAACTTGTAGGCATCTCTGATGGGAGTGGGGGGGGAGAGGAGAGGAGGTGGGTGGACCGCTGTCTGCAGGTTGCTATGGAGTTCTCAGCACAGATCAAGTGAAGGGGTGCCAGGGAATGCTGGAATTCCAGAAGGTGCCAACAAGAAGGGAATCTCTGCCTGGCAGCCACACGTGATTCAACAAGAAGTCTCCATAAAACCTGCTTACGTACAGAATTAGATGAGAAGTGATTGATTGCTCCAGAAAACTCACTGCAGACCATGGCAGAAGTGACACCATCTAAGATACTGACTGGAACATTTTAAATCTAAAATGGAAAACCTCATCCATAATTCAGAATTCTCTTTGTTATGAAGATGGGTTTAAGTAAAATAATCATTTTAATTTACAGGCTGGAAACATGAAATTGAGGTTTTGAAAAACAGTCACTTTTAAAAACACAAACTAAATATAATTTGAGTTTATTGTCAGGTTGGCCACCTATTTTGCATTAGCACATGCTCCATCCCAACTGGAATGAAGACAGTAACTCTGCGAAGCCTCCAAAGACAATGCAATAGGGCAGTGGTAGTTGGCCATTTCAACTTCCCCAATATTAACTGGGGTAGTCATAGTGTGAAAGATTTAGAAGGAGCAGATTTGTTAAAATGCTTCTAAGAGAACTTTTCAAGCCAACATGTAGAAAGCCCTGCAAGAGATGGGGCTGTCCTGGACTTAAATTTGGATACCGAAGCCGGGCAAGTGGTTGAAGTATCAACGGGGGAGCATTTTCCTGTCAGTGATTGTAACTCCGTTAGATTCAAGATTATTCTGGAAAAGGACAAAGATAGGCCTGAAATCAAAGTTCTAAACTGGGGAAAGATTGAGTTTAATAAGATCAGGTATGATTGGGCCAGACTGGACTGGGAGCAGATACTTCTAAGTGAAGAAAGAAATTGGGGGATACAGGGCCAACATATTCCAATGAAGATAAAGGGTGAGACCAACAAATCCACATATCCTCGGTATCAATAGATGTACAGGAATGGATAAAGAGAAAAAGAGAAGCTTATAGCAGATACTGTGGGCTCTAAACAGCAGAAATCCTCAAGGAATACAGAACGTGCAAGAAGAAATTTAGAAAGGAAATTGAGACAGCAAAAATGGGGCATGGAGAGTAATGGCTGGTAAAATAATAGAAAACCCTGAGTTATTTTACAGGCATGTTAAAGGTAAAAGGATAACTGGGGAAATACAGGGCCCAATAAGGACCACAGTGGCAATTTGTGAGTGGAGCCAGAGGAAGTAGGTAGGTTCCTAAATAAATACTTTGCATCAGTATTCACCAATGAGAGGGAAAATGTGGGTAAGAAATCACGGAAATGGACTGTAATGTAATGAAACAAATTAACATAGACAGACAGGAGGTTTTGAGTTGGGCAGGTTTAAAAGTACAATAATCTCCAAGGTTGGGTGAAATGTATCCCCAGTTGTTAGGTGAGGCTAGGGAGGAAATAGCTGGAGCATTGGCAATAACTTTCAATTCCTCTCTGGCCACAGGAGAGCTGCCAGAAAACTGGAGGAAAGCCAATGTGGTACCACTATTCAAGACGGGAGGAAGGTATAAACCAGGAAACTCCAGGCCAGTCAGTGGTGGGGAAACTATTGGAACTAATTCTGAGGGACAGAATTAATCTGCACTTGGAGAGGCAGGAAACAATCAAGGACAGTCAGCATGGTTTTGTTAAAGGGAGGTCATATCTGACCAACTTGATTGAAGTGTTTGGAAGGCAATGCATTTGACATAGTCAACTTGAATTTCAGCAAGGTTTTTGTTAAGTTTTCTCATGGGAGACTGATAATGAAGTTACGAGCCCACGGGATCATGGAAAATTTGGCTAATTATTTCAAGAATTGGCAGGAAACATAGGGCTTGGTTGAGGAATGATTCTGTGACTGTCCATTCAGTGTCCTGCAGGGTTCAGTGTTGGGGCCCTTACTGTTTGTGGTACATATAAAATGTTTATACATGAATGTAGAACACTCAGTAAGTTTGTAGAGGATATGAGAATTGGTGAGGTGGTAAATGAGGGGGAGGCAATGGCCTAGTGGTATTATTGCTGGACTGTTAATCCAGAGACCCAGGAAAATGTTCTGGGGACCTGGGCTCAAATCCTACCACTGCAGATGGTGGAATTCAAATTCAATAAATATCTAGAATTAACAATCTAATGATGGCCGTGAATCAGTGTCAATTGTCAGGAAAAACACATCTGGTTCACTAATGTCCTTTAGAGAAGGAAACTACCATCCTTACCTGGTCTGGCCCTCATGTGACTCCAGACGCACAGCAGGGTTGACTCTTAACTGCCCTATGGCCAATAAATGTTGCCTAGCTAGAGACACCCTCATCATAAAGGGAAAAAAAGTAGTGAGGAAGGTAGCCTAAGATAACAGGAGGATATAGATGGGCTGGTCAAATGGGCTGATCTGTGGACAAATCTAGGAATCTAGAACTCTCTGCCTGTAAGGGTGGCAGAGGTAGAAACCCTAAAAATATTTAAGAAGTATTTAAATGTACATTTGTGAAGTCAATGCATGAGAGGCTATGGGTCAAGTGCTGGAAAACAGAATGAGAATAGTTAGTTGGTTGTATTTCACCAGTGCAAACTTGATGCGTCAAAGGGCTTTTATGTTTGCTGTAGACCCCTATAACTCTAATGAACACCAAAGATCCCATAGTTCATCTCCTAGTTATTGTAAAACTCCATTCAGACATGTTGTGTCACATTATCAGGGATCAAGTGGGATTGGAACCCAGGCTACCTGAGCTGGGTGTGGGGAAACTACCACTACACCACAAGAGCTGCTGGAGATTGCTCTTGAAATGCTAATATGTCCTGGTTTAAGATTGCCTTCCCCACATGGACTAATCAATGAGCTAATCAAGTTCCAATTGGAATGAACAATCCTGTTTGAATTACTCGCAGTTGGAGAGAAGAGTCACATGGCAAGGCACCACCTTGGTATATTTTAAGCACATAGTCTCACTGCAGTATGGAACAAGTAGTTGAGAAGCTATGTGGGGTCTTTCTACCCTCCCCTACTGTCTCCACACAATTTGCAAGCTATACCTGTGATTGTTGATTTCTCCACATGTGTAACACAGGTTTTGTTGAAAGAACTCAACTCCACATTTGCGTCTTCAGAGATACAATCAACGTATCTCCATCTTGAAATTGAAAGTTTCAAGGTCATTGAATTCAGCAAGTCACCAAACCATGAACAGCTAACTGTTTTATGCACTCTCAGTTACCAAACTATCCTTCCCCACCTTGTAATCTGCATTTGTATGTTTGTAGATCTTGAGAGTCTGTATGAACGTTTGTGCATATTTTATTCCATTAGCTCATAAGACCATAAGACATTGGAGCAGAAGTACGGCAATTGGCCCATTGAGTCTGCTTCGCCATTCAACGAGATTGTGGCTGATCTGATAACCCTCAACTCCACTTTCCTGCCTTATTCCCATAACTCTTGAGGCCCCTACTGATTTAAAAATCTATCTCTGTCTTATCAACATAGCCTTGACAGCCCTCTGTGGTAAAGAATTTCACAGACTGACTATCCTTTGACAGAAAAATTCCTCTTCATCTCTGTTTTACTTTGAGATTATGCCCTCTGGTTCAAGACTCTTCCGCAACGAGAATCAACCTTTCAATATCTGTTCTGTCAAGTCCCCTGAGAGTCTTACATTTTTCAATAAGATCACCTCTCATTCTTCTAAATTCCAATTAGTACAGGCTTGGACTACCTTCAATGCCAGCATATGTTTCCTTCATGTAAGGGGATCAAAACTGGTCACAATATTCCAGGTGTGGAACGACTAGTGCTTTGTAGAATTGTAGCAGGAATTTTTTACTCCATTCCGTTTGAATTCCATTTTCCTTTACTTACTGCCTTTTGAAACTCTATCTTTGTGTGATTCATGCATGTGGACCCCAAAATTCCCTCTGCGTTGCAGCTTTCTGCAGTCTTTGTCCATTTAAATAATATTCAGCCCTCCTCCTCTTTCTGCTAAAGTGTTACTTCCACTTCACATTTTTTCACATTATATTCACTTCTGCTAAGTTTTTTCCCACTTGCTTAACCTGTCTACATCTCTTTGTAGACTCCTTGTGTCACCTTCACTCTTTGCCTTCCCGCCTGCTTTTGTATCAATTGCCAATCCGGTGATTCTACATATACTTCCAACATCCTAGTCAGTAATATATCTTATAAATAATTATGGCCTCAGCACTGAACCTTGTACCAATCAAACAAAAGGCCTGTGTGGTCAAACGAGGAGTGGGGAAAGAGGGGAGCCATTTAACTTTCCTCACCTGGCTACCACAAGCTTCAATGCAGAAGAAATATTTCCTTTGTTTTTTGCCATCCTGAAAATGTCCCTTTTCTCCAACTGTCTGTCTTTTATTAGTTAACCAATCCTCTACTGACGCTAACATACTTGTCTCAACACCATGGGCTCCTAAGTAGCTTCATTTAGGATACCTTATGAAATGCTTTCTATTATTTTGCTTTTTTAAAAGTGTATTAAAGCTAACCTCATTCTTTGTTAAAGTGGAGAAAACGTATCTCCCCAAGCCACACACCATCCTAACTTGGAAATATATTACTGTTCCTTCCCTGTCAAAATCCTGGAACTCTCTCCTTAAGAGCATATGGGTGGACACACACCAAAAGGACTCTAGCAGTTCAAGAAGCCAGCTGACCATCACTATCTCCAGGGTAACTAGGTGTAGTAACAAATGCTGACAAACCAGTGAAGTCCATAGCCCTTGAACAAATGAGAAGAGAAACTTTTCAGTTGTTTTGTCAAAATAATGCTGTACCCATCATATTGATGAGTGTAATCTTTCAAACAAAGGGTCTGTCGTGGTCAAATGAAGGGTGGAATAAAAGGGAGTCATTTGACATTTCCTCACCTAGCCACAACATACTTCAACATAGAAGAAATATTTTCTTTCTTTTTTGCATTGGATTTAAAAATGCATCTTTTTTTGCCACAGATCGCAAACAAAGGAAATTTTCTACTCTAATGTTTTTTCTGTTGTGCTCTTTAAATTTTCTGATTATCCCATGTTTTTGGGCTAGTGATGTCACTAATCCAATGTGATGAAACTAGTGTGGAAATAATTTAGTTTCCATTCTTAAGGGCCCACAGGAGTGTTATAAACTCTTGCCCATCTCCCTCAGAGCCAAGCATACACGAATCAATTGTCTAGTTTGGAACAGTTCTTACACAGCCAACAAAGAAAATTACTTCATGTCCCTGAGCTGGATTTATTTTCCTGTAAATTAAAATTTTAAAATTGTTTTCTTAGGAATATACATGGCAGAACATCTGGTACGAAAACATCTGGATTTTGTATATTCTTTAATACTTATTCCCAAGGCAGAGTTCGAATCTTGAACCTTGGAGATGATGAACATATTTCCATATCAACTTTTGTAACATCCTGTTCTTCTTTGATTAAACATTGTTGATTATATATTGCAAGTAGCTTATCTTCAGCTCTAGTTTACCCAGTCGTTTTATGAGCATGTTAGATTTTTTAGGTGCAATTGAGGGCAGAGTGCACTCTGGAGGGAACTGTGTGGTGAGATTGTCATTCACATGGGTATAAGCACCAAGGACTGAATTTTCACTGCTCCCTGGTGCCTGGCTTTGGGGCAGTGGGTGTTTGTGTGGGCAGGAAAATAAGGATGTCAAGTCAAGGCTGGCTCCCTGATGAATTCCTGCCACTGGGATGTTTCTGGAACAACCTGATAAACAGACCAGCTGCCTGGTCCATTGTGGGGAAGTGTGAGGGAGTAGCAAATTTACATTAGGGACAATGTTTTGGAGCCATCAGCATTGTGTCAGTGCCAGATCTGCACCCCCACTTTGTGTGGAGTCCGCCAACTTCTTGGAGATGGCCTGTAATGTCAAAGGTCAAGAGATTTTTGGAGCTAGAGACCCAAAGAAAATATCACAGTAAGGAAATGTGGCACCTAAACCCCAAATGTAATGGATCTGAGGGGGTGGGGATCTTCCCTTGCCTCTGAGAGACGCATGAGCTTGACTCCTCTGCAATCTTCATATAAGTTATTTTATATTCTGAGGGTGCCTTCATTTTCAGTGGCCCCAGAATTCCTGATCTGTCTCAGTTACACACTCCCCTTTCTTGTCAAGCTCCAGAACTGCCAGTCTGATAATGGGGCCTGCAGGGTTGAAAGCCAACTCAGTCTCCTTGAATAGAATAATGAGCCTGGAAGCAACTCATGAGCAGACTACCTCTAGGAATAGCATTCAGTTAGTCTCGCATCTGACAAGAACAGACCCTCATTTAGTCCGAAAATTCTTGGGATTCCAAAGTCTGTTGGAAAACCTTAATTCATATTTTTTAATATATTTTTGATGTCCATTATGTGTCTCCCTTTGACCCTATTACACCTCATTTCAAGAAATTATACACATAAATCATATTTCTGCAACTTTGTGGACTTCTAATAACATAAAGAGGGAGGTGATGGTTTAGAATACTATCGGTAGGCTATTAACTCAGATTAATGTTCTGGAGATCCAGGTTCAAACCCTGCCATAACAGATGGTGAAATTTGAATTCAATGAAACGAAAATCTGGACTTAAGAGTCTAATGATAACCATGGATTCATTGTTGAGAAAAGCCCATCTCGGTCACTGATGTCCTTTAAGGAAGATTATTGCCATCCTACATCTGACTCAAATCCACAGCAATGTGGTTGACTCCTGATTGCCTTCTTACAGATGGGCAATAAATGATGGCCTAACTAGTGATACCCACATCTCGTTAATGAATTTAAAAAGATTACAGAGCACTCATACGTACAACATATGAGTTCTTAAAAATTGATGAAAAAGTAAGGGTAAAAACAATAGTTGTATTGATCCTCCCATACTTTTGAAGCACCCAACTGACTACTTCACCTTTACTAACAGCAAGTAACTGAAATTCCATTTGACCTTCTATAACCTTGAATTGAGAGGACAGGGTCATTTGCAATGTCAGACCATGCAAATAACTGGCATTTACCCCAGCTGAAGTGTGTATCACCACAGCTGAGTGCCAGCCTAAGAACTACCTCACAAGAACAATTGAGAAACTCTCTTTTTCTCCCAGAAGAGATTTCTTGAGCTACTCTGCAAGGTAAAGGAAAACTCTTCCAGCATTGTGGGGCATTCTGTCAGCCCAAACTTGACTAAAACAGTTCTCAAAAAGAGATAACAAGCATGGGGCTGGATGAACACAGCAGGTCAAGCAGCATCATAGGAGCAGGAAAACTTGACGTTTCGGGCCTAAACCCTTCATCAGAAAATCATTTTCTGATGAAGGGTTTAGGCCCGAAACGTCAAGTTTTCCTGCTCCTATGATGCTGCTTGACCTGCTGTGTTCATCCAGCCCCATGCTTGTTATCTCGGATTCTCCAGCATCTGCAGTACCTTTTATCTCTGATACAGTTCTCAAAAAGTGTAGGTTCAGTTAGAACTGACAGAGATCAAACTGGATAGACTTTCCTGGGAGAGGCTGGCAACTCCCCTGAAAAAACACCATTGAAATGGATGAAGGCAATTATTGATTCATTTGTAAGTCCCCTGAATGGAACTTCATATCATTAGGATTGAATTTTAGTGGAGCTGGTCTGGACCACATTTCATTCACCATCTTCCAGCAGCAAGGGCTCCGAGAATCTAACAATGCGACAATGACAGAATTGCAGTTCTGCGCCAACTTCTACTAGTAGTTTTCCTAGTACAAATGTTTGGTGCTACAGGACCGACTAACAATGGTACTAAGCATGGCAACATGTCACTGACAATATGAAAGCAATCTTCATTTGGAGCACTGACAGGATGTCTGGGAAAAATGTCCACGATTTAAAGAGAAGTACAAATGTAAGGCATAAATATTGTTGCAAAGTCAAGGTATAGGATATATGCCCACAAGGGATAGCTGAGGTTAATAGTGTGCAAACAATGCTTGCTGACCCTGAAATGCTAACAATGAATTCAGCAAGTAACGTTTTAGAAGAGAAAATAGGAGTACGTAAATTGAATCCATATGCACCATGATGATAGATAAACATACTCCAGAAGCGACTAGCAAAGTTCAAAGTATTGTGCCCAAACATCACTTATCTTTCTTAAGCAAAGAAAAAGGTTGCATTTATTAAGCATCTTTCACACCTTCAGTGTGTACCCCAGTAAATGAGTAACTTCTGAAGTCATAGAATCATAGAGTTATAGAGGTGTACAGCATGGAAACAGACCTTTCAGTCCAACTTGTCCATGCCAACCAGATAATCTAAATTAATCTAGTCCCGTTTGCCAGCATTCGGCCCATATCCCGCTAAACCCTTCTTATTCATGTACCCATCCAGATGCCATTTAAATGTTGTAATTGTACCAGCCTCCACCACTTCTTCTGGCAGCTCATTCCATATACACACCACCCTCTGCATGAAAAGTTACTTCTTAGGTGCCTTTTATGTCTTCCTTCTCTCACCTTAAACCTATGCCCTCTAGTTTTGGACCCCTGTACCATTGGTTATTCAGTCTATCCATGTCTCTCATGATTTTATAAACTCTCATAAGGTCATCTCTCAGCCTTTGATGCTCCAGGGAAAATAGTCCCAGTCTATTCAGCCTCTCCCTAAAACTTGTAGTTACGAATCTAACATAGAGAAATGCAGCAGTGAATTTGCGCACAGCAAGAACTCAAAAACACCAGAGTTAAAAACCAGGTAACCTATATTTTAAATGCTGTCGTCGACTTCCAAGTTGCACGATCCCTTCTGAAATTTGAAACCTCTGACGGAGTAGCAAGCACCAGGTAATGCCCTGAGTCTCAAGATTGTGGACTGCAGCTTTGAGAGTGGAGGCTTGAATCTGCCTGTACTGGAGGAGATTGTTAACGCCGAACCAACACTTATGTAATGGCAGAGTCAGAGTAGGAGTCCAATGTACAGTCTGTACACCTGAAAATATTTAATTTGAATAATGAAAAAGGTTTAACTTCTAGTGATGGGGATAAGGGACCGTGAGGACTGGAATACTTTATAAAAAATGCTTCATTAGGTGTTTTATAATTTACATGTTCTGTTACAGAAACACAACCACACTCACATTGATTTCCAAAACTACACAATTAGTGTTATGCAGTGCCTAAATGTTGTGTTCTTTTAATGTACTATCTTCTTTCTTCATATCAAAATGAATTCATAGAGTCATAGAGTCACATTGCACGGAGGCATTAGAACTAGAATTAGCTTCATTGTCACATGCCCTCGAATGTGACATCTTAGATACAGATACCTAGGTACAGATACTTTAGTATTTGTCACAGAATTGTACGAGTAATGAATAAAAGTCCAGCATAAGAATAAAACGTTTCAAAAAATACACGGAAGAAACCCTTCAGTCCAACCAGTCCATGCCGACCGTAATCCCAAACTAAATTGGTGCCACGTGCCTGCACTTGACCCTTTTCCCTCCAAACATTTCTTATCTATGTACTTATCTTGAAAACATTGTAACTGTACTCACATCCACCACTTCCTCTGGAAACTCATTCCACAGCAATCCACTCTCTTTTTAAAAAAAAAGTCCCTCATATCTTTTTTAAATCTTTCTCCTCTTACCTTAAAATTTGCCCCCTCATCTTAAAATCCCCCACTCTAGGGAAACGACACCTGCAATTCACCTTATCTATACCCCTCATTATTTTATAGACATCTATAAAGCCTCCTCTCAATCTCCCATGCTCCAGTGAAAAAGTCCCAGCCTATCCAGCCTCACTTTATAACTTTCCATTCCAGGCAACATCCTGGTAAATCTTTTCTGAACCCTCGCCAGCTTAAAAATATCCTACCTACCACATGGTGACCAAAACTGAACTCAATACTCCAAAAGTGGCCTCACCAACATCCTGCACAATCTCATCATAACGTCCCAACTCCTATATTCAAAGGTCTGATCAATGTAGGTAAGTGTGCTAAATGCCTCCTCAACCACACTAACTGTATGTGATGGAAACTTCAAAGAATTATGTACCTGAATCCCTAGGTCTCTCGGTTCTACAACACTGCCCGAGGCCCTACTTTTAATTGTATAAGTTTTGTCTTTGTTTGTTTTACCAAAATGTAATGCCTCACATTTATCCAAATTAAACTCCATTTGCCAGTCTTCAGTCTATTGACCCAATTGATCAAGATCTTTTTGTAATCTTAGATAACCTTCCTCACTGTTCAGTATAAACAAAAATCTTTGTGTCATCTGCAAACTCACTAACCATGCTTTCTATATTCTCATCTAAATCATTTCTGTAAAGGACAAACAAAAGTTAGACCCAGCACCGATCCCTGAGGAACACTGATCACTCTCTGAACACTCTGAACACTCACTGAACACCATCACTCTCTGTTTCCTGCCGTTAAGCGCATTTTGTAACCAATCGGCAATCTCACCCTAAATCCTATGGAAACACTGAGAATGGTAAAATCACAGAAGGTACTCTGGGTGGCGACTTCAATGTCTATTACCAAGTGTGGCTTGCCAGAACCATTGCTGACAGAACTGGCCAAGTTCTAAGTGACCTTGCTGCTAGATTGGGTCTGACAGATAGTGAGGGAACGAACAAGAAGGAAAAACAAATAACCTCATCCTCACCAAATTGCTTGCCGCAGTTGTGTTTGTATCATGAAGAGTGACTACCACACAGTCCTTGTGGAGATGAAGACTTGCCTTCATATTGAGAATACCCTCTATCGTGTTGTCAGCCACTACCACTGTGCTAAATAGGACAGATTTTGAACAGATCTCGCAGCTCAAGACTAGCCATCTATGAGTACTGTAAGCCATCAGTAGTAGCTGAATTGCACTTCCCAACAATTTTCAACATCGTAGCCCAGCATATCCCTGACTCTACCATAGCCACCAAGTCAGGGGATCAAGCTTGGGTCAATGAAGAATACAGGAGGGCATGCCAGGAAAAGCACCAGGCATAACTAAAAATGAAGCATCAACCTTGTAAAGCTACAACAATGGGCTACTTATGTGCCAAACAGCATAAACAATAAATGATAGACAGACCTAAGTGATTCTACAACTAAGGGGTTAAATCTAAGTTTTTCATTCTCGCCGCATCCAGTCATGTATGGTTGCAGGTTATTAAACAGCTCCACAAATATCCCCATCTTCAAAAACAGGGGAACTCAGCAAATCAGAGCAAAAGATAAGGCTGTGCATTTGTAACAATGTTCAGCCAGACATGCTGAGGTGATGATCGACCTTGATATCCTTACAGATTCCCAGCATCACAGGTGCCAGTCATCAGCTAATTCAGTTCACTCCACATAATATTAAGAAACAGCTGGAAGCACTGGATACTCAAAAGGCTGCCTTGTTAACATTCCATGAAATGTACTCAAGACTTGCGCTCCAGAACATAACACCTCCCCTAGCCAATATCTTCCAATGCAGTTATAACACTGGCATCTACCCGACAAAGTGGAAAGTTGCCCAGGTATGTCCTGTACAAAAAGCAGGACAAATCCAACCAAGTCAGTTAGTTGTTATTGAGGAGAATACTGAGATACAGGCTATTAGACGAGACGGGATTGAGATTCATAAGTAGGAGGTGTTAGCAATTCTGGAAAGTGTGAAAATAGATAACTCCCCTTGGCCAGATGGGATTTATCCCAGGATTCTCTGGAAGCTAGGAATGAGATTGCAGAGCCTTTGGCTTTGATTTTTATGTTGTCATTGTCTACAGGAATAGTGCCAGAAGACTGGAGGATAGCAAATGTTGTCCCCTTGTTCAAGAAGGGGAGTAGAGACAACCCTGGTAATTATAGACCAGTGAGCCTTACTTCAGTTGTAGGTAAAGTGTTGGAAAGGATTATAAGAGATAGGATTTATAATCATCTAGAAAGGAATAATTTGATTAGGGATAGTCAACACAGTTTTGTGAAGGGTAGGTCGTGCCTCACAAACCTTACTGAGTTCTTTGAGAAGGTGACCAAATTGGTGGATGAGGGTAAAGCGGTTGATGTGGTGTATGTGGATTTCAGTGAAGCATTTGATAAGGTTCCTCATGGTAGGCTATTGCAGAAAATACGGAGGCATGGGATTGAGGGTGGTTTAGTGGTTTGGATCAGAAATTGGCTAGCTGTAAGAAGACAGAGGGTGGTGGTTGATGGGAAATGTTCATCCTGGAGTTCAGTTACTAGTGGTGTACCGCAAGGATCTGTTTTGGGGCCACTGCTGTTTGTCATTTTTATAAATGACCTGGATGAGGGCATAGAAGGATGGGTTAGTAAATTTGCGGATGACACTAAAGTCGGTGGCGTTGTGGATAGTGCGGAAGGATGTTGCAGGTTACAGAGGGACATAGATAAGCTGCAGAGCTGGGCTGAGAGGTGGCAAATGGAGTTTAATGTGGAAAAGTGTGAGGTGATTCACTTTGGAAGGAGTAACAGGAATACAGAGTACTGGGCTAATGGTAAGATTCTTGGTAGTGTGGACGAGCAGAGAGATCTCAGTGTCCATGTGCATAGATTCCTGAAAGTTGCCACCCAGGTTGATAGGGTTGTTAAGAAGGCATACGGTGTGCTAGGTTTTATTGATAGAGGGATTGAGTTTCGGAGCTGTGAGGTCATGTTGCATCTGTACAAAACTCTGGTGCGGCCGCACTTGGAGTATTGCTTACAGTTCTGGCCGCCGCATTATAGGAAGGATGTGGAAGTGTTGGAAAGGGTGCAGAGGAGATTTACCAGGATGTTGCCTGGTATGGAGGGAAGGTCTTATGAGGAAAGGCTGAGGGACTTGAGGCTGTTTTCATTAGAGAGAAGAAGGTTAAGAGGTGACTTAATAGAGACATACAAGATGATCAAAGGATTAGATAGGGTGGACAGTGAGAGCCTTTTTCCTCGGACGGTGATGGCTAGCACGAGGGGACATAGCTTTAAATTGAGGGGTGCTAGATATAGGACAGATGTCAGAGGTAGATTCTTTACTCAGAGAGTAGTCAGGGCATGGAATGCCTTGCCTGCAGCAGTTGTAGACTCACCAACTTTAAGGGCACTTAAATGGTCGTTGGATAAACATATGGATGATAATGGAATAGTGTAGATTAGATGGGCTTCAGATTGGTTTCACAGGTCGGCGCATCATCGAGGGCCAAAGGACCTGTACTGCGCTGTAATGTTCTGTGTTCTATGTTCCACCCTCATTCATTAGTAAAGTGATGGAAGGTGTCATTAACAATGCTATCAAGCAGCACCTGCTCAGCAATAACCTGCACAGTGAAGCACAGTTTGGGTTCTGCCAGGAACACTCAACTCTTCACCTCTTTACAACCTTAGTTCAAATGTGAGCAATATTTCAGAAGTGCATGAGAGTAATTGCCCTTGACATCAGGTAGTATGTGACAGAGTGTAACATCTAGGAGCTCTACCAGAACTGGAATCTGAAAATCAGGGGAATAGTTCTTGCTAGATTTGGTCATATTTGGCGTATAGGAAGATGGTTGTCATTGTTAGATGTTAGTCATCTCAGCTCCAGGACATCTGTACAAGTGTTTCTCTGAATTGTGTTCTAGGCCCAAATATCTTTAGCTGCTTCATCAATGATATTCTCTCCATCATAATGTCAGAAATGGGGATGTTCTGTAACAATCAAACAATATTCAGCTTCATTTGTAACTTCTTGGATGCTGAAGTAGTCCATATCCAAATGCATCAAGGCATGGGAATATCCCACCTGGGCTGACAAGTGGTAAATAACATTTGTGGCACACAAGTGCTAGGAAATGACCATAACCAACAAGAGAGAACCTAACCATCTTGCCTTGGCATTCAATGGCAATATCATCACTGAATCCCAGCACTATCAACATACTGGATGTTACACTTCATCAGGAACTGAACTGGACTAGCCATGTATATACAATAGATACAAGAGCAGATCAAAAGCTACAAGCATGTAGCACAGAACTCAGTTTCTGACTTTCCAAACTTGTCCAAATACAAACCACAAATCAGGACTGTATGGAATACTCCCCACTTGCCTGGATGAGTGCAGCTCTAACAACACTCAAGAAGCTTGACACCATCTGGGACAAAATAGCCCACTTGAATGGCAGTACATCTACAAACATTCACTTCCTCCACCAGCAATCATGTGTGCACCATCTAGAAGATGTACTGCAGAAATTCACCAAGGGTCCTTAGATAGCACCTTCCAAACCCATGACTACTGCCATCTGGAAGGATAAAAGCAGCAGATACATGGGAACACCACCACCTGCAAGTTCTTCTCCAAGCCATTCACTATCCTGATTTGGAAATATATTACCGATCCTTCAATGTCATTGAATCAAAATTGTGAAACTCCTTCCTTAATGCCATTGTGGGTCTACTTAACCTAAACCAACTTGTCTGTGGTGGTTTAAGAAGGGCAGCTCACCACCAGCTTCTCAAGGGCCCAAAGTGCACATCCTATGAATGAATGTTTTAAAAGTTACATTATTGCAACTATTTACATATTCAATGAATATGACCTACATTACTAGAATGAGTGTTAAAAGCGTAATAGCCTTAGGTCTGTCCCCTATCAATGCCTACTTTACTCTGTCCAAGTCCTTGTGCCCCTATCACAGTGAGTGCTGATTGTTGCACTCACTCAATGTGCTAATCCTTTCAGGCCAATACACAACATTGCCCCCTCAAGATTTTTTGCCTCAAGCTATTATTGTTGTACATTTGTTTGCATGATTACACTTACCAATACTCCATTTCCCCTCAAATCTTTGACCTGGTCTCTATTACTCGTGGAAACATTTTCTCCACGTCCACTCTCTCCTGACCTCTCAGTATTCTATAATTTTCAATGAGATCCCCCCCATCTTTCTATACTCCATCGAGTACAGACCCAGGGTTCTCAATCACTCATTTGACATGCCCTTTATTCCCCAGATCATTCTTGTGAACCACGTCTGGAACCCCTAGAACACTATTTCTTTGTTCTTCATTTCTACTTCCTCAGCCTCATTTTTGAGAGGTTCAGTGGCCATTCTTGCCTCTCTCTTAGCTGTTAAATGTCTAATAAAAACTCTTACAATATTCTTTGATATTGCTAACTAGCTTACTCTCATAGTTCAACTTCTCCCCAGCACCCCCACTGCTTTTTCAGTTGTGCTCTGCTGGTTTTTAATGGTTTTCACAATTCTCTGGCTTCCTATTAATCTTCACAACATTGTATCTGAAGGACTTCAGCAGTTCCTGATTGACAACTCTCGACCATTGTTCCGAGGGCAATTATAGATGAGGAATAAATGCTTCCTAGCAAGTGATGCCCCCTACATCTTGTGAATAAATTTAAAAAAAATACAAGTCTGCAAAAAGATATAGCCAGAATAGTTGAGTGACCAGATGGAATGAATATGAGGAAATATGAAGTTATTCACTTCGGTACAAAAAATGACTTTTTAATAGGTGTGAGGTTTGTAGTTGTTACTGTTCAGAGAGACTTGGGTGTATTCATGTTCTTCCAATTGGATGAACTCCACCTGAATCATGCTGGGACCAGAGTCCTGGCGAATCATATAACTAGGGCTCTGGGTAGGGCTTTAAACTAAATAAAGTGAGGGGAGGGGTGTGTATAGGTTCAGCTGCATGTAAATTAATGGAAGAGCAAAAGAGGGGCAGCACTCGGCAGAGGTGATTAAAGTTTCCACAACCAATAATAGGACAGAGAGAATGGAAAGGGTCAGGAATCTAAATTCAGGCAAAGCAAGTAAGGGGACAACAATCAGAAGGGGGGCAATCAATGCAAGACTTGCTGTGTTACACTTAAATACACACAGTATACAGATCAAGGGAAATGAGCTTGTAACACAGATTGGAATTGGTAGGTGTGATGTTGTGGGTATCACGGAGTTTGGCTGCAAGGGGATCAAGGCTGGGAACTAAATATCCAAGGATCTGTGCCCTATAGCAAGAAGTGACATAGAGTTAGAAGGCATAGAATCTATGTAGGCAGAGGTGGGGAACTGCAAGGGGAAAAAGACTTTGATGGGAGCCGTGTACAGACCTTCTAACAGTAGTCAGGAGGTGGGGAAGAAAATAAATCAGGAACCAGAAAAGGCATATAGGAAAGGCATGATTACAATAGTTATGTGGACTTTAATATGCAGGTGTACTGGGAAAATCAAGTTGGTAGCGGATCTGAAGAAAATGAATTCATGGAATGTCTATGAGATTTTTTTTGGAGCAGTTTATGATGGGGCTCACAAGGGAACAGACAATTTTGGTTTTGAGGCAAACTTGAATAGGTGAAGGTGAAGGAATCCCTTGGGGGCAGTGACCATCATATGACAGAATTCACCCTGCAGTTTGAGAGGGTGAAGCTGGAATCAGATGTAACGGTATTACAATTGAATGAAGGTAACAGCAGAGACATGAGGGAGGATCCAGTCAAGTTGATTGGAAGGGAAGCCTATCAGGGAAGATGGTAGAGATGGCAGGAGCTTCGGTGGGTAATTCGGGAGGCACAACTGAAATTCAACCCAAGGAAAAAGAAACAAATTAAGGGGAGGATGAGGCAACCATGGCTGACAAGGGAAGCCAAGGACATCGTAAAAGCAAAAGTTAAAGCGTACAATGTGGTGAAGATTAATGGGAAGCCAGAGGATTGTGAAACCATTAAAAACCAGCAGAGGACAACTAAAGAAGTAATAAGGGGGAAGAAGATAAAATATGAAGTCAGGTAGCTAGTAATATTAAAGAAGATTGCAACAGCTCTTTGTTTTAATTATTTAAAATGTGAAAGAAAGGCAAGAATAGACATTGGACCACTGGAAATTGAGGTTGGTGAAGCAGTAATGAGGGACAAAGAAATGTTGGAGGCAAATAAATAGGTACTTTGCTTCAGTATTCACAGTGGAAAACACCAGCAGCATACCAAAACTTCAAAAGAGTCAGGGGGCAGAGGTCAATATTGTGGTCATTATTAAAGAGAAGGTGCTGGGGAAGCTGAAATGCCTGAACGTGGATAAATCACATGGACTGGATGGACTATATGCCAGAGTCCTGAAGGAGATAGCTGAGGAGATTGTAGAGGCTTCAGCAAAGAGGAAGCAGCTGGAAAATAATTTGGCAAAGTGTGAGGTTATACATTTTGGTAGGAAAAATTGAGGTGTAGAATATCTTCTAAATGGGGAAGGGCTTCTGAAATCTGAATCATGAAGGGACTTGGGAGTCCTGGTTCAAGATTCTCTTAAGGTTAACATGTAGGTTCAGTTAGCAAAAGGAAGGCAAATGCAATGTTGGCATTCATTTGAAAAGGGCTTTAATACAATAACAGAGACGTACTGATGAAGCTGTATAAGGCTTTGTTCAGACTGCATTTGGAATATTGTGAGCAGTTTTCATCCCTGTATTTGAGGAAGGATGTGCTGGTTTGGAAGGGTCCAGAGGTTTAAAAAAATGATCCAAGGGATGAAGGGCTTGTCATATGAGGAGCTGTTGAGGACTCTTGGTCTATCTCGATGGAGTTTAGAAGGATGGGGTGGGGGGGAAAATCTGATCAAAACTTATAGCATAATGAGACCCCTGGAGAAGTGGACATGGAGAAGATGTTTCCACTAATAAGAGAGACTAGGACCCGAGGACATGGCCTCAGGGTGAAGGGCTGATCCTTTAGAACTGAGAAGAGGAGGAATTTCGTCATCCAGAGGGTTGTGAATCTGTGGAACACATTACTGCAGAGGGCTGTGGGGGCCATTTATGGGTCTTGACTATTAAGGGGATCAAGGGCTACAGGATGAAGGCAGGAGAATTGGGTTGAGAAATATATCAGCCACAGCAGATAGGGTAAAGGAGAATCCAAAAGGATTCTACACATGTATTAAGGACAAGAGAGTAACTAGGGAGAAAATAGTGCCTTTATAAGATCAATGACGCTGCCCGTATGTGGACCCATTGGAGATGGGTGAGATACTAAATGAATATTCCACATCAGTATTTTCTCTGGAGAAGGATGTGAAATGTAGGGAACTCAGAGAAAAAAAGAGTGATATCTTGAAAAGAGTCCACATTGTAGAAAAAGAGGTGCTGGAGGCATTAAAATGCATAAAGGTAGTTAAATCTGCAAGACCTGATCAAATCTATTCCAGGACATTGTGGGAAACTAGAGAAGGAATTGCAGGGTGCCTAGCAGAGGTATTTGTATCATCTAAAGCCACAGGGGTGGTGCTAGAAGACTGGAGGTGGCCATTATTTAAGAGAGGCTGCAAGGAAAAACCTGGGAACTATGGACCGGTAATCCTAATGTCAGTGGCTGGGTAAGTTGCTGAAGAGGATACCGAGAGACAGGATTTACATACATTTGGAATTGTAAGGAATGATTAGGGATAGTCAACATGACTTTGTGCATGGGAAATCGCTTCTCAGAAATTTGACTGGATTCTCTGAAGAGGTGACCAAGAAGATAGATGAAGGTAAAGTGATAGAGGTTGTCTATCTGGACTTGAGCAATGCCCTTGACAAGGTTCCACATGGTAGATAGGTTAGTAAGGTTAGATCACGTGGGATGCAGGAAGAGCTAGTCGATTGGATACAAGATTAGCTTGACTATAGGACACAGGGTGGTAGAGGGTTGTTGACCAGACTTGAGCCCTGTGATCAGTAGTGTGCTGCAAGGATCGATGCTGGGTCTGCTGTTTTTTGTCACTGATATAAATGATTTGAATGAGAATAAAGGAGGCATGGTTAGTAGGTTTGTGAATGACACCAAAATTGGTTGTATAGTGGACAGTGAAGAAGATTATCTAAGAGTGCAATAGGATCTTGATCAATTGGACGGTTGGATGAGGAATGACAGATGGAGTTTAATTCAGACAAATGGGAGATGTTGCATTGTGTTAAGACAAACCAGGGCAGGAATTATACAGTTAATAGTAGGGCCTTCGGAGTCAAACAGGGACACCCGGGATGCAGGTTCATAGTTCCTTCAAAGTGGCATCATAGGCAGATGCGGTGGTGAAGAAGGCATTTGGCACATTTGTCTTCATTAGCAGGAGCATTGAATACAGGAAATGGGGTGTCATGTTATGGCTGTAAAAGATATTGGTAAGGTCACATTTGGAGTACTGCGTGTGATTCTGGTCGTCCCGCTGTAGGAATATGTTATTAAACTGGAAAGAGTGCTCAAAAGATTTACAAGGATGTTACTGAGACTGAAGAGGTTGAGTTATAAGGAGACGCTGGATAGGCTGGGTCTTTTTTCACTGGAGCATAGGAGGCTGAGAGGTGACCTTATAGTGGTTTATAAGATCATGAGGGGCATGGATATGGTGAATAGCCAAGATCTTTTCCCCAGGATAGGGGAGTCCAGAATTAGAGGGCACAGATTTGAGGTGAGAGGGGAAAGATTTAAAAGGGACCTGAGGGCCAACTTTTTTACAGAAGGTATTTATAAGGGACGAGCTGCCGGAGGAAGTGGTCGAGGCAAGTACAATTACAACTTTTAAAAGGTATTTGCAGAAGTACATGGACAGGAAAGATTTTGAGAGATATGGGCTAAATGAAGGCAATAGGACTCTTTCAGTTTAGGAAATCTGGTCAGCATGAATAAGTTGGACTGAAGGGTATATTTCTGTGCTGTGCTACTCCATGACTCTATGAGCCATGATCACATGGTGGAGCAGATTTGTTGGGCTGAATGGCCTCATTCTGCTCCAAAAGCTTGTCTTATGGTCTTAAAGTAAAATGAAATGCTTGCACCTTTCATGATAGCAAGATGTGCCAAAGTATTTTGCAGCCAATTTACTATTTTTGAAATGTGTTCCTGATGTAATGTAGGACAAACTTCAATCAACTGATGCACAGCACGACATGAAAATGTGAAAGTGGCCAGTTAGTCTGTTTTAATTATATCAGTTGCGGCATAGGTAGTGCCACCTGGGCAGACTTTCTTGCTTTTCTTTCAAATGGTGGCATGAATCTTATACATTCATTGATGAGGGCAGATGGCACTTTGTTGTGACATTTCATTTTCACCTGTGCCAGTGTTCGCTCAGTATCAGTTGGATTTCTGCAGTATCAGTTTGGATTTTCCATTCAAGTGTTTAAAATGCGACATGAATCTTAACCAACTCTGACGCAAGAGTTACCATTGAACCAAGGCTGACACATATATGTCTCTCTTACTTTGATAAAAAACAGCTTTGTGATCTCTCATGGATCTTTTTCTCTGCTAGTATTCTGCATATACTCTTGTTTGAGTACAAATGGCCCACTTCATCTTCAATGATGATAATACTCAAATTAATACATTCTTAATTTTATATGTAACAATCTTTCTGCGCTAAAATGTTGTTAACAATAACATCTTTTATTTCCAGCACAGAAGATACTGTACTGTATATACTGTACAGACACGTATGTCAAAAACATTAATCTATGGTAAAATAAATGAAAAACATCTGTAACATAGAAGGTTATTGAGGTGGTACAGTGAATCTTAGCACCGTTGCTTGGTGCTGCGGAATGATAGTATGCTGACATATTCATCACGATTCCATATATGGGATAAAGACTTCTCTGTTTGCTATTTCTAATTCAATTGTAAACACATGCGTAAAGAAAGCATTTATGACTTTGCTATAAGTAGCAACAGGACAAAATCTTCTCCTATTCTGAATAATCAGCGTCAGCCATTTCATTGTGAAAATGATGCTCAGTTAATTAATCACAAGAAGGTAGGGAAAAACAGAAGTATACACCACCATCTGCTAGTTCCTCTCCAAGTCGCACATCATCCTGACTGAGAACTATATTGCCTAACTTTCACTCCTGTAACTCCCAACAGCACTGAGGAGAATTCTACGCCAAAGGATGCAGCATTTCAGGAAGGCAGCTCACTGTTATCTTCTCAAGGGCAATTAGGCGTAGATCATAAATGCTGGCCCAACCAATGACATCTATATCCCATGACAAAACATAAAAAAAACTCAATTCAGCCTTATGATAATCACAGAATTGGAGAGGAAAGTGTACAAACTACCAAACAGTGCACTTGTTGAAAAGTCAGGTGATGAAAAGGCATTTTGAAGTAAATGAATCCATGAGGAAAATGCACAAGAAAGTTCAACATTCCCTTCCAAAATTTAACTGAGAAGCAGTAATTAGTTCTATTTACATCAGTGCAGGTTCTGGGATGGAATTTCTTGGAGAAGCATGTAACTAGGAAAATGCCTTTGAAATTACCACCATTTGTGCATCATTGTATCAATCCCTAATTCCCAAGTTCCCTCTCAATTTCATTAACAGTTACAGAATGCAAAAACGGTTGTAAATAATTGTAAATGTACTTTGTAAACAATTAAAGTTGGGAAAACCTACTGAATGTACGCTATATGAAAGAAATGATCCTTTTTGATGGATGGAAATTGTGATTTCATGCCATACCCATCATTCCTGTACATTAGTTGCAGCAAGTTCAATGTGACATATATTAATATTATCGGAATGCATTCATTGAAGCTGCAGGTGGCAGGATTATCAATCTGCGCAGATCGCTCTGCTTGGATGAGAAGCAGTGAGGTTTTGCAGTGTGGGTAGATCTATCTCATTCAGTGCCTGTCTCTGATTCAGCAACCAGTCTTACCATTTTTGATTTCACACAGCCTCTCAAAATGTAAGAGGGACTCCCTCTTTGGTATGACTTAAGTGCAGGATAAATTCTTGCCTCAGTATCACTGGGCCAACCAGAATTACATTACAAAAACTATTAGATAAACTTGCATCAAACTTTAAGCAATGCAAATTAAAATAAAAATAAACACAACCAACCCTCATTCCTTCCCAACGAGAAATGGCTCGCAGAGGCCTCAAAGCACGCAGTGTTCTGAGAGATCGCAGTGATTTGAAGGCTTGAATGCTGTTGCCTAACATACTGAGCCAACCTATCTATAAGAAAAAAGGTTATTTTGATATTGCAAATTACTTTACTTGATTATCTAAACATAGATAAATACACATAAACTATTATTTTTCGACCTGTTTCTCATTTTTAAAACTTCTTGGATTTTCCTTTTCAATGGGAGCAATTTTTCTTAGAAATACTTAGATGAATGAAAGTACAGCTGAGCCAGGTATCTTAACACATACAAAGGTACAAGCTAGAATCAGCAGTAGGCCATTTGGCCCTTTGAGATTGCTCCTTCCTTTAATAGCGTCGTGACTGATTTGATTTAACCTCTACTCCATAATACAATCCTGATACATATCAGCCCCTTTCTTATCAAGAATCGATCTATCTCTATCTTAAAAATATTCAGAGTCTCTGCTTTCAATATTTTCCAAATGAGAATCAATATACTCACATCTTTTGAATAGAATTATTTTTTCTTTGTCTCTGTCTTAAATGGAGGACAACTTATTTTGTAATGGTGACCCCCAGTTCTATATTCCCCTACAAGAAGAAACATTGCTTCCACATCCATCCTTTCAAGCCCCTTCAAGATCTTATATGATTCAATAAAGTCACCTTTTGCTTTTCTAAACTCCAGCAGACACAAGCCTAACCTGTCCAACAATGTCACTTACAAAAAACCCACCCAATCCCGATATTAGTCTGTTAAATCCACCTGAACTGCTTCAAATGTATTTACATCCTTGAAAGGAAGCAATACTGTACAAAGTAACTCCAATATGGTCTCACCAGTTCCCTGCATAACGGAATAATAATCTACCTACATTTGCATTCAATTTCCCTTGTAATATTAGATGACCTTGTATTAGCTTTCCTAATTACCTGCTATGCCTGCATTCTAACCTTTTCAAGTCATGCCTTATAACACCCAGATCCCTCTGCATCTAAGAGCTCTGCAATGTCTCACCATTTAGATAATATGTTTCTTTTTTTATTAATCCTGCCAAATAGAAAAATTTCACATCTTCCCCACATTATACTCCAGTTAATCAAACCTTTGTCCACTCACTTAATTTATTAATATTGCTTTTTGGCCTCTTTATATCCTCTTCACAACTTACATTCTTACAAATCTTTGTGTCGTCAGCAAAGTTAGCCACCATACCATCATTCCCTTCGTCCATGTCATTTATATAAATTACAAAAATTTGAAGCCTCAACACTGATCCCTGTGGCATAAGACTTGTTACATTTTGCCAACTAGAAAAAGACCAATTTCTGTTTACTGTCTACTTCCTGTTAGCCAGCCAATCTTCTACTCATGCCAATATATTACCCCTACACCATGAGCTTTTATTTTGCACAGTAATTTTTGATGTGGTATCTTATAAAATGCCTTGTGAAGACCTAAGGTCCGTGCACCAACTAGTTCCAGTTTATGGCAGTATTATCTGTATTATGGAGCTCTGACGAACTCCAATTGGGATTGCTATACAACACCTGAATTTTCAAATACCTTAAATTTCTTCTTTGTACAGCATTGCCACATGTTTGACATAGTGAGATGCCACTAAATTCTCCTTCTCTGTCTCCTAGGAGATAGTAAGGACTGCTGATGATGGACTCAAAGATAACACAGTGTGGAGCTGGAGGAACACAGCAGGCCAGGCAGCATCAGAGGAGCAGGGAAGGTGATGTTTTGGGTTGGACCCTTCTTCAGAAATGGGGGAGGGGGAAGGGAGCTCAGAAATGAATAGGGGGAGGAGGGGTGGGGCTGGGGAAGGTAGGTAGGATGCTGATAAGTCAGTGCAGATAGAGAGTGGTGGGGATTGGTCAGTGAGGTGTGAAGAGCGATAGGTAGGAGAGAAGATGGATTGGTTGTGTCAGGTCAAGGAGACTGGGATGAGAGGGAGGGTTGGTCAGGGCATGAGGCTGGAGGTGGGGAGATTTTGAAACTGGTAAAACCCACATTTAGGCCACTGGGCTGTAGGCTCTCAAGGCAGAATATGAGGTGCTGCTCCTCCAGTTTGTGAGTAGTGTCATTGTGACACTGGAGGAGGCCCAGGATGGACATATCACCCAGGGAATGAGAGGGGGAGTTGAAATGGTTTGCGACCGGAAGGTGTTGTCATTTGTCGCAAACAGAGCGCAGGTGTTGTACAAAGCAGTCTCTGAGCCTCCGCTTGGTCTCACCGATGTAGAGGGGGCCACATCGGGAGCAGCGGATGCAATAGACCACGTTGACGGTGATGCATGAGTGCTGAAATAATTGATCCTTATTTGGATGGAAGTAGGCTCTAATTCAATCCAAAGGTCTGATAGCATCCTCACTGAATGGCTTTTCACTGTTAGAAAATTTCACTTAACCAGTTTACATTATATCAATAAATCAGATATAACTTCAATTTAAAAAAAAAGGTGCTTAGTGCACCCAAAGTACATAAATTGCAAAAAGCTATAATAACTGACTACAACCTGCTATTATTGTCAAAGATCACTTTGGACAGCCTGCCCTCTTATTTTGATAGAAAACCACATGCCTAGTGTTCAGTAATTATATAAATGGGAGCATAGAGAATCATTGGTGCAGCCAAATTTTTCTGTCTGTATCGCTGCAATCATTGTAGCATATGGCAGTGTATAAGCTGTTAGTGTGTTGAACATTCCTATCCCACAGGCATTATTGGAGAATGTGATAATGCTGGCAATTAGCATCTGCAATTGGAATGCAAGGTGATGATTTTGAGCATAGAAAGATTTCAATCGACTCTGAAGTAGCTAACTCTCTTTTTATTCCTTTTGTACTCTGGAGGCTAGGTGCTGGCACGGACTGGGACGGAAGGACTGAAATTCTGATGATTTTATTCCTTTAGTCTTCTATTTTATTCCTATGACTTTGTGTTTTTCCAGTTTATTCCTAAAAGTCTGTACTTAAGAATCTGTACCTAGGTACCTCGTATCTAAGATGACACTGTAAATGGCGACTTGTATAAAATTTCATTGTACTCATGTGAGTACTTGTTGCTAAAGATCATTCTAATTCTAATTCTCCACTCAATGACAACCTAATTTCCAATCTATCAGAAACTGTGCAAACTGAAGCTCCGTGTTAATTGGCAGAATGAGCCAAACTGATGTTTCCACACCTGATCCAAAATAACCACATGTAGCGTAATTTATTAGATGTCAATTTTGATATTCAAAATAAACTTTTAAAAATATTGGACTGGAACTATCATGACGCCAGCATTGGAAAGTGGTAATATGGGAGCCCAGATTGAGTCTGCCAATTGAATCTGGTTCAGACCTTTCCTGAAATTCACACACGTACATGCTCAAAGAGAAATCAGATGGCGGTGTGCTGTAGGAACTCCAGATGCTTCTGTTCCCCTCTTTTTATCACTGGAGGGCTGATGCCAAACTTAGCCCTTCACACTACTTTGTATTTTTTGTGTCACCTAATTATTAATTTTAAAATGTGAACTTTATGATATGCAAAGTAGATTTTTCCGCAAGTATGCAGCACAGTGCTTTAGCACTCTGCTATGAAGTATATGTTCTTCTAGTTTACTGCTGTGATTTCAATGCAGAGAGTTTCTGATCTTTCCTTGTCCATTGTAGGGTGAGGGTTGGGGGTGGGGGTTTGGGTGAGATGCAAACCAAATCTAAGACTTTCCTCTTCAGGGACAAAGAGACACTGAGGACAATTTACTTCTGGAGGGAAGATGCCAGAAAATAATGGAAGGCACTGGAGAACTTCAAGAAGTCAAAGAGATAGTTCTAATAAGAAAAGGATTACAATGACATAAAGTGAGGGAAAACAAAATCTTCTGAAAGATGTTTATAATCAAAATAATTTGTCTGGTCTTTACAGTTCTGTTTATTCTGTGTAAGGCATCTGGCTTCAACGTGACAATTCACTGTTGCCACTAGACAACCAACCCACAAATGTGTATCAGGTGTTTGTGAGGAGCTGTTACTCCAGGCAATTCCTATCCAGCTTACATTTGTTAAAGAAACACATTGTTCTTTGAACACTAATGTCTTCTGAATAAACAACCATGCTACATGTTGTGAAATGATATACAGATGCTATCTCATTATCGTGAGCCTGGGAACAAAATCAAATTGCATTCTTATGAACAACATGTAAAGTACTTGAAACAAGATTTTAAAATTATTTCTGCAAAGAACATACTGAATTAATAAACAAAAACTTACCACAACAAGGAAGAAATCCAGTAACGTCCAGACATTTGTGAAATAGTCAGTAAGACCAAGGCCTAGCACTTTAACAATCATTTCAAAATTGAAAAAGAAGGCGTAAAAGTAATCCAGGTACCGCAGTGCCAGCTGGACTTTTGCATCTTTTTGTAAGTATTTATCATCTAAAGTCTATAAAGGAGAAAATAAACATTCCAAAATATGAGGCAGAATTCAGCAATACAACTCTTTCAATCTAAAAGTAGTCAGGATCTTTGAATCTTTCCTTTCAGTACAGCAGTTAGAAAGATGTCCTCACAACTAAGAATAAATGTTTCTCCAGATATGTAACTTGCCAAAAAGTCCCCAAGGTGACCAGGATTGGTTCTCCCCTATTTAGCTTTTGATACTGTCTCACTATTAAAAATGTCAAAGGGTGTGCCATGAACTAATGCTCTGAGAAGTAAGGCAATGATTGAGCCTATTAAATGCATTGGAGGATGGAAAATGTAATCCCACTGTTTCAAAAAAAAGGAGGGAGGATGAAAACTGGAAACTACGGATTGGTTAGCCTGACATCAGCACTAGGGAACACTCTGAAAACTATTGTAAGGGGAATGATAACAGGGCATTTAGAAAATACCAACAGGATTACAGAAAGTCAACATGAATTTATGAAAGGGAAATCATGTTTGACAAACCTACAGGGGCGTTTTGACAACATAACTACTGAATGATTGAGGCACAACAAGTGAACGTAGTGTATTTGGATTTTGAGAAAGCTTTTGATAACGTTCCACATTAGAGGTTAGTGTGCAAAATTAAAACACATGGGATGTGGCCTAGATTGAGAATTATTTAGAAGACAAGAAACAGGGAACAGAGATAAATAAGTCTTCTAAGTAGTGGAAAGTGGTGATTGGTTGGGTAAATAGTACTTCAGCCCTAACTATTCACAATGTAAATCAACAGCTTAAATGAGAGAGTTAAACGTAATATTTCTGAGTTTGCTGATGACTCAGAACTAAGAGGAAGTATGAGAAATGAAGATGATGTAAAGAGGCTTCAAAATGTTTTAGACAAGATGAGAGGGTGGGTAAGTACATGTCAGGTGCAATATAATGTTGGTTAAGAGTGAGTTTGTCTATTTTGGTAAGAGAAACTGAATGGCAGAGTATTATATGAACAACGATTGATGGGAAATTATTGATGTGCAAAGGGATCTGGGTGTCCAGCACACCAGTCACTGAAAGCAAGTATACATGTGCAGCAAGCAGTTAGGATAGCAAATGGTATGTTGAATTCCTTTGGAAGAGGACTTAAGTTCCAGGGCAAGGATATCTTACTGCAGCTGTACAGGGTTTTGGTCAGATCACACCTGGGGTATTATGCGTAGTTTCGGTCTCCTTACCTAATAACAGATATACTCACCATACGGCGAGTTCAGGAAAGGTTCAGCTGACTTTTTCCCAGAATTATTTTGTTGTCTGAAGTGACATTGGGTTGACTAGGCCCTTATTCACTGGATTTTAGAAGAATGAAAGGAGATCTCCTTGAAATGTATAGAATGACAGGGTGAACAGACTGGAAGCAGTGACGAAGTTTCATTTGCCCGTGAGGTCCAGACAAGAGTTCATGGTCTTGGGACGCAAAGTAAACCCATTTAGGACTGGGGAATATCAGAACTGGAGCAAGCCATTTATCCCCTTGAGTCCATTCCACCATTCAAAGGCTAATCTGTAGCAGAACTCCATTTACCTGCCTTTGGTCCATATCCCTTAATACCTTTGCATTACAAACCTTTATCTATCTCACATTTAATATTAACAACTTTTCCAGCATCCACTGTCATTTTTGGAAGAGAGTTCCAAACATCCACCACCTTTTGAGTATAGAAGTGTTTCTGAACATTTCTCCTGAGTGGTCTGGCCCTAATCCTTAGACTATAGGAGGAATGCAGTGGTTCAAGAAGGCAGCTCACCACCACCTTCTCAAGGGCAACAAGGGATGGGCAAGAAATGCTGGCCAGCCAGCGATGCCCACGTCCCACAAAATGAATTGAAAAAAAAGCTATACCGCCTAGTTCTATAATCCCCAACCAATGGAAATAGTTTATTTTTATCTGCTCTGTCTTTTTGATAAATTTCTTTACACAGGGGATTGTGGCCCTGTGGAATTCTGTATTGTATAAGGTGATCGATGTCAACTCACTGAATGTTTACGAACCAGAAATGGATTTATTTCTCGACACTAAAGGTGTTAAGCAGTATGGGGTGAGTGTGGGAGTATAGCATTGGGGTAGAGAATCAACCATGACCATATTGAATGGTGGAGCAGACTCGATGGGCTGAAATACCTACTCTTGTCCCTATTTTCTATACCTCTATATACATATCTCTCAGATCTGTGACTTAAGCTCATATACCTGGTTTAGCTCTATACCCATTAGCTAACAAAAAATGATTGATTTCAGTTTTGAAAGCAGCAATTAGCATTCACATCATTTTGAGGGAAAATAGTACCAGATTTCTACTATTCGTTCATCAAGAAGTATTTCTGGATTTCATTTTAAATTGGTTCAGTTCCAATTTGAGCATTATATCTCCTTATTCTTGTTCCCACCAGAGGTAATATTTTTTCTGTTCTATGAAATCCTTTCACATTTTAGTGGTTTAGAATTTCTGAATTGTGATTGAAATAGTGACATACTATGCTAGATGTCCAAAGTAGTACTCAACAAAACTTTTCACAAGAAAGTGGTCACAAGGTAAGATGAGCAAGTGTCAATATTGAAAATAAAGACAGACTTACATTTCACTTTAGTGTGGTTTGTGACCGCAAGATACTGCAAATCACTTCGCGGCCAATGAAGTCCTTATTGTAATATAAGAAATGTGACAGACAATTTGCAGATAACAAGGTTCCACAAACAGTAATGTGATAATAAAGAGATAATCTGCTTTTGTGATATTGATTGATGAATGCATATCGGCCAGAACACCATAGTTTCTTTAGTGTTCTACTCTGAAATAGTGCAATTGTTTTCATTCACCTCAGTAACGGTTAATAGCACCTTGGTTTAATGCTTCATCTGATAAATGGAATCTCTGATGTGGAGGTGCCAGTGTTGAACTGGGGTGGACAAAGTCAGAAGTCACACGATATCAGGTTACGTTCTGACAGGTTTATTTGAAATCACAAGCTTTTGAAGCGTAGCCCCTTCATCAGGTGAAGTGAGAGAGAAGCACACAGAACACAGAATTTATAGGCAGAGAGAGATCAAGGGCAGAAAGATCAAAAGATCATAAAAACGGTGTGAGTGGAGTGTCGAATAATAAGTCTCTGCAGGTGAGCAAAAGTTTTAGATGGTGTGAGTAAAGCGTCAACAGCTGAACTCAGATAGTGCAGAAGCCTTCTAGTTCTCCAGTGTCAACTCAAGAGTAAACATATATTTTTAAGCTCAGGTCTCTGCAATAGATCAGATACACACAAACTTCTGTCTCAAGGCAGTGATGCCAACAACAGACCACAACTGACACTGAATAGTATTGCAGGCTCCTGATCTAAACTGTGCTTTAATTCAAGGGGTAGGTGATGGCCTAGTGGTATTACTGCTAGATTATTCCAGAAACCCTAATGTTTTGTGTCCCAGATGGTAGAATTTGAACTCAATAAATATCTGGAATTAGGACCCTAATGATGACCATGAAACCATTGTCGATTATTGGAAGAACCCATCTGAGGTCACGAATGTCCTTTAGGGAAGGAAATTACCATCTTTTCCTGCTCTGGCCCACATGTGACTCCAGACCTAGAACAATGTGGTTGATAGTTAACAGTCCTCTGGGCAATTAGGGATGGGTAATGAATGCTGGCCTGGCCAGTGACACCCACATCTCGTGAATGAATAAAAAAAGTCAAAAAATTCAGCTCCTCATTGCAAGCTACAGCAACATCATCACATGGACAGGATGAAAAACTAATTAACTACTTTCTGTGGAATTGTGAATTGGTGGTAACAAAGAGATGTTAACTGCACACAGCATTAAATGTCGGAAAATGTGAGGTCAATGCAGAAATGTTGTTTCCCCTTGTGAGGGCATAATCTCAGAGTAAGAGTCGCCTTTCTAAGGCAGTGGTGAAGAGGAATTTCTTTTCTCAGAGGATAGTGAATCTTTTCCACAGAAGGCTGTCGAGGCTGGGTCATTGGATATATTCAAGTTTGAGGTAGACAGGTTTTTGTCAGGGAATCAATGTTTATGAGGAAAAGGCACGTAAGTAGAGTTTTTCTGATGAAGGGTCTAGGCCCGAAACGTCAAACTTCCCTGCTCCTATGATGCTGCTTGGCCTGCTGTGTTCATCCAGCTCCACACCTTGTTATCTTGGATTCTTCAGCATCTGCAGTACTAATATTTTTGAAGATTATTAAATTTGCCATGATTGCATTGAATGGCAGAGCAGACTTGATGGCCATTGGAGTGGCCTACTTCTGCTTCTATGTCTTATGGTCTCTTGGTTAGAGGCTTGAAACAGCAGAAATATCTTCTGTAAGACAACAGATATGTTTGTGTAGCTACGCTAAAAGTATTTAAGGAACCTCCCAAAGTATAAGAGATAAAAAGGTACTGCAGATGCTGGAGAATCCGAGATAACAAGCATGGGGCTGGATGAACACAGCAGGTCAAGCAGCATCATAGGAGCAGGAAAACTTGACGTTTCGGGCCTAAACCCTTCATCAGAAATGGGGGAGGGGAAGAGGGTTCTGAAATAAATAGGGAGAGAGGGGGAGGCGGATAGAGGATGGATAGAGGAGAGGATAGGTGGAGAGGAGGCAGACAAGTCGAAGAGGCGGGGATGGAGCCAGTAAAGGTGA
>JAHRHZ010000248.1:53975357-53991142 GCA_024137785.1 Ginglymostoma cirratum | reverse complement strand
TATCTCAGTTTGCTAAAGGTGTTCAGTTTTAAGGAATGTCCTAAATGAGGAAAGAAAGGTGTAGAAATCTAAAATTAGTGCTTTGACAGATGAATGGAAGACCACCACTATTGGGGTGATTATAATCAAGGCTGCTCAAGGAGTCAGCATTAGAGGAGTGCAGATATTGCAGGAGGTTTTAGGTAGGGTGGATGTGGAAATATGTGGATGAGGGGGTAAGGGCATGGACAGATTATAAAACAGGATGAAAATTTTAAACTTGATGATTTCCTTAACTTGGAGCCAATGTATATCCATGAGCATTGGGGGAGGGGGGTGGGGGCTGCGGGAAGGTGAAAATGTTTGGTGAAATCTAAGAGTTGATGTTATTGAGGTGGAAGTGGGCAGCATTGGTGATGGGATAACACAATGTGGAGTTGGAGGAACACAGCAGGCCAGGCAGCATCAGAAGAGCAGGACAGTTGATGTTTCGGGTCAGGACTCTATTTCATTAGTTACCATCCTTGAAAAATTCCGGGAGATTTGTCAAGCATGATTTTCATTTTGTAAACCCATGCTAATCTGTCTGATCCGGCACTGTTTTCCAAATGATCTACTGTTAAAATATTTGTGATGGAATCGACCTTTATCCCACTGTCAATATCATGCTAACTGGGCAATAATCTACTGTTTTCTCTCTATGTCCTTTTTTAAATAGTGAGGTTTTATTAACTACCCTCCAACTCATAGGAACTATTCCAGAGTCTGCAGATTCTTGAAAGATGACCACAAATGCATCCACTGCTCCTCGGACCACTTCCTTAAGTAGTCTGGGATGTGGATTATTGGGCCTTGGGGATTTGTTGGCTTTCAATCCTGTCAATTTCCCCAACACGATTTCCCTACTAATACTGATTTCCTTCAGTTCCACCTTCTCAGTAGACCATGCAAACCGCCTCCCCCCCATTATTTTTGAGACCGTATTTGTGTCCTGTTTTGTGAAGACAGAACAAAAGATGAATTTAATTGGTCTGCCATCTCTTTGTTCTTCATTATAAACTCCCCTGTTTCTGACTGTAAAGGACTTACATATGTCTTCACTCATCTTTTTCACTTCATATAACAATAGCAGCTTTTACGATCAGTTTGTATGTTCCCCACAAGCTTATGCCTGTACTCTATCTTCCCCTTCTTAATCAATCCCTTTGTCCTCCTTTGCTGAGATCTTAACTGCTCCCAATCCTCAAGTGTGCTGAATCTTTTTGGCCAATTTGTATGTCCCTACCTTGGATTGAATAACATTAATTTCCCTTGCCAGCCAAGACTGCACCATCGTTTCTGTTTTATTTCAGTGTCAGGCAGGAATGAACAACTGCTGCAATTCTTCCATGCTTTCTTTAATATTTCCAATTGCCCATAATCCCTTTAGGTAACATTCCCCAATTTAACATAGCCAGCTCCTGCTTCATATCAATGTAGTTTCCTCTACTAAGATTCAGGATCTGAGTCCCAAAATTGACTATGACACTTTCCATCTTAATGAAGATTTCTATCATATTATGGTCATGCTTTCCCAAGTGCCTTGTACAGTTAAATGATCACCGACTCAAAGTGGAAGGAAGTTTATACTGGAGTCCCCAAAGAGTCAGTGTTAGGGCCCCAGGGACCCCAATATATGTGAATGATCTGGTTCTTGGAATAAAGGATATAACTTGCAAATTTTCTGACAACAAAAGATGTAGAATTATTATGAACTATGAGTTGGGTAGTGTGGAATTCAAAAGGGTATAAACAGTTTGGTGGGATGGGCAGAGGAGTGGCAGATTACATTTTATGCAGAGAAGTGTGAAGTTATTCATTTTGACGCAAGGAATGCAGAAAGACGGTACCAAATAAAGTATTGAATTCCAAAGGGGTTGCAGGAGCAGAGGCACCTGGGTATATGTATTTGCAAATCTTTGAAGTTAGCAGGGCAGATCGATAGAGCACATAATAAAGGCTATTGCAAACTGGACTTTATAAAAAGGGGTCAGAGTAGAAATGTAGAGAAGTTATGTTAAACCTAGATATAATATTGGTACAGTCTCAAGGGGAGGAAGGCATCTAGTACTGGGACCACACTTCAGAAGGGACATTGGAGAGGGTGTTGATATAATTTACAGTGGTTCGAGGGATGGGGAATCTCTGTGACACAGTTAGATTGGAGAAACTAAGACTGTTCTCCTTGGAGAAAGAGACTGTTGAGAGATTTGATTGAATCCTGAGGAGTCTGGACAGAGTCACGACAGAGAAGCTGTTCCCACTGGTGGAAGGATTAAGAAGCAGATGGCACAAATTAAGGGAATTAGCAAAAGAAGCAGGGAAGACGCAAAGAAAAACCTTTTCACAAAGTGCTCTTGAGGCTGATTCAATCGAAGCAGGGCTATGAGTGGATGGTTGAGAAATGGCAATAGGTGAATTGCTCCTGCAGAGGCCTAGCACAGGTGGGACTTGGGGAATAATCTCCCTCTATGCTGTGACCATTCTAGGAATTGAGAAGACCATTAAGTTCTCAACACACGTCAAGGAATAATTTTGAAGTCACTAGCCTGATTTGGCCTGTTGTTATGTTATTGATACAATTCCATAAAAAACTAAATTCTATGGAGGCTTAATATATGCAAAGTCAGTGGAATCATACAAGAATATTAATTGTGTCATGGGAGTTGAAGCTAAATATGATGCCAAGATTTCTGAGCTTATATACATATCCGAACAATCATGTTTTTGAGTACGTGTTTGGTTTGGTGACAAAGAAAACAAAAAAATAGCCCTGGTTGCCAGAATATTCAAATTCAAATATAAAGTAGGACCAGATCGAAACAAGGGTTAGCTCCAACACTACACTGGCTTGTGACCACTTGTCTGTAAATGTTGAGGACAACAATAGATTTTCTTTCAATCTATTAGGACTTACCAGTGTCATGGTACTTAAAAGTATGACAAACAGTACACTCCCATCAAACACTCGATTATTCACCACTTTGAACATTAGTGTTCTCAGTGAAAGGAAGAGCTTTCCCAAGAATGTTGTTTTAAGTACATTACAACAAATGCATTTTTCAGTGCACATGGCTGGCAAGCAAGGCTGCATTGTTTTGACTTCTGTTTTTTGTTCTTCATCCTCCATGCCTTCCTCTTCAATGGAGCATGGAGGATTCTCACCATCTGTTTTATTATCTTCATTAACAGATTTATCATTTGACTGCTCTGCTATTTCTGGGCAACTCGTGTCCCCATATGGATGATCGAGTTCACGTTCCACCTCCTGCTGCACTTCCTCCACTGTCTCGAGCTAATGTAATAAAGAATAATGGGTTGACCAACTTTGTCCATGACAACATATGATGCAAAAATGATGAACATCACAACTTAAGTCTTCAAGATATACGTAGCTACATAATATAAGTTTGGTGACAAACTTCTACCGAGGTGTAAACAGAAAATTTTGAGAAAACTCGGCATTCTCATCTGTGGAGAGCAAAATAGAAAGTAGCAAAGCACAAAGTGAATGGCACATCTACTCACAATGGGAATGATTAACCAAATGTGAATGGTTGCTGGTGAATCAAAAGCTACAGTAGAAGGGCAGTAGCCAGCCAATTTTGCAAAATGGAACAGACAGGGAATTGTCGATTCCACTGTTAGTTAAGGGTTTAGAAGTATGTGCCAGTGCCATGTGCCAGTGAGGCTAGGAATAGAAAGGCAGGACAGATGAATGCGTGGCTAAGGAGCTGGTGCAGGAGGCAGGGTTTCAGGCTCTTGGATCATTGGGACATCTTCTGTGGCAGGGGTGACTTGTACAAGAGAGATGGGTTGCACCTAAACTGGAAGGGAGGCAGTATCCTCTCAGAAAGGTTCACTAATGCTACTGAGTAGGGTTTAAACGAGAGTGGTTGGGGTCTTGGAACCAGAGCAGCAGGTCAGCAAGTGGAGGGATTGAGATGAAGGTAGATGTTAGGACCAGTAAATCAGAAAGAAAGGACAGGCAGAGACAGGTAAAGGAACACAACGGTACTAATGGGCTGAAGTATTATAATGCAAGTATAATGCAAGAAGTATTATAGGTAAGGCAGATGAGCTTAGAGCCTGGATCAGTACATGGGAATTTGATATTGTGGCTATTACAGAGGCTTGGATGAGAGAGGGACAAGGCTAGCTGCTCAATGTTCCAGTGTTTCATTGTTTTAGACGAGATAGAGAGGAAGGTAAAAGAAGTAGAGGAGTTGCGTTACTAATCAGGGAAAATGTTACATCTGCACTCAGACAGGACATGCTGGAAGGTTCATCCACAGAGGCAATATGGGTAGAGATCAAAAATAAGATGGGTATATTCACTTTGATTGGATTATACTACAGGTCCCCAAAAGCTACCAAGAGATTGAGGAACAAATATATAAGCAGATTATGGAAAGGTGCAATGAAAACAGAGTTGTCATAGTAGGTGACTTTAACTTCCCCAATATAGACAGGGGCTCCCTTAGAGCAAGAGGCTTAGATGGGGCAGAATTTGTAAAGTACATCCAAGAGGGTTTCTTAAAACGGTATGTGGATAGATCAACTAGAGGACGGGCCATACTGGACCTTGTATTGGCTAATGAACCTGGCCAAGTGACTGACCTTCCAGTGGGAGAGCATTTTGGAAACAGTGATCACAATTTCTTAAACTTTAAGTTAGCTATGAACAAGGATAAGTCAGGACATGCGAGAGGGTACTAAATTTGGGGAGGGCAAATTATGTCAGTATTAGGCAGGAACTAGGGAGTGTTAATTGGGAGAAGCTGGTATCAGGCAAGTCAACATTTGACATGTGGGAACTATTTAAACACCGACAGATGAGACTTCAAGACCAGCATGTTCCAGTAAAAACGAAGGATAAGAATGGCAAGGTAAGGGACCCTTGGATAATGGTGAAGATTGTGAATTTAGTCAGAAGGGTAAAAAATGCATATGTAAGGTTTAGAAAGCTAAAATCGGACAGGACCCATGAAGGATATGAGGAAAGCAGGGATTTAGGAGAGCAGGAAGGGGTGATGAAATGACCTTGGCAAGTAGGTTTAAAGAGAATCCTAGGGCATTCTATAGATACATTAAAAACAAAAGGATAACTAGGGAAAAGGTAGGACCACCGAAGGATAAAGGAAGAAACTTGTGCTTCGAGGCAGAGGATGTGGGCAAGATCCTAAATGAGTACTTTGCTTAAGTATTCACCCAGGAGAAGGACATGGAGGAGATTGAGATTTGTGTGGAGTGTGCTAATATGGTAGGGCATTTTGAGATCAAGAAATAAGTGGTTTTGGATCTCTTGAAGAGCATTAAGGTGGATAAGTGCCCAGGGCCCAGTAGTATCTATCCTAGGTTGTTGAGAAAGGCAAGAGAGGAGATTGCTAGGGTCTTGACCAAGATGTTTTTATCCTCAAGAGGTCCTGGAGGACTGGTGAGCAGATCATATTGTTGCTCTGTTCAGGAAGGGAAATCCAGGAAACTACAGACTGGTGAGTCTCATATCGGTGCTTCAGAAGCTATTGGAGACAATTCTTAGGGATAGGATTTATGCACATTTGGAAAAACATGGCCTAATTAGGGACAGTCAGCATGGCATTGTGGAGAGCAGGTCATGTCCTACTAACTTGATTGAATTTTTCAAGGAGGTGACGGAGGTGATCGATGAGGGTAGAGCAGCGCACATTGTTTACATCGGTTTCAGTAAGGGTTGTGACAAGATCCCTCACGATAGGCTCATCCAGAAGATTAAGATGCATAGGATCCATGATGACTTAGCTGCTTGGATTCAGAATTGGTTTGTCCATAGAAGACAGAGTGTAATGTTGGACGAGTGTTTTTCAGGCTGGAGGTCTGTGAGGAGTGGTGTTCTTCAGGGATCCATTCTGGGACCTCTGCTGTTTGTGATATATATAAATGAATCAAATGAAAATGTAGATGGGTGGGTTAATAAGTTTTCAGATGATAGAAAGATCAGTGGGGCTGTGGATAGTGTAGAAGCTTGTCAATGGGGCAGCCGGATATAGATCAATTGCAGATATGGATGGAGAAATGGCAGATGGACTGGAATCCAGGTAAGTGTGAGGTGCTGCACTTTGGGAGATCAAAAGTTAGGGAAAAGTATGCAGGTAATGGCTGGACTGCATTGATGTACAGAAGGGTCTTGGGATTCAAGTCCAGAGCTTCCTGAATGTGGCCACACAAGTAGATAGGGTGGTAAAGAAGGTGTATGGCATGCTTGCCTTTATTGGTCGGGGAATTGACTATAGGAGCCAGGATGTCATGTTGCAGCTTTATAAGACTTTGGTGAGGCCACACTTAGAGTATTGCTTTTAATTCTGGTTGCCACTTGACAGGAAGGATGTAGAGGCTTTGGAAAGGATGCAGAAGAGGATGAAAACCTTTGGAAAGGCTGCAGAAGAGAATCAGGATGCCGTCGCGACATCAATCGCCTCAACCTCTCTACCCCTCTCAAACACTCCAACTTCTCCCCCGCAGAACGTGCGGCCCTCTGCTCCCTCCGCTCCAATCCCAACCTCACCACAAAACCCGCGACAAGGGAGGGGCAGTCGTAGTATGGCGCACTGACCTCTACATTGCTGAGGCCAGGTGCCAACTCTCTGACACCTCCTCCTACCGCCCCCTAGATCATGACCCCACCCTTGAGCACCAAACCATCATCTCCCAAACCATCCACAACCTCATCACCTCAGGTGACCTCCCACCCACCGTCTCCAACCTCATCATTCCCCAACCCCGCATCGCCCGCTTCTATCTCCTCCCCAAAATCCACAAACCTGAATGCCCTGGTCGACCCATTGTCTGGCCCTGGTCCTGCCCCACCGAACTCATCTCCACCTACCTCGGCTCTATTTTCACCCCCTTGGTCCAGGAACTCCCTACCTACGTCCGTGACACCACCCACGCCCTCCACCTCCTCCAGAACTTCCAATTCCCCGGTCCCCAACACCTCATTTTTACTATGGACATCCAGTCCCTATACACCTGTATTCCCCATGCAGATGGCCCAAAGGCCCTCCGCTTCTTCCTGTCCCGCAGAACTGACCAATCCCCCTCCACCGACACCCTCATCCGCTTAGCCGAACTCGTCCTCACCCTCAACAACTTTTCTTTCAATTCCTCCCACTTCCTACAGACAAAGGGGGTGGCCATGGGTACCCGCATGGGCCCAAGCTATGCCTGCCTCTTTGTAGGTTACGTGGAACAATCCCTCTTCCGTACCTACACTGGCCCTAAACCCCACCTCTTCCTCCGTTACATTGATGACTGCATCGGCGCCGCCTCGTGCTCCCACGAGGAGCTCGAACAGTTCATCCACTTCACCAACACCTTCCACCCCAACCTGAAGTTCACCTGGACCATCTCCAACACTTCTCTCTCCTTCCCGGACCTCTCTGTCTCCATCTCGGGCAACCACCTAGAAACCGATGTCCATTTCAAGCCCACTGACTCCCACAGCTACCTGGAATACACCTCCTCCCACCCACCCTCCTGCAAAAATGCCATCCCCTATTCCCAATTCCTTCGCCTCGGCCGCATCTGCTCCCAGGATGAGACATTCCACTCCCGTACATCTCAAATGTCCTCATTCTTCAAGGACCGCAACATCCCCCCCTGCAGTGGTCGAGAACGCCCTCGACCGTGTCTCCCACATTTCCCGGAACACATCCCTCACGCCCCGTCCCCGCAATAATAATCAAAAAAGAATCCCCCTCGTCCTCACATACCACCCCACCAACCTCCAGCTCCAACGCATCATCCTCCGACACTTCCGCCATCTGCAATCAGACCTCACCACCAAAGACATTTTTCCCTCCACACCCTTATCTGCCTTCCGGAGGGACCACTCCCTCCGCGACTCCCTTGTCCGCTCCACACTCCCCTCCAGCCTCACCACACCCGGCACTTTTCCCTGTAACCGCAGGAAGTGCTACACCTGCCCCCACACCTCCTCCCTCACCCCAATCCCAGGCCCCAAGAAGACTTTCCACATCAGGCAGATGTTCACCTGCACATCTGCCAATGCGGTATACTGCATCCGCTGTACCCGTTGTGGCTTCCTTTACATCGGGGAAACCAAGCGGAGGCTTGGCGACCGCTTTGTAGAACACCTGCGCTCAGTTCGCAACAAACAACTGCACCTCCCAGTCGCGAACCATTTCAACTCCCCCTCCCATTCCTCAGATGACATGTCCATCCTGGGCCTCCTGCAATGCCACAGTGATGCCACCCGAAGGCTGCAGGAACAGCAAATCATATTCAGCCTGGGAACCCTGCAGCCCAATGGCATCAATGTGGATTTCACAAGCTTCAAAACCTCCCCTCCCCCAACCGCATCCCAAAACCAGCCCAGCTCATCTCCACCTCCCTAACCTGTTTTTCCTCTCACCTCAAGCCCCACCCCCATCTCCTATCTACTAACATCATCCCGCCCCCTTGACCTGTCTGTCCTCCCTGGACTGACCTATCTCCTCCCTACCCCCCTAACTACACTCACCTTTACTGGCTCCATCCCCGCCTCTTCGACTTGTCTGCCTCCTCTCCACCTATCCTCTCCTCTATCCATCCTCTATCCGCCTCCCCCTCTCTCCCTATTTATTTCAGAATCCTCTTCTCCTCCCCCATTTCTGATGTAGGGTTTAGGCCCGAAACGTCAAGTTTTCCTGCTCCTATGATGCTGCTTGACCTGCTGTGTTCATCCAGCCCCATGCTTGTTATCTCGGATTCTCCAGCATCTGCAGTACCTTTTATCTCAGAATCAGGATGCTGCCTGGATTAGAGCCTATGAGCTATTCGGAGAGGCTAGAAAAACTCAGGTTGTTTTCTCTTGAGCAGCAGAGGCTGAGAGAAGAAATAAGAGGAGTTTCTTAAATAATAAGATGCATGGACAGGCTTGACAGTCAGAATCTTTTTCCCAGAGTCGAAATGTCTGATACTAGGGGGCAAGAATTTAAGGTGAGAGGGGCAGACATGAGGGGCAAGTTTTTTTACACAGAGAGTGGTAGGATTCTGGAACCAGGGATGATGGTGGAAGCAGATTCATTAAGAGCATTTAAGGGACTTTTAAGATAAGCACGTGAATATTCAAGGAATGAAGGGATATGGACCAAGGGCAGGCAGAAGGGTTTAGTTTCGTTTGGCGTCATGTTCGGCACAAAGCTGTGGGCCAAAAGGCCCGTTGCTGTGCTGTCCAGTTCTATGTTCTATGTTCTATGGGCACCTTTTGAAGTAGCCTTTGCAACAATTACAAGCCAGTAGCTTCAATGCTGTGTAATCTGACAGGAACCCAATTTCTGCCCAAACCTTCAGGCTCAGCCTTCTTCTAGTTTTATGAACCCAGGATCATCAGTCAGATCTTTAGACTCTGTTTTGTATACCCTAATCTGTGCTCAGTCTAAAGAAGGGAATGTCCATCTGACACTGGAGCAGGACTGACTCAATTCAGTAATCCCTCCATGTAGGTTCTCCTCCAGGATTCCTAAGAGTGACAGGAGGCATTCTTCCTCACCAAGTGCATCAGAAAACCCTCCATGCAACTGAGGAATTCTGGATGAAGATTGTCATGCAGGCTCGTAGTTGTGAGGTCCATCTGAGGCCAACCAGGAAAAGGGTTTCCAGCCTCCTCTGCACAGATAAAGGGAGTACTATGGAATCATTAGAACAATGTGGGTCCCATGAGAGCAATAAGCAAAGTGACTCTGTGAGGGTAAGGAGCGAGCAGGAAGGCAAAAGAAGCGTGAGGTACAGCAGCTGATATGCCATGAAGCTTGGATGCACATAGGTACAGCTCACGCTTTCATTTTTGGACAAGTGACATGAAAGTGTGGGGTTTAGTTGTCCAAGGTCCAAAGGATTATTCTTCTCTTCTGTTTGAAGAAGGAGTGCCCAGCATTAGAACAATCATTAAAGTAACCGTACTCTTCCCAAGCAACTGTAGATGCCTGTTCTATAGCTGTGCCAGGAAAAAAAATCTTGGCTAGAGGCATAGCTAGTTCTGGAGTATAATTCTTCAGTATTACTGCAGTCAGGAACTATAGTGTTTGAGGTATCCAGTGCCTTCAGCTGCTTTAGGGGCAGGTTGAGTTGGATGATCCACTTAAAACTTAAGGCTAAAGATTGCTGCAAATACTTTAGCCTTATCTTTTGCACTGATTTGCTCAGTTCCCTCTCACATTGAGGATGAGGATGTCTGTGGGGAGTTTTCTTTTTAGTTTTTGTGTAGTCTTTAATGTCCATCACCGTTCATGACTGGATGTGGCAGGACTGGAAAATGTAGATCTGATCAATAGTTATGCGATCAGTTAGCCCTGTCTGTCATTTGCTATTTCCCCTACACGGTCCGCAAGTATTCCTATATCATAGCTTGACCGATTGAAACATCATCTTAAAATGTGCCTGCTGCTGCTTCTGGCATGCTTGCTTGCACTTTTCATCTAACCAGGGTTGATCACCTGGTTTGATGTTGATGGTAAAATGGAGGATTTACTGGGCCTGAGTTTACAGATCGTTCTTGAATACAATGGTGCTGGTGCTGATAAACACCAACAGTGTCTTACAGGCTTAGGTTTTGAGGTGATGGATCTTGTGCCTTGTAGGTGATGGATTGCAGTATTCCTGGCTTCTGACCTGCTATTTTAGCCACTGTGTTTATGTTGAGTTTCTGATCAATGATAACACCCAGGATGTTGAAAGTGGGGGATTCAGAGATGGTAACACCACTGAATATCAAGGGACGGTGGTTAGATTGTCTCTTATTGGTGATGGCCATAGCCTGGCATTTGTGGCATGAATGTCACCTGTCAGCCCAAGCCCGGATATAGTCTAGACCTTGTTGCATTTGAACACGGACTGCTTCAGTATCTGAGGAGTTGGAAATGGTGCTGAACATTGTGCTACTGTCAGCAAACATCCCCACTTCTGACCTTATGATGGAGGAAAGGTCATTGATGAAGCAGCTGAAGGTGGTTGGGCCTGGGACACTACCCTGAGGAACTCCTGCGGAGATGTTCTGGAGCTGGGATAAGTGACCTCCAACAATCACAACCATCTTCCTATGTGTCAAGTATGAATCCAACCAGTTTGGAGTTTGCCCATGGATTCCCAGTGATTCAAGTTTTGCTGAAGCTCCTTGATGCCACACTTGGTCTGGAGCAGCCTTGATGTCAAGGGCTGTCACTCTCACCTCACCTCTGCAATTCAGCTTTTTGTCTATGTTTGAACCAAGGCTGTAATGAGGTCAGGAGCTGAGTGGCCCTGGTGGAACACAAACTGGGCGTCACTGAGCAGGTTATTGCTGAGCAGGTGCTGCTTGATAGCACTGTTCGCTGTTTGCCTTTTCAACTGCAGCTGGTCTGGTGTAGCAGCTATAGCCTTTAACACTTGGCCAGTTGTAGTGCTACTGAGCCACATGTGGACATTCTGTGCCATTGATATCCACAGTGTTTCTTCCAAGTGGAATTCAACATGGGGGAGAACTGATTCATTAGCTGAGGTGGAGGGAGGAGGAATGTGGTAGGTGATAATCAGCAGGACATTTCTTCGCTCATATTTGACTTGCTGCCATGAGACTTCTGGATTCAGTATATCTCAAACAACTCTTTCCTTATTTTACATCACTCTGCTGCCACCTCTGTCCTTGGACAGGGCATACCCAGATATTGTGCTTGTGGTGTCTGGTACCTTGTCTGCAAGATTCCATTAGAATTACTATATTAGGCTATTGGGGCCTGAGGCCTGCATGTATACGAACCAAAAAACACTACAATATGTGTAATTCATTGTTATTTGGTTGTTACCGCATCTTCACAAATAAAAAGACTTATTACTTCTTCAATGTGAAGTAAATCCCACTGGAGTATTTAAACATATCTGCACCTCTGATAAAGTTGTTGGCCAATATAGTGGGAGCAAGTTAAGAGAGGCCAAATGCAGAGGGATAAATCCTAAATTTTTATCCCTAATAAGCATGCCAATAAATTCTTCATCTTTGTTATAAAGCTTTAATGTCCTTGCAAACAAAGGCTCCACCATCCATGATCTCAGCATCAAGGAATGTACAGCATCTTGGATCGAACCAAAATCTGGTTCACAGCTGCTGACTTCTTCTCAACAATGTTGCCCTGCCTGGCTTCATATCCCCAGTTGAACCTATGCTGCAATCTCCAAATCCTATCTCAGTCTCTCTTACCACTTCTCTGGTGCCCTTCTACATTAACATCATTTCACACTATAACAACTGAATGCAATGTCTAAAAATTACTTCTTATGCCTTCAGTGATCACCCCCTTGCTCATAATTTTTAAATCACCATTTCTGATAATTGTCCTTGCGATGGAATGAGGGGTCTGCCCTTAGGCTAAATTACAAGTCTGCGTCCCACTGTGCCTTCTGTATGACTCCTAGTTACCTCAATGCTGAATTTGATTGGCAAGGATGCCACTGAGTCGAAAACTCACATTGCGCATCATGCGTACCAGGTATTTCTACTGTAATGTGTGTTTCGTTAACGCAAATTGACTGTAACGTGATTGATGAATAGTGGATGCTGTTTGGATAACGTGAACTTTCTGCTGTACAGCTATAGCGATTTTCTAGAGTGATTTCCCTATAATGTGATTTTCTATGGTGATTTTCTATAGCACAAGGTCACACAAGAACGCAACTATCACGTTATAGGAGAACTACTGTATGCTCATTGGCTAAATCTGTATTAAATTCCCAACTGTTTTGAAGTTCATGAACTAAACATGTTCCTTTCCTGTATAAAATCCAGTCATAAAGGTTTTCCTGTGGCCAATAAATGTGTTTTATTTTACATCAGGAAACACAGTTCATAAGGGAACATGCAGACGATATTTGGTTGAGAAATGATTATATAACTGGACTAAATAATCAGATTAGATTGGTATTCCAGAGAACATGAGTAGAAACTCAACCATGGTAATTTGAGATTTTGAATTCAGTTTAAAGAAGTAACGCTGCCGTGCTCAACCAATCTGGTCAATATGTAACTGCAGTTCATACAAATGTAGTTAACTGTTTACTGCACTCTGAGCTGATCCAGCAAATGACTAAGCTGCATCAAACCATTACAAAGAGTTCAAGAAAAGTATTTAGTATCACATTCTCAGGACAACTATTGTGTGCTTTAGACAGTAGTAAGGTCCGCAAATGAACAAAAGGATGAACTATTCTATAAAACATCAGTGTTTATATAACAAAGTGGAACAAGTTTTCTTATGCTTTAGTTGACCAGATTCATAGATAAATTTCAATGGCCCTTTAATTGTAAGTTGCTTATAAATGCTTCTAGGTACCCATGTACCATGGTAACTGAAAGTGAAAATTTAAATGTGACAAATATGCAGTTAAGAGATTTCATTCTGACATAATGCTCCCTGGAGAATCTCACTGAATGTGCAGAAGGTCTGCACAGTTGCTTGGAAAAAAAACTACACTTCCATTTTGGAATAATTCTCTGAAGCACAGAAGGATATTGCCTAATTTGTCTTAAAGGCTTTTTCCACAATATTTATATTAATTAAAATATAGTGGCTTTGAAATTTCAGCAATGATCACAGGCTGAGTGGCTACATGTAACAAGCATTTGCAATGGAATCTGATTCCATGAGGATTTGGTATTGCCATTCCAGTTATTTTTGATCAGGTGGTGTGGGAGTATAGGAGGATCTTCCATTCCCCCAGAATGTTGGGGGTTTCCTCCAGGACCATTGTTGAATACCTTTTACAGACATTAGAAAAACACAGGATATCCGGGTCTCTTTAGGTGTTTCTGAAAGACTTTAAGTATTTTCAAAACTCAGGTAATTCATTAACTTCTGCTAGTAGGAAACTGAAGACGCCAAAGTTTATTTTTAACTTTGGTTCAGAAGAGCTTTATAAATATGGATTTGGGCAGGCGGTGGTGAAATGTCCTTTGACAATCTCACAATTGCAGGGTAGAGTGTTGCTTACTGCAAAAGCAGATACAGATTCTGCTCTGCCATGTCTCCATGGGTAGAGCTGCCACCAAGTCATTTTGGCCTCAGTGACTATAAGACTAGATATTGTGTAGAATTACATTCATGTGTTACCATCAAGACTGCCGATCCATTTTCATACTTCCGTCCACCAATAGCTGGATCACACATAGCACTGATGGTGGGCACATGATTTGTGCCCATTGAAGGGAGCTTAGCACTATTTGAGAGTGTTGGCAAAGCTGTTGACTCAACAGTGCTTGACAAGTTAATTTCATTTTGCATACCTACAAGAAACAATAATTAGCTTCAAACAGAAAGATGGTTTGTAAAGTATCAGCAGATTTAAAATCTGTACAATCGAAGTCAACTTTAAAAAAAAATCAACTGTCTTAATAATTTCCAGTAACTAAATGCATTGTTAAAAATCTTTCAACTGAAAACAGTATCACATTATTCTTTGTATAACACCATTACTAACAGAAGTCATCCTACATTGTCCCCAACATTGCAAGAACCATCCAGTATAAAACTGGCAAATTTAAAATCAGTCGGCAATTTCCAAGCTTTACATTTAGATTTTTGATTGTACCAGCATCAGAACAGTGGGTTCAAAATAATATTGACAAAACATGTTTTGGAGATTAAACACACTGTTGCTTGGAAAGATAGGTTGTGGGTTTGAATCAATGATTCCATATGCTAACTCCTCAATGTCAAAAATGAAATCAGTGGAAGGCACAAAATGAAAACTCGCTATGTTCCATTTAAAGGGAATGAAAATTTCAACAGAAGCTTCGGTGGCAATTCTTGTAGTTGTAGTGAGGGTTATTTTAGTAGGCAAACCCGATGGATGTTTGGTGGGAAGGGCACAACTGCTGTTTGCCTACCTGTGTGAAACCCAAGACACTTTAATTTACTTTATATACAGGCACAAACCAGATGTCAATTGAAGCATTTTATTTCATCTTGCTAAAAATTCAATCAAATTTGCACTACTGTACATTAACTTTAAGAAATGTTTGATTATTCAAAGTAAATGGGATTATAGTGTTTACATTTAAAGGGAACAAAGTGCAGGAACAGGCCCTTTGGCTCACCAAGCCTGTGGTGACATATGACATCTTTCTAACCTAAAAAACCTTTTGCCTCTATGCAATCCATATCCCTCTATTCCCTGCCTATTCATGTATCTGTCAAGATGCTTCTTAAATATTGCTGTTGTATCTGCTTTTACCAACACCTCTGGCAGTGCATTCCAAATACTTATCATCCTCTGTGTAAAAAAACTTGCTGTCTCCTTTTAAATTTACCCCTTTTACCTTAAACCTATGTCCCCTAAAATTGATATTTCTACCCTGGCAAAAAGACTCTGACTATCCATTCTATCCATGCCTCTCATAATTTTGTAAACTTTGATCAGGTTGCTCCTCGGCCTTCGAAATTCAAGTGAAAACAAACCAACTTTGTCCAATCTTTCCCTATAGTTAACACCATCCATATGAGACAATAACATGGTAAACCTTTTTTGTACTTTTTCCAAAGCTTCCATATCCTTTTAGTAGTGTAGCGGCCAGAACTGTACGCAATATTGCAATATGGTTTAATTAAAGTTCTATACAGTTGCAACATGATTTGCCAATATTTATACTCCGTGGCCCAACCAAAGAAGGCAAGCATGTCATATGATAACACAGGATGGAGCTCGAGGAACACAGCAGGCCAGGCAGCATCAGAGGAGCAGGAATGCTGACGTTTCAGGTC
>JAHRHZ010000248.1:53953597-53974957 GCA_024137785.1 Ginglymostoma cirratum | reverse complement strand
TCAGTTTTCCTGCTCCTCTGATGCTGCCTGGCCTGCTGTGTTCCTCCAGCTCCACAATGCGTTATCTCTGACTCCAGCATCGGCAGTTCTTACTATCTCTAAGCATGTCATATGACATTTCGACCACCGTCTGTTGCCACCTTCGGGGAACTGTGGACTGGTATGCCTAGGTTCCTCTGTATGTTAACGCTGCTAAGAGTTCTGCTATTTACTGTATAATTCCTTCCTGCATTAGACCTTCAAAATGCTTCACCTCACAATGTGTCCAGATTAAATTCCATCTGCCATTTCTCCACTGGCAACATATGTTTTAAAATTGATTTTAAATGAATCTTCCAATGGGAAATTGCAGATGTTATTAATAATATGTACAAGTTTATACTCTTGGAGCTGTGTTAATAATATGCATCAGCCAAATTGAGAATGCAACATGATAATGCAGAAAATATCTATATTTTATGAACCAGATGGGATGGAGCAGGGAACATAATGTGGGAACATTTTTTTTCAAAGAATGAGCTGTCGTGATCTGGAACGTACTAAATGTGTGGTGAAAGCCATAACTTTTAAGAGGGTATTGAAGGGAAAAGATCAAAATTATGGGGAGACAACAAGGGTTGGAATTATTTGGATAACTCAATCAAAGAATCAACAGTGATATGATGGGTTTAATTGCCTCTTTCTGTGCTCTACCATTCTATTTTTCCATAAACTGCACTTTTTTGATTTTTGTTATTCATCAGGCATATTCTTCAATGCCTATCAAGAATATATAAAGCTGCATAAGGAAAAATATTAAATGTGACCCTATTGCATAAAATCTTTAACTTAGGAATGATGAGTAATTTCGTTGGCTACATTTGTGAGGCATTCCTCTGCTATTTCAACTGATGTATTGATAAACGTTTCTCTTGAATTTATGAACATAGAAATACATACAAATGAATACTTCGTCCAGACCTATATCACAGTAGGTTTTAACCAATTGTATTATACTAAATACATTTAAACATATTGCAATACTTATTCTACTCCTGCTCGTTGACTACAGCTCTGCCTTCAACACCATTATCCCCTCCAGACTGATCTCAAAACTCTGTGACCTTGGTCTCAGCTCAGCCCTCTGCAACTGGATCCTCAGCTGTCTGACCTATCAGCCGCAAGCAGTGAGGATAGGTAACTGCACCTCCTCCACAATAGCACTCAACAGGGAGCCCCCCAAGGATGTGTCCTCAGCCCCCTACTGTACTCCCTGTACACCTACGACTGTGTTTCCAAATTCTGAATGAATGCCATCTACAATTTCGCCAATGACACCATCTTAGTGGGACAGACATCTAACAATGACAAGTCACAATACAGAAGGGAAATAGATGGCTTGGTGTCATGATGCAATGAAAACAATCTTTCTTTCAATGCCAGCAAAGCTAAAGAACTGATCATTGGCTTCAGAAAGAAAGGAGGAGAACATGCCCCCAGCTACATCAATGCAACTGAGTTTGAGAGAGTGAAGAGCATCAAGTTCCTTGAGGTGATGCTAACCGATGAACCGTCCTGGACTTCCCATGTGAATGCAACAGTCAAGAAGGCACAACTACGCCTCTTCTTGCTCAGGTGGCTCAGGAATTTGGCATGTCCCTCAGCTCCCTCACTAACTTCTACAGATGGACCATTGAAAACATACTGTCTGGGTGCATTATGGCCTGGTATGCCAACTGCTCTGCCCACGACCGTAAGAAACTACAGAAGGAGGTGTGCAAAGCCCAGACCATCAAGGAAGCCAGCCTTCCATCCATGCACTCTATTTATATGGCCCGTGGCTGCAGAGAGGTGGCCAACATTATCAAAGCTCCATCGCACCCTAATAATGACCTTCTACGACCTCTTCTGTCAGGCAGAAAATACAGAAGCCTGAACACACGCAGAAGCAGGTTCAGGCCATTATCAGACTATTGAATGGACTCTAGCCTCAAATAATGTAACCAGTAATGTAACCTATGTGCCTCTAGGTCTTTTTGATCTGTACATCCTTTGCTTGCTGTGATGTACTGCTCATAAACAATGCTTTTCACTGTATTTCGGTACACATGACAATAAAATCAAAATCAAATCTACAACAAAGGATTTATTAAAAGAGTTTAATTTATTTTGTGCTCAAATGCTGTTGTATAAAGCTTTCTGATACTTACTCATCTGATGTTTCATGCTGCAGTCTGGTAAAGGGACATCATTAGAAGAGCGAGCATTGTCTGTTTCTGAAATATCCTTTTGATCATCTGGCTGTATTTTACCCAAAGATGATTTAGTTCGTTTTTGGCATGTTAGCAAAAGCAGGAAGCTCTTAATATAATCTTTATATGAAGTTGTTTTTTCTTCCTTTGTATTTGCAGTTAGTGTATCCCCAGAAAAGAAATTGAGAAGAAGAGCCAAGAACAAGTTTAGCACCTGCAGAACAACATTGAGGAATTTAAAATCTGTTTAGTGGTTATGATGACGACATAAAATTCTGCACGATACAGTTCAAGCTATTTCAAAAGACCAACTGACGATATGGTCGTATTGATTTAATCTAATCTTTCTCCTTGATTATCCACCAGTTGTGGCTAATAAATAGGTAAATGACAATAATACCTTAATTTTCTGCTCTTTGTCAATTGAGTTTTTAGACTTCGTGGATAATATGCAATCCTTTATCCTAAGTCACCCTTGTTCATCTTCCATTAGGCTATAAGTTTCTTGGCTGAGCTTTCATAAATGGAATAGACTATATCACTATTATTTAATCATTTGCTTGGTTTTTTTAGCAAATTAATTTCTTCAATACAATGTTGAGGGCAGGGGTTAAAGTTGCTTACTGTGATCAAATCTATTCCTGGAGGTATAACTTCCATGTTTCAGACATTAAATCATTGGCCGATACATCCGTCCTTATGGTACACTGCCTTTCTAGCCAATTGGATGATATTTGTCAGCCAAACGTTTTTTTTTGTCTAAGGGAGAAGGCTGTACTTCTGAGAGATATGAGACTGCCCAAGGGGCAATTGCATTAATCAGGAACTTACACAGTTCAGGTCAAGGACATTCGTGATCGCAAAATTCTGCATGTGTACTTTATGCAATGACCGACAACGTGAAATAGAAATCCTGGCCAGAAGTAATCTTGATCATGATATTGATCATTACTATTCTAGTAATCTCTGTGAAACAAATAATCTTGAGCAAGCTATAAAGTTGCAAAACCTGGATTCCACAATTCACAAACACATTCCAAGATCTCATAGGCTGCTTAAAGTACCAGAGATGCTTTTCTGACACATTGAACTGTCAGTATTTCACAACATGCTCGTTCAGATGTCTTTGGGTGATGGGGGGTGGGTGTGTGTGTTGTAGGGATGTGGTGAAAAGGTGTTGTTGGTCCTATATCACTTGCAATTTCCGCTATATATATGTGACATGGCTTGTGCAGCATACATTTGAATGAGGTCTGTTATGTTTAAGATCCACGTAGTTGCATCTCATTGTCCTCCTTGTCAGAAGCCTCCATGTACCACTGTACTGAAGACTATGGTAAACTGTCATTTGATTGTGTTGCAACTGCTGACAGCTCAAATTACTAAGGAGTTGGTTTATTTCCGATAGGCCTGCAAAGGCTCATTGAAACTGTCATCACCTCTGATCATCCCTGTGGCCTCGGCACTACAAACAGCCACAGAAAGTGCAGCAGACTCCAAAGGATGTGGAACAGTTAAATCCAGCCAGAGGTCCACTCACAATGTGGAAAAAATGCAGAAACCCATAGTCTTTGGTCTTCAATGGAATGTCTTCCAAATAAGAGAGACAAGTGCCATAACCAAATTAGGATGATCCCAGGACACTGTCACAGAGCTGTGACATCTGCTGGAGCACTCCAACCGAAGGCCAATTAAGACTGTACACAGTATTGATGAGAGCACCATATCATAGCACAACACTCTTCACCAAGAGAACATCCTTTAATTTCATCGATATTTAGCTCATCTGTGATTATTGTGACCACATTTTGAAAATCTGCATCGCGCACCCTGGACCCTTCCATAATACCAATATTCTTGATAACTCTCAGGTTCCTCCTTAATTCAAAGGATCATATGCCTTACAAGGATGGCTGGTGTGAGCCCAAGGCCATGCTGCCTATCCATGGATGACAACTCCTTTATGCAACCCCCGATTGAGAAAGAGCATATGTACAATGCCATCCCTTCATCCCCTGGGATAGGTGATCGGTTTCCTCAGGATGGAGTTCTCATGCATGGAAAAATCTTGAGGGTTGTGCAGAATGTTATTGAATGTGTTGTATAACTCTTGCATGCTATGCTCTGCACAACTGCAGCAAGTAGTTTAGCTAAGATGAATGTGAATCTACTGCAGGCAGAGTCAGTCGGAGTCAGTTAGCTCAGGTGGCTACATAGCTGGTTTGCCATGCAGAATGATGCCAACAACATGGGCTCAATTCCTGTCCCAGCTGAGGTTTCTGTATGAACCCACCATTTTTTACTTCACCTGGGGCATGGTGACCTCAGCTTAAACCACCACCAGATATCATTCTGTAATGAGGCAGCAGCCCTTAAGGATTAGCATCTGGGTTCCAGGTGTTCTCTCTCCCTCTCTCTATATATGTATAAATATATATGATTTGGATATGGGGACCAACTGTAATCTTTTCAGATTTGTTGGAAATACAATGACAATGTTTTGTTATGACGAAGATATCAAGTAACTTCACAAGGGTTTGGACAGGCGTAATGAACGGACAACAACACAGTAGATAAAATCCAAAATCCTAAAATCTACTTTGGTAGAAGGAACAGATGTGCAAAGTATTTCTTAACCAGTAAGAGGCTGGAAAGTGTAAATGTATAAAAGGATCTGGATGGTCTTTGTAATTAAGTCACTGAAGGTTAATAATGCAGATACTATAAGCTACAAGGAAGCTAGCAGAATGTTAGCCCTTATTGCAAGTGGTTTTGTGCACAGAAGTGGTGAAGTCTTGCTTCAGTTGTATAGGAGGTTGATTAGACTGCACCTGGAGTATTATGTGCAGTTTTGGTCTCCCTTCCTCAGGAAGCATATTATTGCCATAGAAGGTTTTCAACAAAGTTTTACCAGACTTGTTCCCAGGTAATGGGATTGTCCAATGAAGACAGGTTGTAAAAACTAGCCCCATACTCTCTAGAATTTTGACAAATGTAAGGTAATATCATTGAAACTTACAAATACTTAAAGAGATAGACAGGGTAGATGCAGATAAGATTTTTTGTATATTCTCTCATGGAAGGTGGGCATTGCTGGCTGGCCAGCATCTATTGTTCAACCCTAGCTGTCCTTGAGAAGGTGGTAATGAGCTTCTTTCTTGAACCACTGCATCCATACGGTGTAGGTGGATCCGCAATACCATTAGGAAGGGTATTCCAAAATTTTGAGCTGGTGACACTGGAAGAATGGTGATATATTTTCAAGTCAGGATGGTGAGAGGCTTGGAAGTGACATTGTAGATGGTGGTGTTCCCATATATCTGCTGCCCTTGTCATGGAAGTGATCATAGGAAGGAAGATGCTGTCTAAGGAGCCATGGTGAATTTCTGCAGTGCATCTTTTAGATGGCACATGGTGCTGCTACTGAGCACGGGTGGAGATGGTGGATATGATAACAATGGGTTACTTTGTCCTGGATAGTATCAACCTTCTTGAGTGTTTTTGGAGCTGCACTTATCCGGGCAAGTGGGGAGTATTCCATCACACTCTTGACTATACCTTGAAAGATGGTGGACAAGTTTATGGAGTCAGATTAGGAGTTACTCACTGCAGGATTCCTAGCCTGTGACCCTGCTCATGTAGATATTGTGGCTAGTCCTATTCAGTTTCTAGTCAATGGTAATCCCAAGGGTGTTGATAACTGGGGCTTCAGTAATGATAATGCCATGAAAAGTCAAGGGGGAATAGTTATATTCTGTCTTGTTGGTGATGGTCATTGCCTGCCATTTGTGAGGCACAAATTTTACTTACCACTTGTTAGCCCAAGAATGGGTATGTTCAGGTCTTACTGCATTCGGATATGGACTACTACTGCATCTGAGGAGTCATGAATGTTGCTAAACATTGTGCAATCATCAGCAAACATTCCGACTTCTGACCTTATGATGGAGGGAACATCATAGATGAAGCAACTGAAGATGGTTGGGCCAAGGACATTACACTGAGGAACTCCTGCAGAAATATTTTAGAGGTAAGATGACCGACCTCCAACAATTACTATCATCTTACTTTTGGTAGCTATGTCTCTAACTAGCGGAGAAGTTTCCTTCTGATTCCCATTGATTTGTTTTTCTATAGCTCCTTGATGACTCACTTGGTCAAGTTTTGAATGTTTTTGACCATCTGCCCTAAAATCTATTTATGATGTCAAAGTGTAAAAATTTTGATCAGGCAGATATTTTCTACCTTTTTATTTGCTCTAAAATGCATTGTTAGAATCCTCTTAACAATCAAATGATTTTAAAGAGATGGTTATACACATAGGGGATCAAAAAGAAATCTAATACATTAAATATTCATAGAACTGAGTTCAAACAAATGGACATTAAAAACTCAGTATTTTTAAAGCTTTTCCAATTATATGTAATTTCCCTAACATAATGTCGTAGCCCTTGTAAGGTTATGCTGTTGTCTGTGTGGCCCATCAGTGCAAAAAGTTTGGGCACCTCCGGTTTAGGATATTCCTTTGTATTAATCTCTTTGGCTATGCTTTTGACCATCTGCCTGAAAATCTGTTTATGATATCAAATTTTATTTTATAGCAAAGCATCTTGGAGCTTTTCTGTTACATTAAAGGGCACTAAATAAATAATGGTGTTGTATTAGACAAGCTCTCTGTATTTCTATAGCCACAATGAAGTACAGCTGCCGTGTTAATTGCAAAACTTTGCAAAATATATGCAAAGCAGTTATAAATTTTGTATATAGCTGGCTGTAGATTACATTAATGCATACAGAAGAATGAGATATGAATATTATTCATGCTAAATTTTAAGTACTATACCTTAATTGAGTATTTAAAAATCAGATCCACAGTAAGTTGTAGTTTACACTTTGATATTACATATTTTACATTGTACTCTATGTTTTTGGCAAACTTTTTTTTATAAATACTAATATCTTTAGAATATCATGTGAAGAAACAACAGGTTTGATATAATCTGAATCCACTCATTAAGTGTTCTTACCAGAAAGTTTCCAGCTATGTACGTAAGCAGGAATAGTGGCAGACAAAAGTACATCTTTGAGCAGCGCATACAATCATATAATGGTTCAATCCATTCTCCACATAAAATTCGGAAGACCATTATAAAGGAATTGTAAAAGCCTCTGAAGTTCCATCTTGGTATTTTGTTGCCTTCAAATGCCTCCTATGAGGTAATATAATGTCATATGAAAAACATTGGTTGACACTAAAAAAGACAGATGAATATCGTAGAGTAGGTAGTTATGTAATACTCATTTTATTCAGTGTGAGAAAGGTTTACTTAATCTGCTCTGTTGAAGTCAAAGTGAGTTATGAAATACTATACAATCGATGGGAACATGAGCGTAACTGTTTTCTATTCTGTGTTCTGTTAACAATTCTTATAACCCTAAGAGCAAAACTGTTTTTAATTCGAGTGAATAAAAACAAAACCTGGCTATGTAACATTCCTCGAATTCTCTAGTTTAGCAGGATTAAGTCTTGATGACAGCGTAGAAGCATTTTTAAAATTTACCTACTAATTTAACCAATAGCGAATTCTAGATTTAAAAAGAAATAGAATTGGTAAAATTACTCTAAAATTCTGAGATAACACAGCATGGAGCTGGAGGAACACAGCAGGCCAGGCAGCTCCAGGTCCACACTGTGTTATCTCTGACTCCAGCATCGGCAGTTACTACTCTAAGGTTCTGTTGTGGGCTGCTGCTCACCAGAAGAAACTCAATACTGCTTTGAATATCCTCCATTTTGTCACTAAGTAAGAAGCACTTTCTACTTCTCATATTATTTGTTTTGTAAAAGTAGTTGGGTTGGTATGAATGTTTGATGTTGTGATATAATTATTCTGTTTCATGAGGACGTTTTCTAATTTAGGTCCTACCTGCCCCGGAAGACATCCCAATGATCCACATACTGAACCCTTTTCTCCTACACCCTCTATTTAGCCATGTATTTAATTGCAATATGTTCCTGCTCCTAGTCTGACTGGCACAAGGCACAGGTAGTAATCTCAAACTGAGGATATATCTGATTAGCCATGATCTCAGTGAATGGAGGGGTGGACTCAGTGAGCTGTGGAACCTACTTCAGCTCCTGTGTCTCTGGTCTTCAGTCTTAATACTCCCCACCTGTCTGGATGAATGCAGCCCCAACAACACTCAAGAAGCTTGACACTATTCAGAACAAAGCAGCCTGATTGATTGGCACCACTTTCACAAATATCCACTCCCTATACTACAGATGCTGAAAAGCAGCAATGTGTACTATCTGCAAGATCCATTGCAGAAATTCGTCAAAGATCATTAGAAAGCACCTTCTAAACCCACAGTCACTTCCACCTAGGAGGACAAGGGTGGCAGATACATGCGAACACCACCACATGCAAGTTCCCCTCCAAGCCACTCACCATCCTGACTTGCATATATATCACTGTCCCTTCACTGTCACTGGGTTAGCGTTAAGGTTCAAATTGTTACCATGTTAATTGATGATACTTTTGTATTGATTTTGGTTTGACTGTTACAGTAAAAATTTTAAAAGGTGAAATCTTGTCCATCCTTTTTATGTTTTCATCACAGCAATTCCTTTCTTTTAGAAAGCTCTCAGCCTCTTAGAGGATCTTAACCGAGCCTTTAGGCAGTCAAATATCTGTCTAAATTAATATGCAAAGAATGGTCGTTTTGACGAGGTGCTGGAGGTTTACCGATATATGCAGAACTTTAAAAAGTAAAAGCCAAGTATTTGAAGACAGCAGGAGAGAAAATATGAAATGAGCGCTAAATGAAGAGCCTGGAATAAATGTAGCAAACTTGATAGCCCCAGAACGCAATCAAACCCTGTGCATTCATTGTGATGCAGGTAGAGTACTAACTTTATGCTGTCAGCTCAGTTCAGTGAGTTCTGCATCAGCCTGAATTAACCACGCTGATGGGACTCCTGTACAATAATGGTTTCACCACTTAAAACTAACCTGAACTGCTTAAGAATGAAAGAACTGTGGATGCTGTAAATCAGGAACAAAAACAAAGTTGCTGGGAAAGCTCAGCAGGTCTGGCAGCATCTGTGAAGGAGAAAGTAGTTCTGAGGAAGGGTCACTGGACCCGAAACGTTGACTCTGTTTTTTCCTTCACAGAAGTTGCCAGACCTGCTGCGCTTTTACAGCAACTCTGCACTGATTAAAACTGGACTACATGTGGCTTAATGGAAGGTGCATTGTGTCTGCAGCAGATGTGACAGTTGTACAGAAAGTATGTCTGTCCTGGGAAACATTGAAGAATGATACAACATAGAGAACACAGCCTTGGAAGGCTTTCTGACTGGACTGGTTGGGCTGAATTTCCTGTTTCTGTGCTTTACATTCCTTGTAGTCTTGTATGTAGTCATGTCCTTTTGCTTTGTGAAGTCCTACCTCCTGCAATTCATCAACTAATCTTGATTGAATTTATCTGCATAGGAATGACATTGTGATGTTTTGATTTGTGGATGCTTTATGAGACCTGGTCTCTGCGCCATATGGAATATCTCTAGAGCAGTGTATATCAAAAAATACTGCACTAGAATCCACTTTTAGTTAAAGTTTGGGCAAAATTGTAGCATGCAATGGAATTTGTAGATTTACTACCAGAACGAGTTTACCAGTGGAGCAAAATAAGTCATACTTTTTAATATACTTACTTTATTTTCATAGTCATGTCCGACAAGCTGCATTCCTATCACAGTGAATATATAAATCACAATGATGACGATTAGTGTCAGATTTCCCATTTCTTTTAAAGATTTGAAAATGATGTTGATCAATGTGTTCAGTGTTTTCCAGTTTTTTGCTAGTTTGAAGACTCTAAGCTGATATTAAAAGAAAATAGCAAAACTTAGAACAGTAAGAATTTTGAGAAGCTTCACAATGCATTATGAATCAAACATCTGATAGCGGCATAATTTTGTTTTATTTCTGATTCTGCCAAATAAATACTCTGGGAATTTCATAGCTTTCAATGACTAGTAGACGTGTAGAAAACATGTATAGAATATGCCACGCATGTACATTTCGTTATGAAGCTTTCAAAATACAACAGAAATGATAACCCCGTTGAGAAATTAATTATCTTGTATTAGCATAAAGCAGTAAAGGACTGAAAAAGAACATGCATGCCTGCATGTTCAATCTAGATGAGATGATTATTTAAATAGAAACAATGTGAAGTCCAAAGGAAACAAAAGATAGAATTCCAAAACAGATTGGTTAGTCACTGTGCTGGATTCTGTCCGCAGCTAATTTTCTATGTGATCCCCTTAGAAACTTAACTACAACTCTCTGAGGTCCACAAGTTATAAATGCTTTTGCTATTTTGCACCTTTAGAGAGACCAAGATGAATGCCATCTTCTGTAAAATACAATCCTTGCTCTGCGATTTTTAACGTAAAATTTACCATAGAGAAACAGGCCAATCCACCACTGTGGTGTGCTGTCATTTATTGTTCTTAGCCTGCTCAGAGATGGAGGTGGAGCAGGTCTTTGTAGTTAGAACTATTGAACTATATGTATCATATAGAGAGCAAGGAGTGATTCTTACATGACCATGTTAGAGTAAACCTTTCCACTTCAAATATCATATGACCTCACTGCTGGTGATGTCATCAGCTGTCCTATTTACAGCTCCCTACCCTTCAGACCAGCTCTTCATTCTGTCCCTGAAAATATAAACTTTTCCAATATGAATTACTCATTGGACAAATACTGTGTCCCAATTTGTTTACTTTCTATTCATTATATTAAATCTAAATTTGGAGTGACGCAGAATTCCTTGTTTTTCACATGTGAAGTCAGTACAACAGAGCTTTGATTTCTTTTGAACCGATGTGCTTTCCCCCAGTTTGATATTTACTTGAACATACATTCAAATTCTGAAGGACCAGCCTGACACATGCCTTTGAGTTAATTAAAATTAAGAAGTCAGTTTATTGTAAACTTACTTGGATAATGTATGAAGCTTATTAAAAATGTAAAGCACACCCTGAATTCTGTGACCTGAAGCTGCATCCACGGATATACACAAACGAACATGCAGGCAAAAGAACAAGGTACAGGGTGAGGCAAGGTGGAATTGAAAAAAAAAGGCACAATCCTTAGGTATAGGTTAGATTATTTGAGGCTAGAGTCCATTCAATAGTCTGATTACAGCCAGAAAGATGCTGTTCCTGAACCTGCTCCTGGCGATTGTGGCTGAGCAGTTGACGTCCTGAACTCAGACAACAATTATTCCACTTTCCAGAATGGTTGGTGTGGTGGGGCACTAAATTTCATTTTAATTTTTATTTTAAATTCTCCCTCTGTCATGTGTTCCAAATTACAACAGAGCCAATGTCTTCATTTGAGAAATTCCAGAGTGAGAGAAAGGTGATCTTACATTCTGTGAGGAGCCTTTCTTTCTGGTGTTATGAATGTTACTGCTTTCTGTAACAAAATTAGAAGCTTTTTCACAGGAGGGGTTTCTCTGTGTGGATACTGGCTGTTAGCTCTCAATATGGACCATCCATTTTTGATAAAGAGTTTTGATGATCTATTGTCAGAGATTCCCAGTTATCCTTTTATATAGATAGTGGGTTTTATCTCCTCTGCATGGAACGAGTTTTGCAAGATGTTTCTCATATCAGCAATATTTGTAGTAGGGAAGTCTCATTACCAGAGACATTTGAAGATATCATTTTAAACCATGTATTCCAGAGATGAATTTTATTGTCATGGATATACTTTATAGAGTGTAGTTGACAATTAAAGCATTATATTTAGATACTAGTTCAGAAATTCTTGTGGCAGTTTGAATCAGTTGACGTTGGCATCCATTTTCAACATGTCATTTAACTACTGTTCCTGAAACCACAGTCCAGTGATTCTCAGTTAAGTGATGAGATTCTAAGATTTAATAGTTCATTCTTTGCGTCACCATGAGAATTAATCTATATTCCTATATTATATCCCAATATTTGATTTGATTTATTATTGTTACTTGTACAGAGATAGAGTGAAAAGTATTGTTTTGCATGCAATCCAGGCAAATCATACATCATTATGTCAGAGTATTAAAACAGAATATAATGTTACAGCTACAGAGAAGGTGTAGTGAAAGATCAACTTAAAGTCCATTAGAAAGTCTGATAACAGCAGGGAAGAAGCTGTTCTTGGGAATGTTGGTAAATGTTTTCAAGATTCTGTATCTTTTGCCCAACAGAAAAGGGTGGAAGAGAGTATAACTGGAGTGGGAGAGGTCTTTAATTATATTGACTGCTTTCCCAAGGCAGCAGGAAATGTAGACAGAATAAATCAATGAAAGGCTGGTATTCGTGATGGACTGGGCTGCATTCACAACTCTCTGTGATTTCTTGCAGTCTTGGGCAGAGCAGTTGACATAACAAGCCGAGATCTTGAGAGGATGCTTTCTATTGTGCATCTATCAAAATTGGTAAGAGCCATTGTGGATATACCGGATTTCCTTAGCCTCCTGAGGAAGTACTGGTGTTGTGTGCTTTCTTGACTGTAACATCGACGCGGATGGACCAGGACATATGTTTACCATTTCATTCATTAACCTGTACCTAAATCCCCTCCCTATCGAGTCACATGGCGAGGGTTCAATGCTGACAATATTATTGACTCACTTGGAGGTTGGACAGCTTGTGTACTGCAATGTTGAACACTGTCCATTCTTTTTTCTTTAGGGAAGAACCCCATAGTAGAATGCCATGTGTTGCTTGTAGAATGATCTCCTCCATCATGTCTGCTGGTGAACAATTCAATTCTTCTGTTTACAGTGATCAAGCTTGTGCCTCGACCTCCCTAGAGGATATGTAGTCTGCATTTGTTGAAGGCTTGGTCTCCTGGGTAGCTCCTTTGTTGTCCTTCCCTGAAGTGGATTGTATGGATCCTCTTCCCTAGCTTTCCTTTGCTTGTTGCAGGGTTCTGCAGAAATTCTTCCATCCCCTTTGTTCGCCTCATCCCTGGGGCCACTGGATCATACTGGAATAGTTTCTATTTGTGTGATGTTTTTCAGGCTCTCTGCTTCTACATTCTACTCTAAACCAGATTTCACGGTTGACTGGTCTTGCAAGAATTCAGTCATATTCATTCTATTGCCTGAAAATGGCTTCTCCTGGGTCTCCGCATTGGGCACAAACACTGCTGTTGTCCCTGTATGCTCCTGGCTTCATGCAGACTCTGGTATTCCTGAGACCTCCGTCCCGGGGTCAATACCTGGAATGGATTTGACACCTGCTCTTGCCAATTCCTCAGAGGTTATGGCCTGGTCTGTTCTTTAGACTTGCTGGTTATGCAAGGGCCTATTCCTGGTCTCTCTGGAAAACTGTGTTTCTGCTTTGCATTTTATTATTTCTGTGGTGTCTTGGCAGCTGCCCTTGCGCTATCTCTTCAAAGACTAACGCAATAACCGGAGTATCCTGCTGCGGCTCGATGCTATGCTTAGTAGATATGTCCTGGTCTGCGTGCTCATCTATCTGTTTCCTTAAGGGTAGTGTATCACTTGGAACATTTCACTGTAGCTGATGGTGCAGATGTTGTTGAAAAGTGCTGTACTCAGTTGGGTTTCCTCTGGTCCAATGAGTGAAGAAGCTATAATGCCACCCAGGCTTCTCTCCTCATCAAACAGTAATGTCGATTTGGAAGAACATATGGAGGTCTGTGAAATTTCCCATCCCTTGTGCCAGGCTCTCACAGTCAATACAGTCTAAGATCTTCAATGATATGCCCTTTGAGCAGACATACTCCATTGCTTTAGGGGAGATCTGGTCTCAGATGGTGCAGTGCATCTGTTAGATTCAAGTGCACTGCTTCCGTACTGAGTTCCAATTCTGTATTGTGTCCATTGATGAAGAGCTCTGTGTTCTGGAAATCCTCTGCAATCTAATCTCCTAGGAAAGGTTCTTCAGTTAGCTAAGATTTTTATTTTGTTTTAGCAGATTTATGAGTCCCTGCTGCAGACGGAAGTTTAGAGATAGAAACAATTCATTGAAGCACATCACGCTGAAATAGCTTCTCCAGCTGCAAGCATGACAATCCACATTGATGGCAGCTTATACTTTGTACCACTGGGCTCTGTTGTCACAAGAACTGAAACACAAGGTACTGTTGTCTGTGGTGCTGGGTACCCCAGAAATTGATGAACTGTACAAACTCCATAAACTGGCTAGATGAAGGAGCTTGCCTCCATCTAATTGAGTGCTGGTTATGATTTTACAGATTTCACAGCATTGATTTCAACAGGTGAAGTCCACTCTAGACTGCAGGAAGGTTGATAGGCAACAGCCACAATGATTTGATCTCAGATGGTCTCTTCTCCCAAGGAGCCATAGTTGTAACTGACTGTGTGTCGTTACATGTCTTTCACAAAGAATGCTGACCTGCATCTGTCTGGTTTGTGTGAGAGGCCTGAAGTGTCTCTGCAGCATTGGAATCTTTGCCATCGATTGGCCTAAACTGGGGCCCTGTATGTGGTGGAACACCACAGGTGTTCTTTTCTATCACAAGATTATTTTGCAGCATATATGTGTTGAGAATAGGGTTAATACTGCTTTTGTTGGTCTTGCGTACTGTTTGAGGGTAGTTGTTGCAATTTCTGACATTTTCACTCACTGCTTATGCTGATGTTTGCCAGTTGACCCCACCCCTGGGTCCATCTGCTTTGAGTTTTTCCTGATTTTACTTGATGCTGGAGTCTGCCTGTTCTGATGTTCACTTACTGCTGGTCTAGAATCCCTACAGTGTGGAAACAGGCCCTTCAGCCCAACAAGTCCACACCAAACCTTGGAGCATCCCACCCACACCCGTCCCCTTGTAACCCACCTAATCGACACATCCCTGAACACTACGGGCAATTTAGCATGGCCAATCCACCTAACCTGCACATCTTTGGATTGTGGGGGGAAACCAGAGCACCCAGAGGAAACCCACGCAGACACAGGGAGAATGTGCAAACTCCACACAGACAGTCACCCAAGGCTGGAATCAAACCTGGGTCTCTGGCGCTGTGAGGCAGCAGTGCTAACCACTGGGCCACCGTGCCGCTGGTCTCTGTCTTCCTTACATTCTGCCAGTTTTGCCTCTTACTAGAGCTGATCTGCTCTGTACTCTTCCAATCTCGTTTACCACAGGAGAGTGGATGCCTCAATGTTTTGCTTATTGCTGGAGACTGTTCGCTCTATGTTTGCTGATTTTATTCAATGTTTCATTGGTTTTAACCTGAGTCGGTCTGTTGTAGCCTCTGCCGATTTGCTTTCTTGCTTTTCCTGTGTCTGCTGACTTGTTTTCTTGTCCTGCTGTAATCCAGGAACATTGCTGCTACTACTGTTAAACTTTGTTTTAAATTTCAGCGGCAATGCTGGGTGTTACTGGCTGCTAATTCTGTTTCTTAAGGAGAAGGTTCATCAGTTTTACTGACATCAGATGATATGTATGTGTACAGTGTACCCCAGGACTTGGTGCATCCTCTTTCCTCAATCCCTATCTGTATCACCTTCCATTTCTTTCTCCCTCCCTTATTTATCGTTCTTCCCATTCAAGGCATTTATGCTCATTTTCTCAATTGCTCTATGGGAAAGTACATTCCAACTTCTAACCACTCTATGTATAGATGTTTCTCTTGAAGTATTTATTGTTTTAGTGACTATCTTATATTTACTGCCGTCGCTTTGAATTACCCCATAAGACAAAAATATTTTCTGTACGTTCGTCTTTAAAAACTGGAAAGACTATGTTACCTTCTCTTTTTATTTACAGAAAAAACCCCTCCAGCCACTCCTCCTAGCTGATAAATCATAACTATTCAGTTCTGGTATTATCCTTGTTAATTTTTTTCCTATTTCATGATCTGGCTGTCCAGAATGGAATAACATGGTTTGATTATTTTCATCTTCCCAATTAATTTTGTAAATTGGTTGAAAGTTATGACTAAGCTACTTCAGAATTTATTCACCAAAGTACAAGAGTCAAAATAAAGAATCAAAAATTGTCATAGAAAGGCAAAAATATATTTGTTACGCCCATATTAATATCGTGGTTGTAATTTTACGGGCCAGGCAGTTGTGTAATGGAAATTTGGGAATTGGAGAGGACAAATGTCTGCGGTGATTTTCTACATAGAATTTAAATTTGGCAGGCTTTCCTTCTCTGCCAGTTACTTAGATTTAGATGCCTTTCCCCTTTTCTGATTATTTACGGAAAAGCAAACTTACAAAGTCATTGACAGATTCTCCCATAACTTTGACAGGTAAGTGTTCAGCACAAAAATAAGAAAAAGTCTAGTTTAGTGTCTAGTTTGATGTTGTCACATATGTGAATGTAAGCCAAGTCTCAATTTGCATAACTGATAGTAAACACCACATATGAAGCCAGTGTTGGTGGGATGGCTGGGGGCATTGGCTATGTGCCACAATCACTTGTCCAAAAGGCTTTTGATTCTGTTCTCCTCAAACGTTGAAATCACATGATGACAGAGATGTCTCAAATTGGATCAGTCAACATATTCAGATCCAGTTCAAAAGCTCTGAGATTGGCTTTCACATTTCTTTTTGTCTAAGTTGCTTGAGAGATTGAGTTATTGTCATGTACAGATCAAAAAGACTTAGAGGCATACAGGTTACATTATTTGAGGCTAGAGTCCATTCAACAGTCTGATAATGGCCAGAAAAAAACTGTCCCTGAACCTGCATGTGCGTGTGTTCAAGCTTCTGTTTCTTCTGCCTGATGGAAGAGGTTGTAGGAGGTCATTACCACGGTATGATGGGTCTTTGATGATCTTGGCTGCCTTTCAATGACAGCGAGCCATATAAATAGTCCATGGATGGAAGGTTGGCTTCCATGATGGTCTGGGCTGTGCACACCACCTTCTGTTGTTTCTTATGGTCCTAGGCAGAGCGGTGTTGGAGATCCTATGTTTCTGTGCTCAGCTAGCTGCAAAGAATTGTCTCTGGGACAGAAATCCTCATGACTGACCCACTAAAACTGACCTCTAATCAGTGAACGCTCAAAGCTAGGTTTATGGCACTTTGATGCTGGTATGTTGTTCTACTCTTGCAAACATATAGAAGTAACATGATGTAAGAATGTCTGGTAGACATTGATCCTTATTCTGAGACACACTCCATTCTCATTCCAAAGTCTACGAGTGGTTGATTTCAACATCCAGAATTGTGTTTTTTTGAGAGGATACTCCCAAAATTTCAAAACCTTTTTACCGAGCAGAGAAGCATGTTGTTGATAGTAACTGTCGGTTCTTTGATTATACCCTCAGGGGAAGATTGAGACAAGATGTCTGCCTTCTTCACACATTTATTTTCAAGCCAAAGAGTTATGAGGTTTGGGCAAAACGATCAACAAGCAACTGCATGACAGTGCTGTTATTCATTAACAAGCGTTCACTAAGTAACCTGTCTGCCTTGAGCCTTTACAATTTAAAGAGGTAGCTGACCCTCCTGAAATGAATGTGCACCCCTGTATTAAAATCTTTCTCTGGCTGCTGAAGCATGGCTGTAAGTGTAAGAACTGGAGCCACAGATTTTCCTGGTTACAGGAGAGTTGGTCAGGTCAATGAACCACATATTAAGGTCTTCATTCTACTTACATGCTTTTAATGAATTTGATGTGCTGTGGAGAGTGTGTCTACTGTCACTGACCTGCAATGGAAGCCATTTTGTGATTTGGGTACACAGAGTCAAAGAGGCAAGTGACAGCCTGAATAATATTAATCCTTGTAAGAATTCCACAGTGATTGTCATAGATGGACATGCTCCTTTTCCATATCTAGAGCTGATTCATAGAGATCTCCGTGTAGTCTTGGGGCACAAATTTGACAAAAGAGGCTGATTTGTTTACTAACGAAGTCAGCTGCCCTGTACTTGAATATTGCAGACGGGATCTTCTCAGCTCCCGAAAACGTTCCCATTGAAAGTTGTTTTGTAGCCTTCATGTGTTCTGTTTAAGAAGGATTGAAAGGAAGCTTTTCCAGAGTGTGGTGCTGCGGAAGTGATCCAAAATCTACAAGACACAAGATGGAATACACCCACGTTCCGAATGAAGGCAGCGCTAACAATGTTCAAAAAGCCTGATACCATCCAGGACAAAACAACTCACTTTTTTCCCATCACTTCCACAGGCATCAGACACTCCACCATCAGCTGTGGCATTTGACAACAATTTTAAAATGGCCAAATTAGAAACACCCTAATGACCAGAAATTGGAAATTGGAAGATCTTACTACCATCTTCCTTTTTATTCACTCTTGAATGTGGCATCACTGGCTAGCCAGCATTTATAGCCTATTGCTAGTTGTCCTTGTGAAGTGGTGGTGAGCTGCCTTCTTGGGAGTTTTGCTGTTTACCTGAAATAATAGGCACGTGGGGAACTTTGACAGTTTGGTTGTAACCAACATAGAAGAAAAAGGCTTCAGGAGGTCAGAGAAAAAATTGTTTCCAACATCAAATTTGTCAACAAGATCTAGGTTGCATGAAGGCGATCAGTACAAATGCCATTCATGCACACATATAGATATTTAAACAAAAAAAGTATGTTTTTAAAGAGTACCTAAAGGTCAATGTAATAGCATTTCAATACAGTCGTATATGGACTGCAACTATGGAAGAACAAATCTGTGAACTTTTCATTGAGGCAGAGGTTTTACTTACCATTCTCAGTGATCGTATCATGGAAAGTTTAAGTGTTGGAATATTTACTGTGGAAAGTATCCATTCTAAGCATGTCAGCAGAACAATGATAAAATCAAATGCATTCCATCCATTTCTCATATAGGGCATAGGATTTAGTGCAGTCACCTTCAGAATAGCTTCTATTATAAAAATAATTGACAAAACCTGTATTAAACAAGAAACAGTCATAGTGAGTCAGTAACAAATAAAAATAAGAAATGCATTAGAAGCTAAAGTTTTAATCATACTTTAATAAAAAGATAATCATAATGAATGATATGTGTGACATATGTTCATGTTAAATTAATTACTTTGCTATTTTGGTGAAGATTTAGGAAAAGGGTACATTTCACCTAATAATTTTCGGCAATTCTTTTTGTGCTATTACATCTTCTACCTGCAACAGTTTAACAGTGAAATAAATATGCAATTAAATTATTTGATGATAATATTTTACAATATGGCACAGAGTATCAATATGTAGCTAAAAATGTAGCATATAAATTGATCCATGCTGTATCTTGGGTCAGGCATTTGCGATTCATGACCTTCCTGCACCAGTTACCTGCTACTTCTACATTTAGAGAATAGAAGTGTTGGTTTGAGCAGGGTCCACACTACTGGCTTCCTAAACACACAGCATGTACTGATAGCTCTGGTGCAGCCATGTACACCGCATGAGCTTTCTTTCAATCTTCTGACACCTCTTCTGTATCTCGAGAGGATTTGAAAATTAATTTCAAGGTCCCTGAAATTTCATCCCTGATCTTCCTCTGATGATGCTTCTTGCAGAAATGATTATTCAGGACATGGAAAATGACCTGATGTTCCATATAGCAAAGGACGCGCACTCCCGAGCTGAAAAAGTTTTGCCATTTCTTTATATATTAGTTAACTTTGCTACTGCAAAAAGAATTCTTACCAATACTAATAAATCTTAGAATTATTAATAAATCTTGCTAACACTGATAAATTTGACACGAACTTTCCATATTTTACTTGTGACAATAAGCAGTAATTAAAACACTTCTTGTTGCCTGGGCACTGAATTCCCATCTGAAACAAATTGCTGCCACACTAGGCCTATGTCCGACTCAGGTATAGTCTCCTCCACACTAGTCTCACTCAGGCTTATTTTTGTTCAGAGACTGGACCCAAGCACTTTGTAGCAAAACCAGAATGAGCCTAATGACCTCACTAATATGCTCAAGGTCAGTGGATGCACCTTCTCCTGACAGTTACTACTCTGCACACCACCAAACTCACCATTGCTCATCCCTATCCCTCACCCATTAGCAGTTCCTTACATGAAAGACTCACATTTAAAATCCAGATACTTCCCCTTAACCTCATCGTCATTCCATGATAGCAGCCTTAAGCCCTTAATGCACTTACATCAGGACAAAGTGGCACATAGTAGAAACCAGCAGAACATAGCAGTGAAGGACGAGCATACCCGTATCTTCCGAGCCCTGGTGTCCACTAGAGTCACTGAGAGCATTTTCGGTAACAGGACATCTTTGGCCTAACTTTATTATGAACTCCCAGCTCACTTCCATCAAGTCTGTCTGGCACGATGTGCAAATAATAGATGGTGTGACTAGAGATATCTTGCTTTCTACCACGGACACATTTTCTCACAGTATTCCAGTTGCTGTCTAACTGGCGCCTTGCTTCACATTTGCAAATAGGCGATCAAAGCAATCAGTGGGATTGAGTGATATCATGACAGCATTAATTCAGAGGTTTCCTTCAATGGCTGAGCGCCCTGCTGAGCATGCAGTACAGTAGAGTGTGGACATGCTAGAAGCAAATAGACTTACAACATCCGAATTCTCAGACTTATGTGGTACCATCTGCAGTGGTACTACGCATGTCAGTTTTGAGCTCTGTGCTTTTAAAAGCTTAACTTGAGTAATTCCCACATAATTTCTCTCTGATGAAATGCATTTACATGATGGTACTTGCTTATGTCTTTTTTTCTGCAGTGAGCCTCCATCCCAAATTAAATGTCCAAATCTTGCAATAGAAATAACAGTGTGTTAAAAATGTGGTCATCAATGCACAAATCAGCCAGGTAGTTCAGGGGATTAAGAAATACGCTTTGAGATACAACTTGTGGATCAACTACGATGCTTCAGACAAATGGCATCTCATCCTAAGATTCCTCATTACTTTTAGCAACATGCTAGATTTACCCATTAATGGTTAATGTAAACTTGCTGAAGAATATCAAATCTGGAATTAACAGTGAGTACCTTTTGAATTAGGTAATAGTTAATAATGCTGAGCCAATCAATTTCTGACGCAGAAATCAAACATTGTAAACTGTGGAGGGGTTAAAATTGTATCAGAGATAAAAGGTACTGCAGATG
>JAHRHZ010000248.1:53937326-53953197 GCA_024137785.1 Ginglymostoma cirratum | reverse complement strand
CCTTCATCAGAAAATGATTTTCTGATGAAGGGTTTAGGCCCGAAACGTCAAGTTTTCCTGCTCCTATGATGCTGCTTGACCTGCTGTGTTCATCCAGCCCCATGCTTGTTATCATTGTAAACTGTGGATTCTCATTTCATTACATGCTAAATTGTTCTTGAAGGTTTTAATTATGCTATTTTTACATTATTTTCCTTACTTTCCTTTTCAGTTTTTACTTTTTTCCATAATCTAATATTTCTGCCTCTTTTTGCTTCTTTAATTAACACTGTACCTTTTAAAAAAAATCCTCAATTCCTTTTGATAAAAGGCATAAAATATCAGTCCCATTGTTCATTAAGGTCCCACTTGCTCACAGGCTCACCCTCAGAGCACCATTTACATCTTACCCATTCCAGTACATTATGGAAAAAGGATTTTTGAAGCAAAGAATGCAGATAAATGTCTCGTGCAACATGTAGTAAGAAGTCAGGTCTAGGAGATCAGATCCATTAATGAGTTAAGAATTTTACATTTTTCTCAGTTTATCAGAAGAAATATGACTTCACACCTGCTTTTAAGTTAAAAGTCATCCCTATTTTATGAAGAATTCTGAACTGAAAAAGATTGGTGTTTCAAATGTACAATGAAATCCACCTCTGTGCAGGTTCTGCACTTAAAAAAAGAGAGTTTTTGCCTCTTTATATTCATGGGGGTTTCAGGTCCTAATCTCTGTCCCAAGCCTGAATTGAGCCCCATTTCAGTTCCTTCACAGCTGGGGTATGATGGGTCTGACCCTGTCATTCTCCACTGACCACATGCTGGACCTCACTGAGAGTTCAGTAGTCACCGGGGCCTGAAGGAGGAAGATTCCGTCTCGTTTTGATTATGGCTATCGCTGGAATGGGCAGAGGCTTTACATCCAATCGCTCATCAGGAATTCTATGTATCGGGTCCTCACCCAGGTTCTGGCCATTCTGGTAGACTTTGCCAAAGCAGCCACAAAAATCTTCCAGAGTGTTTCTTAAAAATTTTATTTCATTGAATATTATGGATAAGTTACTTATCTTGTTTTTATTATGCACTTATTGCACAATACTTACAGTGTTTCCACTTTCTAGGGCATGCGAGTAGGGTGCTTGATGGTAGTCTATTGACAGCAAAAGAGTATTTATTAGAATGCAGATAGTAATCACCCCTTCAAAGAGCGGGTGTGAAACAAGGATCACTAAATATTCCTGCAGTCTTAAAAATGATGGGCAACAGGTCCAAGAGCAAAACTTTTGCTTCAGTCTTTTTTTGAAAGAATAACACCTTGAATTCTTTTGTCTATTATTTTCTTCTTCATCTGCAAGAAAAGCATAAAATATTTGAAAAAGAAATAAATAGCCCTGCCCTAGCACTCAGAGTCAATATTATTAAAAAAAAGAAAAGCGCTATGAGATAAAAACAAGAAGTACTAGATGTACTCAATAGGCCTGGCAGCATTTGTAAGGAGAAAAAAAAATACATTTTTCAGGTTAATATTTTCTTGTCAGCAGTTACTCAAGAAACATTCATTTAAACTAAAGCCACAATATACACGACCAACAGTGAGCCATATCATGTGTATTAACTTATTGGATTCAGAATCTTAATTTCATCGAAGTGAACTTACATTAAAGGTCATTTCATACTACAGATATTGACTGTTGCTGTAAAAAGACACATTTGTAAAATCTTTCCACCTTGCATTCATTAGAACAATTTGCAAGAATACCAATTAAGGGGGAAACCAAAATTTACACTGTAAGAAAGAAGTATGAGATCTTGTGCTGCAGTCCATATGATGTAGCAATACCCATGTTGCTGGTAGGAAGTTCTAGAATTTTGATTTAGCAACAGTGTGATAATGGCGATATAGTTGTGACTTTGGTGAAATTTGCAGGTCATGGTCTCCCCGCTCATTCTTTTTTATTGAATTGTAGGGTTGTGGAGATTGTTGGTTGGCCAGCACATTTTGCCCAAAAATAATTACCCTTGAAAAGGTGGCCGTGAACTGACTTCTTGAACTGCTGCAGTCCATGTTCTGCAGGTTGACTCACAATGTTCTTGGGGATGGAATTAGGCATCTATCAGGATAGCGGTTGCTATGCTTGTCCTTTTAAGTGGTGGAGGTCATGGGTTTGGAAGGGTCTGTTAAAGAGGTCTTGGTGGGTTGCTGCTGTGTATTTTGTACATAAAACATACAGGCGTCACCGTGCACTACTGATTAAGTCAGTGGATGGGGCGCTGAACAAGTGGGCTGACTTGTATTGAAAGATATTGAGTTTCTTTAGGTTTTGACTTCAGTGTTTTCCACTTCCTGGTTGCCAGTCTATGAGAATTCTTTAATGTGTTGGGTTGCTTGGACACCTTGAAGACATAACACAATCCCACTTTGTGAATTCCAGTGAAGTACAAGTAAAAAACACTTCTTTGGTGCTGACTGCAAATTGCAGGCCGTTGAATATAGTTTCATAAGATGCTATGATATAATAGTAGCTTGCTGATCCAATATCTAAACTATTACAACCATTGAGTAAATCCAAAAGCAAGTTAATTTCACTGTTGTCTTCGAGGTTTCTGGAAACTTTGAACAAATAACTGTCACTTTAAAATATGTTTGTCTATTCTAATTATTCCCAAAGTGAAATAGTTTCTCCAATTTTTGATCAATAATAAAACTCATATTTAAAATTCAGAAACTTCCAACATTATTATTGCCAAACTTAAGTATTTAAGTATGGGTTCTGAGGAAGGGTCACCAGACCCGAAAAGTTAACTCTGATTTTTCTTCACACATGCTGCCAGACCTGTTGAACTTTTCTTGCAACTTCTGTTTTTGTTCCTGATTTACAGCATCCACAGTTCTCTCAGTTTTTATTAAGTATTTTCAACATCGAGACCAAAATGATTGGGCCAATGTATAAAAGACAGAAAGTTATAATGTGCTTAGCAACGCAGGTGGGACAAATGCCAATAAAAATCAAGTCAATTGAATTACAAATATTCGAATGTAAACTCACCGAGCTGGGAAATTTCTGTTGCCCATGTTATTACAGACTCCATTGAAAAACCCCGAGTCAGCCTTTTCCCACACTGACGAAACCTTTCTTTAGGATTAAGATTACTTCCTTTTGCATGCTAGAAAATAATTCAGCAAATATAATTTAGTTTTAAAAGACAGAGATACACCTAACATTAGCCAATAGAGTAATAACGTGGTGCATAACAAGCATCAAAATGTGAAAGTCATGGTTTATAAAAGTTTTATTTTCAGTGCACTCAGCACTGAGTTTTAAAATCCAGGAGCAGAGACAGAATTGAGTGTCCCCTGGAAAATGCAAATCCTGGCTGCTGTGGAAGCTAAGCAGAGGTTATGAGATCGATGCTTGTTGTCATGCAGGGTCAGACATGGCTGTGGATCGACATGTGCAAAGGTGCCATGCATATTGACCAGCAAGCTGTCTTTCAACAGATTACTGAGGCACTGTCCGGGCACGTGGCAGTGGCTCCATCAAGTACAAACCTACTGCCCTCACTTTAAAGTACAGCACTGTCAATCTTACAGCTGCCAGTTACTTCCATCAGCCATTTGAATAACTATTGAGGTCGATCTACTTGGGAGCACTAGGGCAGGTTAAGTCAACCACAAGATGGGACTAATGGAATGCACAATGGTAAACAGTCACATTTTGGATTCATCATTAGATATGTTGTTGGAGAAATATATGATAGAAGTAATTCTTTTGGAGCTTTTATTGTGTGCATTCAGCCAAGAGGGCACTGTAATGGATGGAAAAGTAAGAATAGAGAAACCATGTTCATTAAAGGATGACTTTCTAAGGGAACTAGCATCTGAGTAGCTCATCGACCTCTATCTGAACTAAAAGTGATCTTGATGCACCTTTCCTTGCCATATCCTTATCCTGGGGTGTCCTTCAAATTCCGGTGACAATGGCTACAGCCTGACGTTGGTGACTGTGTGAAAGCGTTGGGAGGATGCTACAAGGTATATGGTGACTTAGGGCTTCTGTAGCTGGAGTCTCCCCCTTGATTCTTGGTAATGTTTCTGTGACACAGTACAGAAATCTGAGTAAGACATTTGAACTGTTATAGACAGGGAAGAGAGTTGTGATTGACAAGGCTGTCTGTTATATAAAAAATAACTTTTCTATGATACTAGCAGACCTCAGGAAAACAATGTGGTGATACACAAATGGCATTAAGAGAGAAATTGATTTATGAACATCGCATCAAGTCCTCGCATCAGGAAGCATCTGGCTGCCTATTGTGACCTCCAATAACCATCTCTGGCTTCCTCTTAGCTTACTGGCTGCTATAACCTTATCCATGATTACGTTGTTTCTGGATGTGTCTATTCCAATACACGGCTGGGAGGCTTCTCATCTTAGATAACAAGGTGTGGAGCTGGATGAACACAGCAGGCCAAGCAGCATCAGAGGAGCAGGAAAGCTTGACGTTTTGGGCCTAGACCCTTCATCAGAAACGGGGGAGGGGAAGAGGGTTCTGAAATAAATAGGGAGGGGGGGAGGCGGATAGAAGATGGATAGAGGAGAGGATAGGTGGAGAGGAGGCAGACAAGTCAAAGAGGCGGGGATGGAGCCAGTAAAGGTGAGTGTAGGTTGGGGGAGGGGAGATTTTGAAGCTTGTGAAATCCACATTGATACCATTGGGCTGCAGGGTTCCCAGGCTGAATATGATTTGCTGTTCCTGCAGCCTTCGGGTGACATCATTGTGGCACTGCAGGAGGCCCAGGATGGGCATGTCGTCTGAGGAATGGGAGGGGGAGTTGAAATGGTTCGCAACTGGGAGGTGCAGTTGTTTGTCTTCCCCTCCCCCATTTCTGATGAAGGGTCTAGGCCCGAAACGTCAAGCTTTCCTGCTCCTGTGATGCTGCTTGGCCTGCTGTGTTCATCCAGCTCCACACCTTGTTATCTCGGATTCTCCAGCATCTGCAGTACCTATTATCTCGGCTTCTCATCTTACACTGTCTGATGGAAAGCTGATGACTCTCACTGAGGGAGACTGAATTCCATATCCGAACTAATACTGAATTCTATTAAGCCATTATATCTTGCTGGCTGACCTCAACTGATTTCCAGTTCAGCATCGCATCTGCTTAATGACCTCCACTTTAAGCATATTCAAGGACACTATCAACATCATCTTTTGAGGGAGAGACTTCCAAAGGCTCATAGAAATCTGACAGAAACAAAATTTCCTCATCCCTTGTTAAATGGGCGACTCCTGATTTTTAAACAGTGGCCCCCAGTTTAGATTCTCTGACAAGAAGAAGCATCCTCTCCACAGTTACTCTGTCAAAACCCCTCAGGATTTTAAATGTTTCCAAATGAGTGGCTTCTTACACTGTTGTAGTCCCCATAGGTACACATAATATGGGACTGTTGCCAAACAAAGAGACCTAAGGATGCAGGTGCATAGTTCCTTGAAAGTGGAGTCACAGGGAGACAGGGTGGTGAAGAAGGCGTTTGGCATTTTTGCCTTCATTAGTCATGGCATTGAGTATCAGAGTTGGGAGTTCGTGTTGTGACTGTACAGGACATTGGTGAGGCCACTATTAGAATACTGCATTCAGTTCTGGTCTCCCTGCAATGGAAAAAATGTTGTTGAACTTGAGATAGTGCAGTAAAGGTTTACAAGGATGTTGTCAGGGTTGGAGGGTTTGAGCTATAGGGAAAGGCTGAATAGGTTGGGGCCTTTTTTCCTGCAGTGTCGGAGGCTGAGGGGTGACCTTATAGAGGTTCATAAAATCATGAGGGCCATGGATAGGGTAAATAGCCAAAGTCATTTTCCTGGGGTAGGGGAGTCCAAATCTAGAGGACATAGGTTTAAGATGAGAGGGGAAAGAGTTAAAGGTACCTAATGGGCAACTTTTTTCGTGCAGAGGGTGGTGCGTGTGTGGAACGAACTGCCAGAATAAGTGGTGGAAGCAGGTACAATTACAACGTTTGAAAGGCATCTCGATGCGTCCATGAATAGGAAAGGTTTAGAAGGATAATGCTGACAAATGGGCCTAGATCAGTTTAAGATATCTCTTCAGTGCGGACTACCTGGATCGAGGAGTCTGTTTCTGGCTGTACAACTTGATGATCATCCATAATTCCAGGTAATAGTCTAGTACCTCTTCCCTGAAGTGCCTTTGGCCCACAAACACATTCTTCCTCAAAAAAGGTGATCAATGTTGTGCACAATACAGGCAGTCCCACCAGTGCCCTACAGAAAGGCTCCCATGATCTTTGCTTTTGGATAAAGAGATGGGGGATAGAATGTTAACCATGAACTCTGCGAACAGAAACATAGGCGGCCAGGCAGCTAGTTAGAAAGCTGACCCTAATTGCTTGGGGCTTTGCGCCTTAGTTGAAACAGGGACAAAAGAGCTGAAATGTTACGGTGAGAATGAGTGCTCTTAACATCACATTTAACCAAGTATTGCATCAAGGAGTCCTGCAAAACTGGAGTCAGTGTAAATCGTGGGAAAAATCTCCACTTGCTGCAGACATTTCAGGCAAATAAAAGAAGATAGCTAGGGTTGTTAGAAATCAGTCATCTCAGTAGGACAGCTCTGCGGGAGTTCCCCAGGATAGTTTCTTAGACCCAATTATCTTCAGCTGCTTCATCAATGACATTCCCTCCATCATAAGTTCAGAGTCAGAGTATTCACTGATGATTGCATAATATTCAGCACCATTTGTGACTCCTCAAATACTGAAGCCGTCCCTGTCCAAATGTAGCAAGTACTGGACAATATCCAGTCTTGGGCTGACAAGTGGCAAGTAACATTCATGCCACACAAGTGTCTGGCAATGATCATCCCCAACAAGAGCGAATCTAACCACTGCCCCTCGACAATCAATGCACTACTATCACTGAAACCATCTCTTCTTTTATTTAGAAATGATAGACATTTTCCTTGTAGCTGTTTCCCATGGAGAAAGGAAGTTTGAGAAGAGCTTTGTTTAAATTTGTAATCACTGATGTTCAGTTTAGGCTCCTGCACTCATTGCGGCCATAATCCAAACATGGACAAAACATCTGAATTCATGAGGAGACATTAGAATAGCTACCCTTGATATCAATGTAGAATTTGACTGAAATTTGCATCAAAGAGCCCAAGCAAAACTGGTGTCACTGGGAAACAAATTGAAAATACTCTGCTCATTGAAGTCATATTTGGCCCAAAATAAGTTAATTATGGTTGCTTGAGTCAATCATTTTAAACCCAGGACATCACTTGAAGAGTTTATCGGGGTAATGTTTGTGGCCCAGCTTTCTTAAGCTGCTTTATCATGATCTTCCCTCCATCATTGAGTCAGAATTGAGAATGCTCACTTATGATTTCAATGTTCAATGATATTTAGCAATATTCATGATGCCCCAGATACTGAGTCTATGTTTAAATACAGCAAGATCGAGATAACATCCAGGCTTAGGTTGATAACATCTGTGCTACTCAAGTGCTAGGCAATGACTATACCTAACAAGAGAGAATATAACTAATGGCATTACCAATCCCGAACCTCTCACTATCAACATTCTGGGGTTTACTAGTTACCAGAACGTGGACTGAACCAGCATCTCCTGGCTCCTAAATCTCAATGTCTGAATGAATGCAGCTGTAACAACAGTCAAGAAGCTTGACACCATCCTGGACAAAGGAGTTCACTTGACTAGCACCCATTCACCAATTACAACGTTCATTGCCTCCACCACTGATGCGGTGGCAACAATGTGTACCATCTACAAGATACACTGCAGAAATTCACCAAAGCTCTTCCAAGAGCACCTGTATCCCACCACCTTGAAGGACAAGACAGCAGATACATGGAAACATCACCACTTGCAAGTTCCTCTTCAACACATCTCATTCTGCCTTGGAAGTAAATCATTGATGCTGGGTTAAAATCCTTCAATTCCCTTCTTAACAGCACTTTGAGTATTGCAACACCCCAGTGGCATTAAAACTTTAAGGATGTAGCTCAGCACCAACTTCGCCAGGTTACTTTAGGATGGACAATAAATGACAATAATGCCCAAATCCCATGAATGAATAAAACAACGTGAAAGGATTAAGAACCTGAGAAAATAGATTTAAGGTAATTGGCAAAAGGAACAATTGCCAAAATGAAGAAAATATTTTCATATAAAAAGTAATCAGGGTCTGAAATGCGCTACCTGAGAGTGTGGTAGTGGGAGAGTTAACTGGAGCTTTCAAAAAAGGAATTGGAAAAGGAATCGAAAAGGGCAATGTGCAGAATTATAGGGAAAAGGTAGGGGAGTGGGATGAGGTGAATTAAACCTTTAGAAGGCTAGCTGAGACACAATGGGTTGAATGGCCTCTTTCTTTGCTGGAATCCAATCCTTCTGTTGCCTCCCCTCTCCCAATCCCTACCCCTGTAAATTCTCACAGCCAGAAAAAAAATCCTAGGTCTCTGTGCTTCTCTGTTGCTGGCCTTTTTCACCATTTCTCATCTTTGCTCCACCATTCAGCTGCTAAGATTCTATCTGTGGAATTCCCTCATTAAATTTCCCCACCAGGATTTATTCCTCTCAGGCACTCATTAATCCATGCCACTCTTATTAAGTATTTTCTTATAATATAGTTTTGATGCCAACATTTTATTTGATGGTCAATATTCCTGGGGATGTTTTACAATGTTTAAGATGTTTTACAAATACAAGTAGTATCATTAAGTGAACAAAGGGTAAAATGTTCTGAGAAAGGGTCACTGGACCCAAAATGGTAACTCCGACTTTCCTTCACAGATGCTGCCGGACCTGCTGAGCTTTTCCAGCAACTTCTGTTTTTGTTCCTGATTTACAGCATCCGCAGTTCTTTCAGTAATTGTAAAAATGATTGCTCATCTACTGCCACCTTGTGGACACAATTTGTAGTCATTGAAAATATGTATCAATTGCTGAGAAGAATGGCTTTCATAAACTTATCTTTTTCTGTTCCCTCAATTTAAGAAGATCATATTTTAAGTTCGTTGCTTTCCTTAAACAATTGAATTTGAATCAGCCCAGTGACCAGCAGGGACACTGTACATATTGCTGCTACATTGGGAAAAGATGGACCAATCCAGTCTACCATTGGCACATTTTTGTGCAGTCACCAGGAATGCTGCTGATGACTGTTGTGGAAGGGGTTAAGCTCGCAAGTGTAAAATACCAAAGAAATACATTTCTTCACATCATCTGAAGTGATGCCATGTCACATGATCTTGCTCGCTCTTGAAGCCTTGTGACAAGATGAAGACAAGTAATATTAGAGTCATAGAGCTGTACAGCACAGAAACAGACCCTTCTGTCCAACTCGTCCATGCTGACCACATATCCTAAATTAATCTAGTCCCATTTGCCAGCATTTCACCCATAGGCCTGTAAACGCTTCCTATTCATGTACCCATCCAGATGCCTTTTAAATGTTGTAATTGTACCAGCCTCCACCACATCCTCTGGCAGCAGTGGATAAATATTCTGAGCTTTTAATTCTTAATTTTTTTAAGCGTAGTATTTTCCTTACCTTGGGAGACTGAATATTCTTCAGCTCCACAATGAGTCCATGCTATTATATGGTGGTATCCAATGAAAGAATAATGTGGAAAAGTCTCTGTTATAATTGAAGAGATTCAAGCAGGCCAGAGGCAATGTTTCCCTCTAAACTGTATGGCCACATGGATGTGCAGTCACTTGCAGGGTCTGTGCCATGCCACTTGGTGTGCAGATCTATTGACTTCCAGTTCTGGAAGTTGCTGCCACACACGAATTTTGGACGTCCCACAGTGATCTCAGTGTGAAACAAAGCAGCTGCCAGGTCAGGGTACCACTTTATGTCATGAATGGCTGTGTAGGTGATATCCTAGTCAATTAAGTCCATAAGACCATAAGACCATAAGGCATAGGAGTGGAAGTAAGGCCATTCGGCCCATCGAGTCCACTCCGCCATTTAATCATGGCTGATGGGCATTTCAACTCCACTTACCCGCACTCTCCCCGTAGCCCTTGATTCCTTGCGAGATCAAGAATTTATCAATCTCTGCCTTGAAGACATTTAACATCCCTGCCTCCACTGTGCTCCGTGGCAATGAATTCCACAGGCCCACCACTCTCTGGCTGAAGAAATGTCTCCTCATTTCTGTTCTAAATTGACCCCCTCTAATTCTAAGGCTGTGCCCACGGGTCCTAGTCTCCCCACCTAACGGAAACAACTTCCCAACGTCCACCCTTTCTAAGCCATGCATTATCTTGTAAGTTTCTATTAGATCTCCTCTCAACCTTCTAAACTCTAATGAATACAATCCCAGGATCCTCAGCCGTTCATCGTATGTTAGGCCTACCATTCCAGGGATCATTCGTGTGAATCTCCGCTGGACACGCTCCAGTGCCAGTATGTCCTTCCTGAGGTGTGGGGCCCAAAATTGGACCCAGCATTCTAAATGGGGCCTAACTAGAGCTTTATAAAGTCTCAGAAGCACATCGCTGCTTTTATATTCCAACCCTCTTGAGACAAATGACAACATTCCATTCGCTTTCTTAATCACGGACTCAACCTGCAAGTTAACCTTTAGAGAAAACAAGGTGTGGAGCTGGATGAACACAGCAGGCCAAGCAGCATCGTAGGAGCAGGAAAGCTTGACGTTTCGGGCCTAGACCCTTCATCAGAAGGGTCATCATTTTCTGATGAAGGGTCTAGGCCCGAAACGTCAAGCTTTCCTGCTCCTACGATGCTGCTTGGCCTGCTGTGTTCATCCAGCTCCACACCTTGTTATCTCGGATTCTCCAGCATCTGCAGTACCTTTTATCTCAGTTAACCTTTAGAGAATCCTGGACTAGCACTCCCAGATCCCTTTGTACTTCGGCTTTATGAATTTTCTCACTGCCCAGAAAATAGTCCATGCCTATATTCTTTTTTCCAAAGTGCAAGACCTTGCATTTTCTCACATTGAATTTCATCAGCCATTTCCTGGACCACTCTCCTAAACTGTCTAAATCATTCTGCAGCCTCCCCAACTCCTCCGTACTACCTGCCTGTCCACCTAACTTCGTATCATCGGCAAACTTCGCCAGAATGCCCCCAGTCCCTTTATCCAGATCATTAATATATAAAGTGAACAGCTGCGGCCCCAACACTGAACCCTGAGGGACACCACTTGTCACCGGTTGCCATTCCAAAAAAGAGCCTTTTATCCCAAATCTCTGCCTTCTGTCAGACAGCCAATCCTCAATCCATGCCAGTAACTCACCTCGAACACCATGGGCCCTCACCTTACTCAGCAGCCTTCCAATGAGGCACCTTATCAAAGGCCTTTTGGAAGTCTAGATAGATAACATCCACTGGGTTTCCCTGGTCTAAACTACTTGTTACCTCTTCAAAGAATTCTAACAGGTTTGTCAGGCACAACCTCCCCTTACAGCATGAACAAAGTGAAATCTACCAAAAAAAGCACTTGACGACCACTTCAGTCTGTGAGGAAATATCAATGTTAAGTAGCTTAAATTTACAAAGCATTCTGAACTGACAGGGGAAAGATATCAATGCTGCCATCAATGATGTGTACAGACCTGCAGAGAACTGTATAGTATAAAAATATAAAAGTAGTATAAAAGTAGTAAAAGTATAAAAGCTTAACAAAAGAGTAATCAGGGACAGAATTGTTCTGGTGTCTTACATGAAACCTTGCCTGACCACTTACAGTCAAGAGATAACTTAGCATAAACAAAAGCAATTCAATTGAACAGACAAGCTGAGGTCTGCACGGTGCACGGTGAGTTGGGGTGACAGGAAGCACCATTCCAAAATTGATCACGTGGAGCATGTTCAGTTGAAAAGTGGAGAGGTGGCTACACAAAAGCTGTGGAGGCAGGAAGGGTGCCCAGTAACTACCTCCACTAATTGTTATCACTGTGTCGGGGATAAAAAACACCAGTACAACAAATGTACAACCAAGAAGAAAGGTCACTTCCAAGCTGCGTATTGCTGCGTGTAGTTATCACAGAAATGGCAAAAAGAGATGCCCTCAAAAGATGGCAAAATCCAGGAAAATAGGAGATAACAATGACATTGAGATGCCTTTTGTTCTAAAGGTCTCGGGTCCAAGAGGAAGCTAGAAATGTTCATATGTTAGTTGAGGAAAGCAAGATACAGTTTAAGTTAGGAACAGGTGCAACAGTTGCAGATCATTCTGAATCATGGGAATAGTTTGAGAATAATTTGAGAATAGCTCTCTTAAACCACTACACATAAAACTGCAATGGGTTGGATGGTAAAGAATTCAAGGCCATAGGACAACTGAATGCAATCCTTCAATATAGAGGGAGAAAAATCATTGAAACTTCGTACATTTTCCAGAACCAGAGTTGTTCATTCTTAATCAGGGTAGCTTGTCCTGATTTATATTTATTTGCCGAGTAAAGGAACTGGGAAGCTGTGAAGTTCAGCCCAAAAACAGATCTGAATTTTCACAGCTGAAGGCTAGGAAAGCTGAAAACAGATCTTTATGATCCTGAGTTACCTTCTACCATTCTGCAAATGATCACTGATGGAGGCTGAATGCGGTGATGGAGGAATAAACATTAATTATGACATGTATGCATGAAAGGTTTGATGATGATATCTTTGACCTTTACTGCAAGATAGGGACAGACAATAAAACCTTAGTCACACAATTATTCAAAGGAGAAAGCAAAAATGGCTCAACAAAGATTCAGACAGCATTTTGATTGATGATGAGGATTAATGCAAAGGCAGAGAATATTCTGGGTAAACAGCAAACGTTTTTTATTCAGTCATGGGACATGGGCATCACTGGATGACCAGCATTTATTACCCATCCTAGATCTCCTTGAGAAGATGGTGGTGAACTGCCTTCTTGAACCGTTACAATCCATTTGATGCTGTAGTCAGGAATTGTGAGTGACTTGTAGGGTAATTTATAGGTAACGTTGTTCCCATGTATCTACTACCCTTGTCCTTCTCAATAGTAGTGTTACGGGTTTGGAAGATTCTGTCTAAGGAGATTTGGTGAATTTCTGCAATTCATCTTGTAAATGATACGCATTGCTGCAACAGAATGTCAATGAGGGAGTGAATGAATATTTGTGGATGAGGTGCCAATCAAGTGGGCTGCTTTGTCCTGATGATTCTTGTGTGTTTTTGGAGCCGCACTCATTCAGGCCAGTGGAGAGTATTCCATGATTTGTACCATGCAGATCGTGGATAGACTGTGGGGAAACAGAAGATGAGTTGCACACTGCAGAATTCCTAGCTCCTGACTCCCCAAAGCCTGTCCACCATCTAGAAGGCGTAAGTCATGAGTGTGATGGAATATTCCCCAGTTGCCTGGATGAATGCAGCTCCAACAACACTCAAGAAGCTTGACACCATTCAGGACAAACCAGCCTGCTTGATTAGCACTACAGCTATAAACACCCACTCCCTCCATTCAGGAGCAGCAGTGTGTACTAACTACAAGACACAGTGCAGAAATTCTCCAAAGACCCTTAGACAGCTCCTTTCAAACCCACAACCACTCGCATCTAGAAGGACGGCAGATAGATCCATGGGAATGCCACCACCTAGAACAAAGAACAACAAAGGAAAAAGAAAATTACAGCGCAGGAACAGGCCCTTCGGCTCTCCAAACCTGTGCCGTTACAGATCCTCTGTCTAAACCTGTCACCTATTTTCCAAGGATATTTATCCTTCTGCTCCCTGCCCATTCGTCTATCTGTCTAAATACATCTTAAATGACGCTATCGTGCCTGCCTCTACCACCTCTGCTGGCAACGTGTTCCAGGCACCCACCACTCTCTGCGCAAAGAACTTTCCACGCATATCTCCCTTAAACTTTTCCTCTCTCAGCTGCAAACTATTCTCCAAGCCACTTACCATCCTGACTTGGAAATATATTGTCATTCCTTCATAGTCACCGGGTCAAAATCCTGGAATTCCCTCCCTAACTACATTGTGAGTCAAACTTCAGCAGCGGTTCAAGAAGGCAGCTCACCACCAGATTATCAATGGCAGCTAGGGACGGGGAATAAATGCTGGCCAGCTAATGCATCAACAAAAAAATTTATAAACGCCTATTCCTATTCACTGAAGGCAAATAACGATGAATGTGTAGTAAAGACCGAAAGAACTGCAGATGCTGTAAATCAGAAACAAAAACAGAAGCTGCCGGAAAAGCTCAGCAGGTCTGGCAGCGTCTGTGCAGAGAATTATGAGTTAACATTTTGAGTTGCATGACCCTTCTTCAGGTCACCTGTTTCCACGCAACAATTCCTGACATACCTAACAGAAGTTTATAAAATTACAAGAGGCATGGATAGGTTGGATAGGGTAAATTCTTTTTCCCAGGGCAGAAATGTCAAATGCTAGGGGAGATATGTTTAAGGTAAGAAAGAGAAAGTTTAAACATGTGTGTAGGTACCTGGAATATGCTGCGGGGGGAGGTGGTAGAAGCAAATACGATAGCAATGGGTGTTGCAGCCTTAAGGAGGAAAAACTTGAACTAATAGTCATGTCAGACCAAGGCCTTAGTCCTAAGGCCACCTCCCCTCACTCCATTAGAATTCTGGGGAGGTGAATCCAAACCAATATGCTTGTGAAGTGCCTTGGAATGTTTTACTACATGTAAAGTTCCATATAAATTTTGTTTTAGTTTGTTTTCATCTCTTCTGAGACATACCACCAGTGCTTTCCGTCGCCTTAATCCCAAAATCCGTTCCTCTTCTTCCTTCAGTTCTTGTTTCCTTTTGGCTTCCTTTTCATAGGAAGCTGCCACGACTGCTAGCACCAGATTTACGATGTAGTGAGCACCAAACATGACGACCACTATAAAGAATATAATGTAAAAGGCTCCACTAGCACGTAGTACCTGAAATGAGTCAGAGGAAAATGAATCCTTCAATGTCAACATAAATGATGGACAAAAAATAGTCAGCATAAATAAAACTTTTTGCATAGATGCTTGCACTCCAGTTATTGCTTTATGGGGTTTCCCAGCTGTTGTGTGACGGCTGTACATTGTCCCTTGACTAAGAAAACATTGGGATGGGTTATATCTGTGCTATAGAGTGAATAACGTTCTGCACATTATATTCATGGCACATCATGGTCAGAAATAAACTTTGTTCTGTGGCCTGGGTTCTGGATGTTCCTCGAGATTGATTACGGATTGGCAGCAGTGTTACTGTATATTAGAATCGTAGCATCCCTATAGTGGTTAAGCAGGCCATTCGGCCCATTGAGTCCACACTGACCCTCTGAAGAGCATCCCACACAGACCCACTGCACTACCCTACCCCCGTAATCCTGCATTTCCCATGGCTAACTAGCTTAGCCTGCACATCCCTGGACACTATGGGCAATTTAGCATGGCCAGTCTACCTATCCTTCACATCTTTGGACTATAGGAAGAAACGGGAGCACTGAGAGGAAATCCAAGCAGACACGGGGACAATGTGCAACTGGCTGGTTTTGGTTCTATCATCACAGCTGTGATAGTAATTTTTTAGCAGGAACTGAGCATGTTCTGAATGTTGGATGTACAGGCTAGCCTTTCATTGACTGAATGAGCCATTGGTTTCACCGGTTCTCCTAGTTCAACCTGAGGCAGTGTAGTTTTAAATTTTTGTGGTTGATTGACAGAGTGAGATAGCTGGCTACCCGATATTACAAATAAGTGGAGAGATAGTAGGAACTGCAGATGCTGGAGAATCTGAGATAACAAGGTGTAGAGCTGGATGAACACAGCAGGCCAAGCAGCATCAGAGGAGCAGGAAGGCTGACGTTTCGGGCCTGAAGAAGGGTCTAGGCCCGAAA